>OZ010585.1:112314589-112392089 GCA_963932145.1 Acanthosepion lycidas | reverse complement strand
GGCAATTAGGTCCCATTGTTTTACAGTTGAAATTGCTAGATGTAACCGTAAGTTCTATTCTAATAATTTATTTTCCAAACATTTTTTTTGTTTTCCTACCACCTATTATCTTCTGTCTTCGAAAATCCTGTTCTTTTATTGTCCTTTCTCATCACTCACATGTTCTTATTCTCTTCCACTCTTAGTAACTCCTTGCATCTTACTGACATTATCGCTTTGCTTACGAGGAAATAATTAAAAAAATTAAAGAAAAATAAAATAAATTCGAAAAATTGAAATTAACAGACAGTTTCACCTACAAATTCCCTAAAAATATTTTTAAAAAAAATGAATAGTGCATTTAAGTTGAGCGGTGCTCGCAAAAACAAATTATGAATTATATTACTCGAATATTAAGAGCGCCAACTTGGTCAACACTTGAATGATAGACCATTTACAAGAACCAGCTACTGTAAATAGCTTGCATGTATCAAATGTCGTCGTCGTCATCGTCGTCATCATCATCATAATAATAATACTAATACTGGATCTTTTTATCTAGTTTGTCCTCATAATCTTATCTTAAATCCAGTTGCTTTGGACAAGCTAATTTCCCGCGGAAAAGGGTATGAATTTGAAATAATTATTTCTGTTCCGTGCTGTTTACTAACGATTGAAAAATTAACAGAATCGTAACAAAAATTAAAGAGATAACGGTGAAAAAGATACAAGTAAAAACTAATTATAAAATAATAAAAAATGCCGATTTATTACGAATTACTTGAACTGATGAAGTTTTTTTTTTTTTTTATTTGGTTTGTATCACAGACCAGCGCCTAAAGGACATAGACAAATAAGACAGATTATTTAACCACGAGCCTAAACGAATATAATGTGGATAGGTTTAAGGTCTTCTGCAGGCATGGGGCTAAAGACCCAAAATAGTGCAGCCCACTCGTCGTTTCTCCCATTTGTAGCCTCTTCATCCGCCAGCGGTAACACTAGCCCTCACTCTTGAAAGAAGTATCTCAGAGTGAATTTCATTAATACTTCAAAAGCGAAGGAATAGACAAGTATTAGAGACTCAAATTGAGTTATCTCATGAAGTTCTTGTGATTTCTTTCTTTCTCTGGCTGTAAAATATACACAGTTGGAAGAGCCAGCGATTCAACCTTGTAGAGAAATTGAGTGAAGAACAAAATATTCGGTTTTGGTTTTGGTTTTTTCCAAATAAATTTCAAGTTGAAACAAGTATTTGGGAATAAATACTAAACATTATAAGTCAATCTTTATTGGGAGTTTTCATACTAGTGGCCTTGCGCCGGAAAACCGAATATATAGAAATCGAACAGATTCGCCGTGATATAATATGTGATAAAGCCAGCAACAATTATTACATTACCGTAAAGAATCGTAACAAAAATTAAAGAGATACAAATAAAAAATAATTATAATTATTGTTTGGATTCTCTTAACCAGTGAGTTCGATTCTTGTGTAGCGTTCTAAACGTGATTTCTTATGCTATACAAGATTAATTCGAGAAAACAGGATTTACTTACGAATGAATGACACTGAAAACGACTATGGGTAGCCCGACGCAGTATAATGTTGAGCAAGCTTGTCTCGCTAGATCAGTTATGACTGAATAGTTAGTTCTATCCTACTTTCGGCATTATGCCACATCTAAGCTACGTTTAGAAATCACCATGCTGTAAACGATTGTTTTTGGTCTGAAAGCTAACAGTGTCAACTTGGTCAGCACTTGAATGCTCAACCATTTAGAAGAACTGTAGCCTGCTGCCAAATTATGAAATCATCATCATTCCCCTGACCGGATGAGCACTTGACCATTTCTATCCATATGTTTAGGTTCCATGATGACGTCTGGTTCTCTATGAATGTTATTCCAGTCCACTCAGTGAGATGTTCAGAATGTTTTATCTTCTGTCTCTTCTTTTCTTTAACTTTGCACGATGGAAATTAATTGTTTTTTGGCTATTATGACATGGATGTTGTGATGTGGTTAGTTGTTATAAGGTCTTCCAACGGGACTGCTTTTAATCTGATGATGCCTCGCTCTGTCATTTGTGATCCGGTCTACGTGGAAGATGCCTAGGATGTTTCTGTAGTATCTACTGTTTGGATTATCCATTTTCATTCAGCAACAGATGAAGTAAAACTTCATAAATAACGAGAAGGTTAAATTGTTTTCTCGTTGGACATCGCTAATAATATTTATCCTTACCAATGCGTCTTTTTGCTATTATAAAAGGAAGCATTGTGAATATCTACAATTCTAATCATCCACAAACTTAAGAAGAATCGATACACTGGCTTCAATAATCAACACGTTCAAATTCTGCTCGTATATGATAATTATTTTAAAGAATTATATAAAACCATTGTATTTGGGTTTTTTTTTATACCTTTCTGGAAATCGATTTAGAAATAAAAGCAGCTATTTAGTTTCTTATATAATTATTGTATCCCCTTTTAAAAAAACAAAAAAACAAAAAACACATTTCCTGAAATGCAGATAATAAAATACTAGAGAAAATACCCGCTCCAAAACGAAAGCCATAAAAGAATCTTCGGCACTCTGCAACGCAACAAAAGAACAAATATATAATCATTATATTTACACGCATAACACACATTAAACTTGACAGTAAGATAATATAAAAAACAGTGCCTTTAATTGAAGCCGGCAGCTGCAGGAGGCTGAAAACAAAGCCTACAATAGCTGAAATCTTTAAGAATAAAATATATTGAGCAGAAAATACCAGCAGTTAGCGGAATATTATCGCACGTTTCACCCTAAAGTTACAGGATGGCTATATTCTGCTATAATTCATCATCAGAGTCTTTAACAAATGAAGCCTTATTAAGAAAAAAAAAGAAAACTGTTCTATTAATAATTAAAAATACTCTCCTTTTTTGTTATATATATATATATTACTAGCCGAGTTAGCCGGCAATGCCCGGGTGCACATGGCTGCAATTGTATAACCGCAACCCCACTGTATACCCACATCCAGTGTCTAGAATTGTCTGTTTGCTTTCATCATCCGTTGGTAAACTAGGCTACTCCTCGTCTTATCGTTTTTTAAGGTATGTCCTTCGCAAGTATTTGATTGTTCTTGATAAAGGAACTCAATCGATAAAAACTTCTTGTGTAGTCGTTGCTCGGGTTTAAATTGTTTCAATGTTTTAGATATTCAATAAATGTTCTATGGCCGTAATAACTTTCAAATAGTATAGCATTGTTTTCTAATCTAAGCAAAAACAAGGATGAAGTGTCAGAGCTTGATTCAAGTGCAAATTCATGAAAGCCCCTTTCTTCTTCGCACGTTTACTGTAAATCTGGTCTTAATACGAGGTTCTTCGGGAAAATTTCCATTTTAATACTTCAATAATCCTTCTCAACGAATCTTTGCATCAAAGGCCATTCGAATGCCAATATATGATTGAAAAATATGAAGAAACTATTGGCTAAATGGCAAAAGCCGATTTTTGACCTAATTTTTCGCACATTTCGTCCACTTAACAGAATTAATCTAAACTAAACATTCACGCAAGGCAATTTGTGTGCCATATGTAATCTATATGGCAAATTTAGAAAGCATCGGACGAAAAACTAGGGAGTTAGGGCCGAAAATGAGGTTTTTGAACAGTTTTTCGTGATTTTTCGTTATACTCAGGGAAGCGAGCAGGACTAAATCAAACTATCTTATTTCTGTCGTGATTGCAAATTTTTTGCGACATGTTTGAAGAAAATCGGAAGTTATTCAAGTTTTTATTTTACGTATTATGTAAAACCCAATTTTGTTTTCAGTTTTTTGCAATTTATTGCGTCAAGGCAATGTAGCAAGAAAATTATCAAGCACTCTATATTAACCTCGTAGCCTAAACTATGTTTTGTATTAACTGCAAAAAAAAAAACATCAGCTCATCCAGTAAAAATTTTGTTCGCATGTAACTATGCCTTGTTTTTTGCAAAAAGTTATACCCACCTTCAGTTGTATCTATTTTCTGTCAAGCTCGGGTTGGTGGCTGGAGATTGAAAAGTTGGTCTCGACCTTCCTTGATAAATTTACATGTCTGTCTGCAATTTCATTGAAATCAGTCGAGAAATGTGGATGTGCATGAATAGCATACACTCACAAATATAAAGACAAACACACAGACATCTTCTGTTTTTTAGATATAGATATTCGGACTATTGCCTTCATCTTTGTTGTTTTTATCACAATGTTTCGGCCGTTTTGTCCTCTGGTTTGCCTCAGGTGTATATCGATCTTTCTAGCCTGGAATTCAAAAGTGAACCCTTTATTTAATCTACGAGGGTAGACTGTTCTCATTCCACTGCCCATTTCAAGATATAGCCGTCTAGTTAACATTTTGGTATTACTCAGTTATTTCTCGGCCATTTTCACTGAGTCCAAATCCAAGTTTACACTGCATAATCCGTGGCTTTGAACCCACAACGAACTCTGACGAGGGAATAGTAAGAGAACAAGCGTTGTACTTTCTTAGTTTCTCATCTTTTATTCTTATTTCTCCTTAATAATTACCTTTTTCTTATATTCATTCACACTGCATGTCGCCTCATTTAAACTGAATCCTTTATTTAATCTACAGGGGTAGACTTCTAGTTCTTGTTGTTGCAATGTCTCGTTCCCGGTTAAATGGCCTACGGAATAAAAGCTTTGGTTTGTGAATTTTCTGACATAGTTGTGACTTCAAACCCTGGGTCGGGCATTGTATACTTCGACACAGTGTAAAACGGACGAGCAATAAAATAACAGTACTAAATAAGAATTATCCCTAGACGTGAGCCGTGGAACGAGAATAGTGAAGATGGATTGAGTTCAGAATTCCCTCTAGGTTACCCAAATCGATATACACCTGAATAAGGCCGAAGGACACAACGGATGATAACAACAACAAAGATGAGGACAATAGTCTGAATATAAAGGCCATATATAATAACTCCTCATCCCAGAAATTCAGACAAATATTCGACTTGAGTACGTAGATAGCACATCTCTGGTCTGCCATCCATTTGCAAAAGCTCTTTAGGTGGGTTACTCGTTGTTTCTTTGTGTACCGCTCACCTTAAATATATCCTATGGATGTGAAATTCTCTATGCACTCTTTCCATCCAAATTGTCTTTTTCCGAGCCAAAGCTCAAAGATCGTTCGCCTTTTCCTTAAAACTTGCTAGATGTGCACGTATTCCGTGCCGGAAATTCACAATATTTTTTCCGTAAAATCTACCTCTGTCTCCTCAATGGCCTTTTCCCCGATTAGAAAATTTTTTAGCAACCACTGCCAGGGGAGCTGCATATTAAATAGTAGTTCGCCACCCTTTTCTTTGCATCTAACGAAATTATCCTGTTTCTTAATACTTTTCTGAGCTTTTGAAAGGTATTTATTGCAATAAAAACTACTATTTGTTCCAAATATCAATGGTGCCTACGAAGAAGTTAGACCTACAGAATAATAACTGCTCTGAGTATATATGAGATGAAAAAAGGACTACCTAAAAATGTTACCATTTGCCTACTAATTCTGCTGAAAAAACCCTCTTACTATTTTGCTGTGAGCCAGTAAAAATCAAATAATATTATTGTACTAAAATGACCTTATGTGTATTGTGACCGATGAATTGATTACCAGACAACCTACGAAACTTAATATTTAACCAGTGACATCCAATAAAGATGCTACTAAATTGGTAGCATAAATGGATCCTAGTTTACATTGCTCGGACTATCATCAACTTTTTTGCCATATTTATCACAACGTTTCGGCTGTTGTACCGCTTTTGCCTCTGGTGGTTGTAATATCGAACTGAACCCTTTAATTCGCTCGCTGCGGTAGAATGTTCTAGTTCCACGTGCCATGTATAATGGATGTCAGTTATCAATTATCTCTTTGTTAATTTCCCTCTGAGAGTTCTCCACTGCCTTAACCAGCTATTGAACTCACACTCTTTAGGTCCTGTCACTGGATCTTACTAGCACCTTTATCGACTGTGCCATGTCGAGAGGGCAATTAACAGGAGATAAATGATAACTGATGTCTATTAGACATTGCACAGTAGTACAGTTGAGAGTAGTACACTAGAATTTCTGTATCTGTCTATATTTCTGAGAATTTTCATACACAGATGACCTCAAAGACACATGGCACAGTGGATAAAGACGTTAGTTAGATCCAGTGACAGGACCTAAAAGGTGTGTGTTGAAAACTTGGTTAAGGCGTTGGAGAACTTTGAGAGGGGAATTAACAGGAGACAACTGACATCTATTAGACATGGCACGTGGAACTAGAACAGTCTACCCCAGTGAGCGAAATAAAGGGTTAAGTTCGACATTCCAACCACCTGAAGGAGGTCGGAGCGTACAACGGCCGACATATTGTGATAAATATGGCAACAAAGATGAGGACAATAGTCCGAATAATGTAAATAGTGCTTACGGTTATATCACGTTGAAACATCGATTTCCGTACAATACGTTAAGCAACGTCGATCTTGGTCAGAATCTAGATGGGCGACCGCTTGCGAATACTAGGTGGTGTAAGCTTGGATGTGTGCGTTTGCTCCTGCCTTTTTCAGGAGGATGAAATGTCGAAATGTGTACTACTCTCACACGCAGACACACACCCTACCATTTTGTGAATGATTTCTTTATTTTTAGCGCGCTTTCTTTCCATCTTCTATTCACTCTCTCTCTCTCTCTCTCTCTCTGGTCACTCATTTTTTGTTTTTACTTACTATCTACCTCGGAACATTCACAGATCATTCGTAAACGTATATATAGATTATACCATAATATAGAAGCACCTCAATAAATCAAGATGTTCACACCCTTGCAACTGATCCTTCCGTTAGCCTAGATCTAACAGCTCGGAACTAGCATCTAATTATGGATACCACTAAAACCACACTGATCATCAGAGAACAAACCCGAGTTTCCTCCCCACATAAAGTCCCTGGCCTTGAACGTCTATTTGGACTTAAGTTCATTCCAGAACACAATAAAAATTTATATATATATATATAAATATAATATAAAATTGAACATAGAAGTCGACACTTTTACACACACACACACACATATATTTTTGTCCAAGTATAGGATTGCTGTATACGGAATATCCATATATATATATATATATACATAGATCTCCAAGTATAGGATTGCTCTATACGGAATAACTTCAATAACCAACAATTACTATTCTTAAAAGCATGCTCAATACAGAGTAGTGCAAATATAATTATTTATTGGAAAATTATAACAAAAATGTTATGAAATCACTACAAAATTACCCATTGTTTTTGAACACTTCTTATAAAGTGATGGTATTGAATGTATAACATTCAACACCATCACGTGATAAGACACCAGAAGTGTTGAAACAAAATGGCTATTTTGTAGTGATTTTATATCATAATTTTCGAATAAATAATTATATAATCGTTTCACCCCCAAGCAAGGTGATAATGCCACAGGAACGGGGTGGGAGGCACGTGATATTAGGGGGTGAGAGGAAGTGAGGACAGGTTATTAAAGAAATAGGGTTCAAGAAGGCAGAAGATTCCGATTGATATCACATTTAGATTTTTGAACATTGTAGTTGGCAGGGAAGCAAGAAATCGGAAGAAAATTCTATAGGTGAGAAATGCAGAAAAATGTAGAATAGAATTTGTGGTTGCGTCTTGCTAATTTAACAGTAAAATAGTGAGACCTAGATGCCAATCTAGTTTCCTGTAGAGAAAAAATTTCATCAAACAGACAGAGAGAAACCACATCATATCAATGAGAATATGACTGAAGTCGAGATGTCAGCTCAGGATCGATTGTATTATGAAACCACTATGAAAGTAATGTCACTTCATTTATTATATTGGCAGACAAGGTTGTGCTCTTGGAATAGAAATTTAATATTCCCGCCAGTAAGTTGCCTTTTGTTCACCTTATTACAGATAGCAATGATGTTGACTTAAAATATGGTCGATTGGTAGTTTTCTTCTTTGGAACCAACGTTTTTAATATGTCGCATATTTTATCTCTGTTGACATTCCCATGAAAATAACTTTTTCAAATATATTTTTGGTGTTCAATCAACTTTTTGATTATTACCCTTTTAGTTTTTCTTAAATATGTTTTTTTTTTTTCTGGCATTCTGAAAGTCAATGCATTCAATTTCTTCCTTGACTGTTCAGTGGTCTCTCTTTAAAGTTTTCACTCACTCGATATCTTTTTCTTGTCTGAGTTCGCTTCTTACAAACCAATGCAATCTTTTTAGATATGAGGTTCAAAATAAATCTCAGTAAATGTTATAATATATATTTATTACTACTTCAAACGGAAAAAAATGTGCTCTCCGACATGTTCGAACCGTGCAGGGCGCGGAAGCCAATAGACTTAATTCAACTGTTTAAAATAAAAAATAAAATGGAAAAAATGGTAATTTGAAGTAAGAAATAGATCTAATTAAAAATAAATCAATTAATCCTTTAGAATTTGCCATCCTAGGTAAAGCGTAACACTACATCCGTGTCCTCGGTAAGACGATAAACTACGCCCAGCAGCAAGACCTCTGATCAGGTGGTTATGAAGAGCGTGGTACCACCTCTTAATTGCTGGTGTTCCCAGGTCCACCCTGACCCTGGGTGGTAGCACCTGTTAGGGTCCCAGCTATGGGCAATAGTTAACTATTACTGGCAATACTTTTTTGAAAAATATTATTACCAGCAATACAATTTTGAAGGAAAAATATTACCAGCAACAGTTTTTTGACAAAAAAATATATTACCAGCAAAATTGTTGTCGGCATTAAATAACCTATTGAGGTTTATATGCCGTAAAACAAAATAAACCAAACCAATCTAAACAAAACAATACATATTCTATTCATATCAATCTATCCTAAAAATGTTGTCGGCATTAAGCAACCCATTGAGGTTGATATGCCGTAAAACAAAATAAATTAAACCAAAACTTTAGGATTTTCTTTTTTTTATGTTTTGAATACGAAACAGATGTGTGTGCATTTCTTAAAAGGTTAAAAAGATCATTGTTGAGCTATGACGCCCTCTGTGGTCGAGCGATCTCAAACAAACCAGATTTTCTTTATTAAGTTTGCTCCAGTGGACAGTCCGCGAGTCGTAATACGGACGGTCTAAAAAAATAAAAGAATTGTCCATCTTTTTCAAACAGAGTTATCCACTTAAATAACATTTGAAGTAAGAAAAATATCGGATTGAAATAGATCCATTAAGTCTTTACAAATTGATTTATATATATATATATATTTATTTAAAAGTTGTTGTAAAACTTTCGAGTTACATGATAAAATTTCAAACCACTGAATAATTACCGAGTAATGATTTGTTAAACATTTATTTTATAAGGTCAATATATTATTATTATTATTATTATAAGCTCAAATTCAATCTGTATTTTTATCATATAAGTAGAAAATATTACCACCTTGGTTTACTTAAAAAAAAAACATTTTTATTGTAAAAGCGTTGACTTGCATAATAAAATGTGACATGTTTATAATAGCAGAATTACATTGAGATTGACTGAACTTTTTCAATAAATGTACGATTTTTTCATACATTCGCTATAAATATTAATGATTCTTTTTTTTTTTTTTTTGTTCGTCTGCAGACAAGCGAAAGTTCGTTTTTTTTTTTGTTTTTTTTTTCGGTTTTTTTTTCCTATTTAGCATTTTGTCTTATCCGTCTTTTTTTTTATCAAAGCTTTTTGGTTTCTAAATGAAGTACGTACGAGTTACCTCTCTTTGAGCTGCTTATTTTCTAATCACTGAAACTTACCCACAATGACTGCTGTAGAAGCCTTTATCTTCCTTTTAATTGTTAACTTCATCATTGTGTTCTTGTTTTGGTGATATTCCCTCTATTTCCAGCCTTCTTTCATTGTCTATCATTGTCTGTTAAGCTGACAATCATCACCATCATCATCATAAACAATAATAACAACAGCAACTGATATTTCGTATATGAAAAAGAGATATAGTTGTTTTTTTGTTGTTGTTGTTTTTAATATTTTACTTACATTTTGTTTACTTTTCGTACAAGATCAGACGTATGGGCGTATCTAAAGTTGATCAAACTCACTATTCCACTATAATAGACAAGTGTACTTGCTTGCTAATCGAAGCTTCCAGGGAGACGGATTTTGTTACCCCTTTAAATAATGTTAAACATGCAAAGGAACGTGAACAAAAACTCGTGACAAAAGAAAGATACAACTGAAAACAGCCTTATTTAATAACATCCCTTAGATTTGTGATACGAAGCTTGTCTAAAATGTATTCAGTCATTTTGAATTTCCCAACACCCGTTTGTGTGAACTTAATATAATTTGTCGTCTAATCAGAAATGGTTTTACTGCGCATGCGGTAACAGATATATTCCCATGGGAAGTAACAAGGATTGAGCTTGTGTACAGTGGAAAACTCCAATTCCCCAAAACTAGTAAACTAGGCTGCCGATATTTTGCATGCATACAAAAACACATGAGTGGGGGATGAGTGTGCATGTGGGTGGGGGGGGGGTTGTATGCGACAAGTCGAGTTTCGTGGGTGAATGTCTGGCCAATGTAAGAATTTAATGTTCTTCGTTTATTGTTATTGTCGGAGATACAATCCCCCAAAGGACATAATAATTCATAAACAATATTATTTTTAGATGGGCCAGATTTTTGAGGTGATGAATTATTCATATGTTGATCTACACGTGCGCGAATTGCACTAAATTTGAAAATTCACGTATAAATTGAGAGAAGATCGAAAGTACTTGGGAAATGAAAATAAAAGAAATTTAAACAGCTGTAGCATATTTCTCTCATCCTTTAACATCAATACACGGAAAGTTATTCGTGAGTATGAACTGATTTTATTAAAACTTAGCAGACATAATATCTGCAATTTATTCAATCAGACATGTCTAAAACAGAATTTTCTGCCTAAATACACAAATTATATATATATATATATATATATATATATATATATGTATATACCAACGGCTTCCCATACTTTATACTTCTCGTTTTCACTCCCGCGTTGTCATGTATGACGTCACGAGCTGCAGTGCGATTTTCGCTTCTGCGTCTCGTATGAACGAGATTGTCGTTGCTTGAAAATCTTTCATGCAACAAAAACAGACTATCATTATTGTTTTGTCCGTGTACTGTTTGATATATTGAAATGTAATTGTCATCTTTGATAATGGCTTATGTAAGCCGAAAGTTTAGACGAAGATGTATCAATATGGTGATTTTGTTTCATCTTTCAATGATAATGTTATTAAACTTATCAGACAATATAAAAGGAATTTACTTAAAACAAATAGACAAAACTTGTCCATATTATTTAATGAAACATGCATCAATATATATATATATATACGTGAGTGAATGTGTAAACATTTCAGATAGAGTATATTTGTAAAAGGGTAATATGAGTAAAGACAAAAGGAAAACTTATCTTAGACTTCGCGTTTTGTCCTCTGGAGGATTTTATCAAGGCTAAATGAATGAATGATCCGATACATTAAGAACAAAATTTACTAGAAAGTCAAATTTTCTGTCAATCTTTCACTAAATTGCCTTCATTAAAGCCTTAAGATATTTATACAAAATTGTATGCATCATAAATACATGTGACTTTTATAAACATTAAAGAGACGATAACAGAAATATATTGCAGTCGTCAAATATTGAAAGTTAGCTGGAGGTATAACCATTCATTTGAAATCTCTATATACAACAATAGAATTGTAAGGAGTCCTTTTCTGATATTTTAGTAAACTCTAATATTTTTTCTCTTAAATAATAGACGCAAATGATCTTTCTCCAATTAGAAGAACCCAAAATAGGGATTCAGTTGTAGAGTGAATGAAATTCGTAAAATTATGTCAACATAATCACACACCAATTTGCCGCTGGAAAAATGGCACATCAAATGTTGCTGGAGATTATAAAGAACCTTCCCTCCAGGAAAGATTGAAGTAGAAGACGACATTGAAGTTTATTTTGAAAATGACATGAAACACCATCCAAAAAAGAAGAAAAAAAACAATTTGAGAATATCAAGTAGCTTAAACTTTGTAATGAAAGGGATATCTTCAATGATTCTTCATAAACTTTAAGGTATTATGATATGAAAATTGTAAGAAGGTGTTTTCTTAAGATTGTTTTTTTCTTTAAATACTTTATATGCTAATCAGGATGAAAAAAAACAATTAAAATTATTTCAGAAAAAATATTCTGATTTCTGGAAGATTATCTGATGTTCAGGATATATCTGAGCCGAACGAAAAGCAACACGAGATTTGGTTCTTCCTCTGGCTTCTAATACGATGACGAGAAATAGTAAGGTAACTTTAAATAATGATAGTCTTTTTTTCTGATTTTGCTCCAGGTAATAAAATGCGTAGAGATTCTACATTATATAACGGGATAAATAAAAACCTTATGCAAATAACTGATATTGTATCAACATTCAGCTAATCATAAAACTACACAAACTTTTCATTTATCATGTAATATAATCAAGAAACCTTGATTGTCAGAAGAAATGAAGAGCCCAACATGCGAATTACAAAAAAGAAATTTCAAAATCAAAGAAGTACAAAAATTGAAATGTCTAGGAAGTCTTTTAACAGAGGAGATAATATGCGACACGGAAATTTAATGGCACATTGGCATAACGAAAGATACATTCCAAAAGCTAAATAAATATTAAGAAACAGGAAAACCTAATTCGAATAAACAAAAATATATGAAATATATATATAGAGAGAGATATAAATATATAAAATTATAGTATATAATTATATATTATATATATATATATATATATATATATATATATATATATATATATATATATATAAGGTTGGTGCAAAAATAATATTGTTTTTTGACGTTAAAAAATACGTCAAAAAACGATATTATTTTTGCACCAACCTAATAACATGTTATTTATAAATATATGAAATGTAATATATAAATATATAAAATATAGTATATATATATATATATATATATATATATATATATATATATATATAATATGTATAAAATATAAATATATAATATGTATAAATATATATAATATATATATATATATATATATGTATAATATATATAATAGGTTGGTGCAAAAATAATGACGTTTTCTAACATATGTTACTATGTGAGAAAACGTCATTATTTTTGCACCAACCTAATATATATAAAATATAATATAGGTCCTCCTATATGGCAGCAAATACCGCATAATCCCCTCGTAGATGAAGAAGTAACTTGACATGGTTCAACAGAAGAACAGAACATGTGAACAAAGACGAAGTTCTAGAGACAATGGAAACAAAAAGACATGTATAGTCAACACCAGAAAGAGACAGTTTAAATGTCTAGGGCACATAATGAGGAAAGAGTATTGACAGGATAGATAAAGCAAGACAGAGAGAAACAGTGCATAACCTACCTAACGAGTATATATGTAAATTGTTGGCAGGTATTAGCAGAAATCGCGAAAGAACAAAAATTACTAAGAGCTACAAAGAACAGGAAGATGTAGAGACATGATTGTCAACGTCTTGAAAGGACATAGCACATAGAAGAAGAAATAAATAAATGAACCTGTAGTGATAGAGGAGATTCGTAACAAAAATATTGTCTCCATCATTTTCATTATCATAACATCATTAATATATTTAGCTTCACGTCTGGGCGCAGAGGGCGGCTGCTAGAAATGAATAGAAATTCTATTTTTCCTTCTTTTTGTTGGTTAGTGAACATTTAATGTCAAAAATAATCTCGAAAGCGAGACAAGACAATCGGAATCTGATGTTTAAGAAATTATTTGAAATGAGGTTTCCAGATAAATCTAATCAGGTCGACTTTGGAAATACACTTTGGATTTCGTCATGAAACGAAGTCGATAGCCTACTAACCAACATTGTTAGCAACTGATTGGTAATTCTTCCAGCGAGAATAAAAGCTGTTTTAACAACAATGAACTTAGCAAGTCTCAATAGATTTTGTATAGAAGAATTATGTATGCTTGAGTGGATTCTTCTTTGAAAAGATATGTCTTTCACCAATTCTCTTAATTCATGATTTGTAAATGAGTTGAGTTAACTGTTCAGAATGAAGTGAAGATTAAAAAAAAATAATGCAAGTCTCGTGCGCTGTATTTATTAAGTTGCAGTCAGGAGTTGATGTGGATATCACAGAGATAGCGTATATCCTAAAAAGTATGCCTTTAACTAAAAACTATTTTAAGCCACTAATATTTCTTATTTTTACTGGTTTTAAATTTTATAGATATTATGAGGCGAATAATAATTTATAATTATAAAATGTTGGTGGCGGATTTAAACCAGTTTTTAAGGGCTGACTATTTTAAATGATTTTTAATTATATATTTTACTTATTGATGAATATTTTAAGATCTGTTATCATAGTAGACATGGACCCAGCATAGTGGGTGCGGATGAGGAAGTTAAGTTCAAATTGCAGCTGGGACCGTTTATTTTTTTCTCTCTCTTTCTCACTCACACATACACACACACACAAGGCATCAATAAAGGGTTTCTAAAAGGCCATGCTGGGCTCTCTAGCATTGAATGCCAACGAGTCGAGATAAAAGAAAACTATGGATTTAAAACTCTGTCATGCAGTCTTCATATACATGGGATTCCCCTGCAGACTCAGGGGGTTACGGCACTCGTGCGTACTATCATGCAAGGAACATTTTTTGTGGTTTTTTGTTAATTATTGTTGTCTTTTCGCTCCTATTTATTTAAGGAATGACAAATATAAACCGTTTTTTTTTTTTTTTGTATATAAGATTTATATACACATGTTAGAAGCTAACGTCTCGAAAAATATCACGAGAAGTTTTCTGATTTATTTTGAAAATTATTCAAGGTAATGATTTTATACAAAAAATACAAATCAATTCAATGGCATTGTCATAGACTAAAATGTGGACAAATTCAGTTATGCGTTTAGTTTCTATGTTCAGATAAAATTCGTGGGGATTGTTGAAATCCTCACCAGCCGCCCAGTTACTCCATCCATATATATGTTCATGTGGGTGTTGAATATGTGTATGCGGTTGCAATGTATACACACACACACACACACACACACAGATTGATTGATTTTTGTTTATTGTCATAAATCAATTGCCTATACCGGATATACTAACACCTCCTTGAATAGATGATTCACATGCCACTTATCTAATCAAAGTGTTATGAAAAACATATAGCTAACTAAAATTTACAAAAACCCTTAAAACAACACGGAAATTCTATATAATTCACATTACCGGAAACATCTCGCTGTGAGAGAGGATCTGTATATTAAACTAAACGCCACCACTATCAAGCTCACCTTATTTAATACTGGGAATATTGTGTTGAAAGTTTTTGTTTTTTAAATAGACGCTGACTAGAATTCCAGTCGCGCTCAACACGCTGGCTAGTATTCAAAATAAACACCAACAATACATCTTAAACAGAAATTAACAACATATTAAAAAAACATTACAAATGGTTAAAGAAGAGGTAGAAAGCGTTGTTTGAATACTTCAAATGCAATTGGAATATGATTAACCAATGAAAATCAAATAAAAAGTAAAAATATTCTTTTTTTGTTTTTTCCATGTCTCATTCACTGATGAAGCTTTCATAATAGTGAAAGATGTTAGATTGAAAAACATTACTTATTTCGTTTTATCTTATTCTGTCGGATTCCGAAATATATTTGATCCCAGCATCATATATATTCTTCAATGTATAAATTATATATATATATATATATATTTCCCATAGAAATTCATCGAGTCTAGAAAATCCTCAACAGAATGCAAAGATCACTGAGCAGCTGTTTCGTCCTTTTTTGGGACTCATCAACGGCGCACATCCACTACCATTGTGCCAGCTGGTCTCGGTGACAAAGAGAAAACTAACCAAACTCAATATAGTTCAGCTACACCTAATTGCGATGGTGATACTCATCAATGTATACATGACCCAATGGAATCGCTCCCAAGGAAACGTCTTCTTTCACGTAGCGCAACACATTCTGTTGAGGATTCTTGTTCTACACTCGTTGAATTATTATGTGAAATTATTTAAAACTCCAAAAACTTCTATGATATATATGTATGTATTCAATGTATAAATAACCACCTCTTTCCGACGATAAGTATGAAAGTCAATTTAATCTGGATGTCCTACATAGAGAGAATTAGAAAGAAATTCACCTAGCCAACGCAGCTTATTCTAAAAATATGTCACGGCGACCAAACCTAGAATTATATCTTTGCAATATTTATTTAATATGATAGTTTGTATAACTTTTACATCTTTAGCCAATGTCCTCAATAATCTATATTTTTCACTGTTAACATTCACCATACCAGCTTCTTCAAATATATTCTAGACTGCCAATACACTCTTCTTATTTATTACACTTTTAATTTTCCTAAAGTATCTTTCTGTTGCTCTATTAGAAACGGACTTTTATCTTTTATTTTTCTGTGATCACACTTCAAATTTTTCACGATTTCCCAAGTTGTGTTCTCATCACTTAGTAATATTACAGTATCCTGTTTCTCTTTTGAGTTTTTATCTTTATTTCAACCTATAGCGATTCTAAAATATATATATATATATAGTGATTGATGTATACGGAATAAATTCCAGTAACCAACAATTACTATTCATGAGATAGTGCTCGATACAGAGTAGAGCAAATATAATTATTTGTTTAAAAAATATAAATAGAGTATGAAATCACTACAAAAATACCCATTTTGTTTCAACACCTGTGGTGTCTTATCAAGTGATGTTGTTGAATGTAGATTGTAGAAATCATT
The DNA here is from genome assembly GCA_963932145.1 of Acanthosepion lycidas. NCBI lineage: Eukaryota > Metazoa > Mollusca > Cephalopoda > Sepiida > Sepiidae > Acanthosepion > Acanthosepion lycidas. Next base: position 112,375,156 of record OZ010585.1, on the reverse strand, counting down.
TTTTGTAGTGATTTTATAACATATTTGTTATAATTTTTAAATAAATTATTATATATATATAATATATAATATTATATATATATATATATGTATTATATGTATTATATATGTATTATATATATATTATATATGTATTATTATATATATATATTATATATGTATTATATATATATATTTGTATTATATATATATTATATATGTATTATATATTATATATGTATTATATATATATATTTGTATTATATATTATATATGTATTATATATATATATTATATATTATATATGTATTATATATATTATATATGTATTATATATATTATATATGTATTATATATATTATATATGTATTATATATATTATATATGTATTATATATATATATTTGTATTATATATTATATATGTATTATATATATATATTATATATTATATATGTATTATATATATTATATATGTATTATATATATTATATATGTATTATATATATTATATATGTATTATATATATTATATATGTATTATATATATATATTATATATGTATTATATTATATATGTATTATATATATATATTATATATGTATTATATATATTATATATGTATTATATATATATTATATATGTATTATATATATATATGTATTATATATATATATTATATATTATATATGTATTATATATATTATATATGTATTATATATATTATATATGTATTATATATGTATTATATATATTATATATGTATTATATATATATATGTATTATATATATATATTATATATGTATATATATATTATATATGTATTATATATATTATGTATTATATATATTATATATGTATTATATATATATATATATATATTTATATATATATATATATATATATATATATATATTATATATATATATATTATATATATATATATTATATATGTATGTATGTATTAGTGAAGTAATGGATTTTTATTTATTAATTCGACAGATTAAACGTTATTTTTAGTGGATATTTTTATTTGAGTAGACTCCCAATTATTTATTGAACAATATATTTATTTGTTTTCGCCTATTGTCCTGAATATTCGAGAAATCCTATTAAACCTCCGGAGTGCCCATATTTTTCTTTGATAGTATTTCTCGAATATTCAGGCTGTGAGACGAAAATGAATAATTATAAAAATAAACGTATATATATATATATATATATATATATATATATATGTATGTATATGGGTGTGTGTGTGTGTGTATATATACATATATACATAAACACACAGTGCTGTTCGATAAAAGTGACTCACTAAATGTTCTCTTCTCCGATGAAACGAAAACTGAGCTAAATTCAAAGGATAAGCGTTCTAAAATCTGAAAAAGAAGATTTGAAATCTCTTTGAAGTTAGGAGTAAGTACTGTCAAGCATCCGTTCTGTATCATGTTCTGGGGATGCTCTTCTTTTCATGGAAATGGTTTCTTAAAACCTATTGAAATGACTCTCAGGAGCGAGCAGTACAAGAGAATTTTATATTCTTGTCAGCTCCCTTCTGCTGAAGGGGTGCAAATCGACCCCAACAAGCTCATTTTTATGCAGGACAATGCTCGCTATCACAAATCAAAATTGATAAAGGAATACTTTGATGAGAAGCAGGTGAGTGTTATGACATGGGCGCCCCAAACTCCTGACCTCAACCACATAGAGAACTTATGGAGCATGTTGCTCAACTGATTTCTCGAGACCCTGTACTTTATAATATATATATATATATATATATATATATATATATATATATATATATATATATAATTATCAAAGACCGCCTCAGATTTACGCAATATTTCAATCATTCTTCAGGACTTTTTCTCGAGAGAAATATTGAACATTATCATATATAATTTATTAATAATAATAACAACATATAACCTCGAAAAAGATATTAATAACTACACCTTTATATATATATATATATATATATATATACATACATACATACATATATATATATATATAAGATTGGTGCAAAAATAATGTCATTTTTTCATAGTAACATATATGAGAAAACGACATTATTTTTGCACCAACCTTATATATATATATATATATATATATATATATATCATTTTAATTTAAAGAAAATAAAGTGTAAATTTTACCAACTTCCATTGGTTAATACCACATTTATTTTGGCAGGGTTGATTTGAATATTAAAGTGTGACATCATGTTTGTCTCACTTTCTCTAACGCCTTTCCTATTATGAACCTTTATAATATGTACAAATTTGCAAATAGACAAGTTCTCAAGTACATCAGACTAATTTACAACCATTAATTGCAAAATCTCGTGTGTCCGGGTATAACCTCTTTGACTATGTTATCGTCACACAAACTTGATAAATATATCTGTACAGGTATGAGATATATGTCTATCTTTAATAATATCTTTTCTTGCAGACTATACTTAAAAATTAACACATCATTTAATAGAAGCATTTAGATATATATATGCATCAATACAGAGTTATATACTGATACATTTCAGCCAGTTTCCTTCTCTCTATTGTTTCGTCAAAATGCTTTTGAATAATGGGAGTAGACAGGTTCGCCTAGCGCCCGATTTATACTCCTCCACTGTCTTGAACACAAGTAGAGGTTTATCAATTATATCCCGTTCTGGCTTGGATTTTTGGTTCCTTTCAAAGTCTACTTCAGCTCTATACTTTTGATCTTTCCGTCTGAACCCTTAAATTTTATTTATTAAAAACTTTTTTTCCTTAACAGGAGTAGATAGGTGCGCGTATTATCCGATTCACACTACCGTCTTTTGAACAGGTCTGTATATTTATCTCTTGTTTCCTTTTTAGGATTGGATTTCTGGTTCTTTCCCAATTTTTTTCATTCTCTTTCACTCCCAGTAGCCCATTGCGTTTTAGTGGTATTGGATATCTTGATTTTATTATTTTTTTTTTTTTCATAAGCGTGTCACCCCAGGCAAGGCGGGAAGCCACTAGCACGCAAGGGGTTACAGAGAGTTGGAGAGAGAGAGCAAATAGGAGTGATAGAGGTAAGGATGAAGAGAAGGATTGGCCATAGATCAAGGCATCTGGAGACGTCAATTGACATTACATTTGAATAGTTGGAGATTATAGCTATCAGGGAAACAGGAAAAGGGGAGGGATTCCACGGGCGAGAAGTGCGAGACATGAAGCTATTGGAGTAGAAGAGACGGCTACATTTAACAGTTTCGACAGTGAAAGGGTGTGAGCGAGATGCCAGCCAAGTTGAACGCTTAAATTCATGAAGTCTGGAAACCAGCGAAAGCAGCTCATCGAAGCAGTTACCGTGAAAGTATTTGTAAAAAAGGCAGAGGGATACGACAGCACGTCTGTAAGAGTGCGACTGCAGACGAGATGCCAGATCAGGGCCAATTACATTGCATATCCGTCTCTGGTTTTGAGGCAAACAGAAGGGGCCTCAGACCATATATGGCAGCAATAATCCATGCAAGGGCGAATGTTTGATTTGTAGATTTGAAGGATCGATTCCGGCGAGAAAAATTTCCTGGCGCGGCGCAGGGAGCCAACTTTCCTTGCGGTGGACGAAGCTATTGACTCAATGTGTTCGTTCCATCTCAAGTCAGCAGTCAATGTGAGACTGAGCAGTCGCAACGAGATACTCTCTTAATTTTTTTTTTTTTTTTTTTTTTAAGTACTTGTACAAATTAAAACGTATCCCGGCTAAGTTCATTTTTACGAAAGAAAATAAACAGATTCGGAAATATCAAATTGTTATATATATATATATATATATATATATATATATATATATATATATATATATATATATATATATATATTCCAACAAATATGTCCCCAGTATTTTAATTTATAAGTGAATATGATTTTTTCCTATATAACTAAGGAACAAGAAAATATAGAGGAACATGTAGGCGATGTTGTAAAAATTAAGAACTTGCATATATAGCTGATGAAAATTAATTTCGTGGTATGTCTGTATTACCTTGTGTGACCTTTTAAGAAATAAATTTTCATCTAGGAGAAAGGTTAGGTCCATCAGATTTATTGAATTGGAATCATTCGATAATTTTCAGTTTACTTTGGCTGATCAATACTTTGCAAGCCTCTTTAATGAATTCCTTATTTTCTTTTTATAACTAAGGATAATGGTAAATAAGACGTGAAAATAATGGTTCTGGCAGAAATTATAATGTTGAAGATAAAGGGATTCAAAGAATAAGACAAAAAGGAAGAGTAAATGGTAGAATATTTCAAAGAAAATGATAAAATCTAGGAACTCCTTGGGCACACACACACACACACACACACGTAAAATGTTTATATATATATATATATATATATATATATATATATATATATATATAATATTATATGGGTGGTACTTATTGGAAAGTGCTGATTATAAGTGATAGATCTAACATGTTTAGTTGGATTCCTGTGAGTTTCTGACCCTGGGTTTCAGGCTATTTGCAGTCGCCAGACAAATTGCCTGACGATCGCAAAGAACGTGAAACCCAGGTTCACAAACTGACATCAATCCAATTATATATATATATATATATATATATATATATATATATGTGTGTGTGTATGTGTGTGTTTTAAATAATTGTCGGTCTTTGTCCATTTCATAATGTATGACGTCATTTGTCTACATTGGATACGCATTGAGCAGATATGAATGAATATGAGAAAATAATGGAGAATTGTGTTTAAAAACAGTAAAATCGACCTTGCTAACCGAATGTGGCCGTATCGGTTAAGGCACGTCAGGCTATATGACGGTTCCGTATAGGATACAGGTTCAATCCCTGTCGGAGGATGCATATTTTCTATGAAAATTTCTCGGACATTCAGGCCGGTAAATGTTATTAATACTGTTTATTATAAACAGAGCATTTACTTAATATTTGTATCTATAAAAAGGACGTATAAACATAAAAAAAATGTCTTAAATAATTGTCGGACTTTGTCCATTTCATATATATATTTATTTTACTCCAAACGTGGATAGCCATATTTGAGAAGGCGTTTCATTTTTATTCTAAACAATATATATTTTATCAACTGGCCATCATACTCGAACAATCCGTTAGGATTCAAACATGTGTCAGCCTTTGTAGGAATAAACACCCTATGATCCAGTGGGCATTGATTGGTCGACTACAAAATTGCCGCACACAGACGAATATGAGGAACAATAGAGACAGAATCAAGAAATAGAGAACCAAAATATTTCGAAAGAACAATTAAATCAGTATAAATGGAAGAACAGAATAAATAATAAACTTGCTAAAAGTACGATGCAGTATAATGATGGAAAAGTGGCAAAGAGGAAAAGCAAAGAACCAATAGAAGAAGATGGAAGTAAAAGCACCGAAGAGAAAAGCCGTAAACAGAAAGAAAGCACTAGAAAAAGAAGAGTAATTAATTGAATATTGAAGAGCAGACAGAAAATACGGAGGTAGTGTGTGTGTGGTGGGGGCTGTAGTTGATTCTAAGCTGGGTGCATCAAAGAGGGAAATCAATAACTCACAGTAAAGCACTGTTCTTTATATTTGCCGCCATTGTTAGCAAACGTCTTATCTTGGGTTGATCGGACCTCGTCATTACGCAGTTGTGCTAACCAGTTTATTGAAGGTTCTTCATTTGATTTAGAAAAGTTAAAAACTATGCAGCGATTTCATGCCTCTAGTATTCCGGCGATTCCAATTTCCGTTTACTCAGTGGAATGTGACGGGAAGCCTATGCGATGCCCAAAGACAGGAATAATTGATTGTTTTTGTATATTTATGATTAATTGAATTTTTTTTTTTTTTGTTTGTTCGGCATATCAACTCCTTATGGGTCATTTAATGCCGAAATTTAATTTTCTCGGAAGCATCGAAGTAATAAAAATATGATATATGCCATTGTGCTTTCATAGTTGAATCATGGTAGATTTTACTCATATTTTCTGCATATACATGTCAAAATGGACATAATTACTAGAGGCAGTGATATGTGTGTTTAATGTTTCTAGTTTTGTTGAAGATATATTTCGGAATGCAGTTCGATTTCTTTAACAAATTGTACGATAATGTATGTATTTAATTGCATTGGTAACTCTACTATAAATATGTATTATTGGTAATTTTTTATACAAAATATATTTCTGGTATTTTTACTACGAAAAGTATTTTTATACTGTCATTATGTTTTCTTTTTTTTTCTAAGTACAAGTGTCTATTTAGTTTATATTTTCTATAAAATATATTCGTTGCTCACGCGTTCCATATCATGGAATTCTCAGCATCCTTCTGTAGAACTACATCTCATATGCGACATGTCGTTGCCGTTTCAAATTCCTCATAAATTTTAATTAGTTTTTTTCAAGCAAAGAAGCTAATCCAACAATAGTCATACTGGAGGGTGTAACAAGCGCAAGTATCAGGTAAGATAAAGGGAATATCAAGGTGTACTGTTGTATGTCTTGTGTCAGTCCCTTATATGAAATTAAGGTAATATTTATGTGACTATCCATAAGAAAAGGTTTGTCTTTCTTGCTAATGTACTGTCTGGTTACTTCCTCTTTTCCGCTTATACGACAACATGTAAATCTCTCGCGGAAGAACGTGTTCTCTTTTGGGAAAGGCAGGAACAATACATACATACGCACATTCACGCACCACACATACTTTAGTCCAAAACAGTTTACACATTCACTTGTCACATACATTATTGTCTTTGTTGCTTCTGTAAATTTGTTGTTAATACATTATCATTTGTTTGTATATATATATATATATATATATATATATATATATATATAGGTTCTTCTCGTTTCCTTACATTTCTTTACATGGACTCACATCCTGAGTCTTCCATCTTTGTTGTGGGCATTTCAGGAGACACGCGTCTTTATCTTTCAACGCGTACACCGGTCCGCAACACGCCGTATTTGCCTACCTTTCTTCTAAGATACTTTGCATCTTCAACCTATTTCAGCTTTCCAATCTTTAATCCACATCATTTTAGATTAATCTAACTTTTGTGTTCTTTGACGAACTGAACACCATTTTTACTTATTCTTTAAGGAATGACATAGGTGCTGAATCCCACTAGACTACCACATAAAAGAAAATATATGAGACTTCCAGTTTGGTTTAATGCAGTAAAATTGGAATTGGCACAATGAAAGTAGATTTATTGTCTTACTATTTAAAGTAGCGTTGTACAAACACAAGAGTAAGAATAGGTTTCCTGCGAATCTTGGGGAAGTAGTAAAAAAAACATGATGTCCTCATAAAGGTTAATATTATCTGAACAGAAAGTTCTCTATGTAATATACATTGCACAAATTATCATTAATGATAGAAAAACACTGTAAATATTTATATCAGGCGCTTTTGCATAATCTAGTAATGCGAAATTTAATAACAGTTCTGGCCATTCGGACAAAGAACGAGTGAATTCAGTGAAACACCCCCATCAAAATGTAATTTAACACTGAAAATTTAAGAACAGAATGTATGTCCTCAATAAACCACGATAAAGAAGAACAGCAACAAGGTGGAGAAGATAAAGGAAAGAACGAGAACAAGAGAGCTAAATTTGAAGGAGGAGGAGGAAAGGTAGAAGGGAGGGGCTGTAAAAGAGGATAAATTAAAAGAGAAGGAAGAAAATCAGAAGAAGGACCAAAATTAGAAGGAGGAGGAGGAGATGGAGGAGAACAAGAACAAGAAGTTGGGAAAAGAAAAAGAAGTACATGAACATGAAAGAGAGATAAAGTAGAAGGAGGGGGAGGAAAAGAAGACGAACGGTGAAAAGTAGAAGAATAAGAACCAAAAGAAGGAAGGAGGAAGTGGAAATGAAGGAAGAGGTAGACAAGAAGGAAAAAGAAATGGAAAAGAATGTGTTTGTACGAATTTCGCTTTTACAGCAGGCCCAAAGTATATAAAGAAATATATACAGTTCGCCAGGGAACGGAAAACCAAAAGGAGAATATGGAGGCAACAGTTACAATAATCGTTGCTGAAGTAGTAGAACATCGAAATTCCGAACGAAATATCCGGAGCAAAGGCAAATCCGATGAAAAGTTACTACTTGAATGTGCTTGAATATTTAAAAAAAAACTTAACGTCACTTTTCCCCAATAATATATTGCAGGCAATTTTCTTTTTTACTATAAAACATATTGCTAGCAATTTTTTCTAATGTATTTTTATATTTTCATGTTTTGACCTAAGTTTTCGGTTTCACTATTTAACCATAGCTGGGATCCTAGCAGGTGCTACCACCATGAGTCAGGGTGGACCTGGGCACAACAGTAATTAAAGAGTGGTTACACGCTCTTCAAAACCTCCCGATGAGTGCTCTTGTTGATGGATGTAGTTTATCGTCATACTAAGGAAAGAAGCGAAATGGTTACTTTTGTTTTGAATTATTCTTCGGTATGTCTGCTTTATTTTTTTCCTCCATTTCTGTATAATTCATTGTTATGCATTTCCTGTTCCTTACAGAATGTGACAAGGACAAAAAATGTCCACTTTGAGTTTTATTGAATTAATATCCGGTAGGAAGGAAAAGACATCAAGCTTAATCAGTAACGATATTACGTACGCACAATTGACAAGTGTGTGAGAAAAATAACTGATCAAATGTTTTCTATCAATGAAAAAGTTCAGATAAAGCGTTAAAATTGTACGTTGTGATTCTACGTAAGTTTAAGCTCATTCCGCTCTTTATTCATATATTTGCACACACTGCTTGTAATTCATTGAAGAAATGTTCCTCTAGTTGCAACGTTCGGTAAACCTCCCCAGTTTGCTTATTTTGTAACCAAGTTTAAGCAAAATGTCATATTAGATTTAAAGTGGCCTTATTATTATTATTAAAGTAAAACCGTTACCTTAAAATAACTTTAAAGTAACCTTATTATTATTACGAATGTAAACCAAAGAAACGAACGATCAAGTAGACAAATGCAACATGAAGCAGAGCCATAAGAAATAAAGTTCTTTCAATGCTTTTTCCATTAATGAATAACAAGAGGGTCCCAGTTATTCTTCTGTCTTCTTTGGCTCCATTTTCTACTTGTTCTCAATTGACTGGATATTTGAGGTGACTTGCTGCCATTTAATCTCCAGTTATAAACAACCAGATAACGTGGTTATGTAAATGCGTGAATAATAATAATAACAACAACAACAACTACTACAACTACTACAACAACAACTACTTTACAATTCACACAGACAGAACAAGCAAAGCTAATCGTCCAAACGTCGTGGTCAAAGACCACAAGAACAGAATGTGCTTTCTTATTAACATGGCAGTAACTACAGATTGAATCTTTGAAGTTCTTCACAAAACTTAAGATCTTGAAGAGGAAATTCGGGGCAGCCCTACATGCAATCTGCCATTGGGTGGCATGCCACTAGTTTTTACTGCTGGTGACCAGCTGTCGGACCACGGGCGTGTTCGTCTCGGCAATGTTACCACTGGCCGACCACTAGAGGCCCGCTGGTGGCTCACTAGTTGCCCGCCAGTGGTAGCCATCAGAGGACCGCTGGCGTTGACATCGGCGGCCCGCTAGCGGGCCACTAGCGGCTTGTGTGTAGAAACATGAGGACAGCAATAATTCCAGCTGTAGTTGTAGCGCTCGGATTAACTGACAAAGGTTCTGATAAACTCATTCAACGGATTTCTGATAGCCCCATTGCCTTAAAGAAATACAAAAAATTTTACTCACAAGTACAGCGCACACATTACGAAAAGTTTCTTAGTGATCTTAGTTGTCTTTTGTTGGATTTTCTGTGTGTTTGTTCTTTTTTGTTTTGTTTTGTTTTTTGTTTTTGTTTTGTTTTTGTTTTGTTTTTGTTGTTTTGTTTTTGTTTTTTTGTTTTTGTTGTTTCGTTTTTGTTTTGTTTTGTTTTGTTTTGTTTTTTTTGTTTTGTGGGGATTTCTTTTCTTTTACAAAAATGATCAGGAGAAAATACCATTTCTGACTTGGGTCTCTGGTTGGGTCCCAGAAGTAAATGTATATACAACAGAAATCAAAGGAAATAATAATAATAATAATAATAATAATAATAATAATAATAATGTAACACCTAATGGAGCTTTGGGTCTGATAAAGAAAGGAACTCAAGAACAGATAAAAAAATATCTGGTGCAGAATCTCAAAGAAATCGAAAAACATTCCTTACATACACCGACCACATCTCGCGGAGATTTTGTTCATTTATGTTTTCTCTCTTATTGTTGTTAATAGCTGTCTGTTGTTTAATTAAGTGAAAACAATAAAAATCACATACTTCGCTTATTCTCTGTCACTCATTTATGACCCGGCATGTAATTATAAAAGAAATGCAGGTCAAAAGGAAATTTTTAATAATATTAATGATAATAAAAATTACAAGCAACTACTAAAATAATTATAATTTGTAATCGATAAACAATAACTATTTTATTATAACGAACAGAGGCTTGTGCCAGCGGACAAGATGTTGCTGAAAGAGGATTAAATAAATATATTTACCAAATTCTTTATGTACGATCGTATATAAGAATAAGAATATTTAATCAAACTTTTCTGGAAATTTGAACTGATCTAACATGCAACAAAATCATTTTGAAATAATAAAGAATTCCATTGTGGAGAAATACAAAATTCATTTAATGCTTGTCAAAGAAGTGAAAACTTTGACAATTATGCAGATTCCTTGAATATTCTTAATGTTTCTGATCTGTTGTGATACTACTACTATTATTACTAACAATATCAATACTAACACTATTGCAGCTGCTTCTGCTACTACTACTACAGTTATTGCAGCTACAGTCAACGTTTTGAGAAATTAAGAACAACGACTTTTAGATGTCTGGTTGGTTTTGTTTAGAGGCATATCAGCCTCTGTAGGTTATTTAATGCCGAAATCTAGATATTTTGTACGCAATTTTCTTTTCTTTTGGGGATAATAATGGTTTTAGTGATAGCAGCTTTACTAATTAACCTATAGCTGGTGGGAGAAGAGATGGAAGTGATCATGACGAACCCAACTCAACTAACACCCCCGAGCCATTATTTATTACACCATTTTTTTGCACATCCATGTTTACAACATCTGGTATCCTCAACCAGTCACACATCTAGTTACTGACCGGGCTCAACGTTATTTAACTTTGGTGATTGTACGGGGAACCGGTGTTACAACGTAATGTGGCCGTAAGCCCCCCACCCACCTCCAACCTTTTCGTTAGAAATCAGTAGACCGTGACAGCTGAAGACAAAAATATTTCTCTCTCATCCGTTTGCGTCTTCTGATAAAAAAAAGAAAAAAATCATGTGATTCTTGAAATCTCTACTTGAGACTTGGAGGCAACTCATACTTCGAAAGCTAAACACAACAACAACAATAATAATAATAATAATAATAATAATAATAATATAATCCCCTTCGTTTGTTCGTACGACTGTTATATCCTGCCAATACCTAATAAATGAGCGTGGAAAGAGACAGTACTTGGTTTCAATGAGAACATGAAAGAAAGCAAGGATGCAAGAAGGGAAGATAGATGTGTTTAATATCTCTTGTCAATATCTAATAAATAATGGACTATTCCGTTTTGATAGCGTGAAAAGAGAGGAAGAGACACTACTTGGTTTCAGTGAGAAAATGAAAGAAAGACAGCAAGATAGAGGTGTTTAATGTCTCTTATCAATACCTAATAAATATTGGACTATTCCGTTTTGATAGAATGAAGAGGGGAAAAGACACTACTTGGTTTCAATGAGAAAAAGAAAGAAAGAAAGACAGCAAGAAGTGTTTAACAGCTGTTTCAGTGAATGGAAAGAGTAGCCAATATTAAATCTTTTCATTTGTACCCACTTCTTAAAATAAGAACCAGTATTCACATTTATGATTTTTATTGTAATAATTTGTTAAAATTATTAATTAAGATTCATCAGATTTCAAATGGGACAACCGTGAAATTTTCTCTGGTTAAAATAAATTCTATCTTTTTAGCATTGTCTGAACCTCAATGTCTAATTGTTGTTTATTGTCCTTCCTACGGCATTCTCTTAATTAAAAAAAAAACAAAAAAAAAACAGTATCATTTTTGTGTATGGCGGGGGCCTTTGAAGATGATTTAGGAAAAGAAATAGAACAACAACAACAACAATTTAAAGTAGGTGCTGGTAAGTTCCGTATTATAAGCAAATAACAACGTCTAAAAATGACAGTCTCACGCTTGATGTAATTAGAATATCTATCATGGTAAAATATCGTATTTCCGCCATTTTCATATCGACTATGTAATTCCTGAGCTTTTTTTTTTTTTTACCGTCGCGGCGAAGGACAAATCAAAAGATTCATTATGGAAACTAATAATAAAACAGAAAATGTGTCAGTAATTATATTTTGATCTTTCCTTTTTTGATTTTGTTTAACTTTTAGTGAGCATGTTATTTAGATCTCTTTCTTCTTTCCTTCTCGTCTTTCTTCCTTTTACATTTGCCGAGCTGTTGATGAATCACAATCACTGATACAACATCTGAAATTAAGATTTAAATATGTTTCTTAGATTGGCAATCAGTAATGAAAGGTGATATTCATTAGATATTGTTACATGCGATCATATCACGTGATCCACTCGACGTTGATTGTTTTTTTTTTCTGTTCGCTCTTTTTCTTTTCTTTTATTTTGCGCTGCTTACATTTTTGTCTTCATTCTTCTGTTGACATTTGTCGCTTTTAATTTCTTGTCAATTTTTAGTTGTTTTTTTTTGTTTTTTTATCCGTTTTTTCTTCTATTTTCCTTATCTTTCATTTTTCTTCGTTATCTTCTTTTTTCTTCGTTTTCCTTCTTTTTCTTTTTTCTTTTTCCTACTTTTTTATTCTCTTTTTCTATTTTTTCTTTTATTTTCTTTTTCCTTTCTTTTTTCCTTTCTTCTTTTTTCCTTTCTTCTTTTTTCCTTTCTTCTTTTTTCCTTTCTTCTTTTTTCCTTTCTTCTTTTTTCCTTTCTTTTTTTTTCCTTTCTTTTTTTTTCCTTTCATACATCTTTTCTAATTACGTTTGAAAACAATCACTAATCGAAAACGAAGAAAATAACAATGAAATGCCAAACCAGGTGTCTTTAATTTACCAATGCGTGTGTAACATCTCAAAAAGGTTGAATGATCAAAAATAATAAAACTCTGGATGAAGCTGCCTTTTGTCTATTCCGCTTAAGTGGGGTGGGGGCTTTCTAAGGGGAGTGTTCACTGGACGATATCAGTTCATTTCATAGCCAAAGGCAACACAACCATGACGCGCTTTCACGCTACGTTACTAGTTTAGTTTTGCTTTCTATTACACAGGGATACTCTATATACGGAACATTGTAGAATTCAAATTCGAACCGAAACCTTACGTACGCTTGTCAATGGATGTATCCAGCTCTTCTGACCACAGCTAAAGGTTAGAAATATGGAATAAAGGTGTATCACTCTAAAAGGACAACTTAGATACCGGTTGGGTGTCACATAGCATTTCCACCCCGTAAAAATGTTACTTACTACGGAAAACGTAGTAGCAATACTTAAACTCTTAATAATTCCTTAGTAAAGGCATGGGAAAACTCTAACCCTGTACTATACGTGAGAATGTACATTGGTAATGCATACACTGTATTTGAGTAACGTGTTCCTTGATAAATTACTACATCTGTGTAGTCGGTCAGCAAAAGAACGTAAGATAAAAGACCCTATGCTCTTTCAATGTGATGTGTCCCCTGGGGTTGACGTTCATGGCTCTCCAAAATTTCCTGTGATTTGTAGCGCTTACTAAATGCTATCTTTTCGTTATCTCTCTTAATCCTTGTTGTTAAATAACTCTTGCTAGGGTAGGTTATGCGTAGTCTTCTTGTGTCCCTTTTGCCTTCAATCTGTCCTGTGATTGTCAGATTTCCCAAGCCCTCTACGTGCTTTAGAAAATTTCAACTCCCTCTTCCTGATGTTAAAAATAATCGTGCTTTTTTGTTTCCATTTTCTCTAAAACTTGGACGTTGCTCACGTAATAGTTTCATGATATTCTCAGCATCCTTCTGTAGAACTATATTTCTGTTGCATCAAGTCTCTTCTTCATCTTTGTGAGGATTGTCCACCATTCACTGCCATATAGATGAACGCATATTACATAACACTTCAGCACTCATTTCTTTATTTCTAATATTTTCCTGTTTCTTAATACTTTGCTTTACTTTTGGAAGGTTTCTTTCGCTTTAACAATGCTCATTCGGATGTCATTGTCGCATTTTCTATCCCCTTTAAAAAAAAAAACATTTCAAACATATTTAAATTGTTTCGTTTGTTCGATAGACAAAAACAAAAGCTTTCGAAACCTTTAAAAGAAAATATCTAATTTATAAATTGAAATCTTAAGAGATTATAATTATTTAAATGAATTATATTTTTTATTATTAAAACTCCAATACATATGAGAATCACTTACATTTTTAATTGAGAGGCAAATTAGAATCCAGATAAAAATGTCACGGGAAAAGGTCACGGGAAAGTCACAGGGAAAAAAGAAACAGGATAATGTTAGTACTGTTTCTGCGTCTTTCTTAAATATACTTTTTTAACACTAACCCTACACTAACGCTAATATCCCTAATCCTGAAGACAGCGTGAATAGTCGAAATGTCGGTTGTCAGTGTCGTTGTGAATCAACAATACTTCAAAAATATGCTACAATGGGTTCATGTATATCAAACATGTAACTCGCAAAACCAAGTTGTGACTTTTTTCTGTGAGTTTTTTTTTTTCTGTGAAGTTACTACTGGCTACGGCAATTTAATATATGTCCGTAGAAGAATAACTTTTTCCAATACGCTTGAAATACCTAAAACACTTAATATTATTTAAAACAAGCACGAAAAAGTAGAGATATGTTTCCAACACAAAACAATGTAAAAAAAAAAAAAGAACTGCAGAGAGAGAGAATTTAGCAAAGACTATTTTTATTATGTGTTAATATATATTATGTAGGTAAAAAAAAATTGAAGAGGGATGGGCTTTGCCAGGTTAAAACGTCCAACGCACGCCACATGATAAACACCAAGAAATCATTCGCGGAGGCCCAGGATCTGGCACATAACTACGACAGATTGAGGAGAATAGTGCACGTCGACCTCCAAATGACTCTTTCCAGGGTTAAGGGCGAAATAATAATAATAATAATAATAATAATAATAAATTAATTAATATAAATTGAATAAATATCTATGTTGTAGAATTAAGAAGAAACACAATAAAGCCGCCGCTTCTTAAGGGTGTAGGTGATCATGATATTCCACAAATTCCTGTCCTTTGTAATTCTAATCAATGTTTGCCCTTTAATATCCTTCCCACTCCTTACTTTATCGCCCATTTTCACAACATCGTTAGATAGGTTACTCGTAGTTTCCCCTCTGTGCAGTTTGTCTTGTAAGCGTGCAAACCCTCCTTCTTCATCATGTCTCGGAAATTTCAATTGCCTCTGTTTGATTCTATGTGTGTTCTCAGCATCTTAAACTTCTGCAGTATCACATCACTGTTGCCTCAAGTTTATTCTTCATCAGCGAGGAAATTGGCCAGCATTCACTGCTATATAGGAAAACTGATATTACATAGCAAGTCAACTTCTTTTTCTTTGTTTCTAACGAAATTTTCCTATTAATTAATACTTTGTTTAGCTTTTGGAAGCATCTCACGCTATTCTAATACGTTTTCGGCGTCAACTTTTCCCGAAGGGTTAAATTCTGTATTGTGATTCTTACGTTTCCAGTATGCAGCTGGAATTTTTTTTTTTTTTTACTTTCCTTCTGTTAACGACCAAACATTGTGTCTTCTTTCACTTGATAGTCCGTTTTTCTGTTTCTCTTTACTACATTGTCTACAAGTTCTTGCTTCGCTCTTTTTGGGTCTGCCATGAAAACACTGCGTATGTTCTGTTTGGATTACATCTGCCAATAATAAATTCTGTTAGTACTTCTCGTTTTCATTATAATACATCGATATTTATATAACACAACTAAGAGTAGATAACCTCAATTTTTAACACATTTCTTTTTATATACTTCTTTTTTTTTGTGTGGGGGGGAAGCATCTCCGTTTGTCTACAGTACTTTTGAATTTAACATAATTGATTAAAATTCGAATTTACTTAATATGAGCCACTGTTAAATAAAAAAAAAACATCACCATGCCACAAAGAAGCAGCCACCTAATATTAGGTTGGTGCAAAAATAATGACGTAATAATGTCGTTTTTTGACTTTAAAAAATACGTCAAAAAACATTATTACGTCATTATTTTTGCACCAACCTAATACATCATGATTGTAAAATCAGTGATTACCACGTTTTGTTGATATTATTTTCCTGAGTAACAATATACCTACTTTTCGTCTTTCAATATTTTTTTTTAATTAAACCAACTTGTTTATTTGTTTGATCTGTTGACAAACGGTTGCATAAACAGGAGATGCAACCTATTTATTCACATTTCCTAATATACCGCCCAAAGTCATTTCCTATGCAAATGCAAATTTAACCATCTCAAGAGAGCTCTATAAAATGCGTATGTTAACATGGAAATTTATTCTTTGTGTCCAGATAAGCGATATTTATAAAATTACAAAAGTCAACTTGAAACTTAGAAGATCCTTCAGGCTGTCTTGAAAGTTAGAAACAATGTATTAATAAACTAGTCAGGCCTAAAATGCTTAGCATGGGTCCAAACATTTTGGTTTGTTTTACGCTATAACAAAGGTTTCCAAGTTATTTAACACTGAATATTTTTATTTTGATAAACAATAGATAAGTAGACATAGATTCGGTTTGTACGAGAACCAAAAAGATTAAACATTGTGCGCAGGAGATTCAAAAAAAGACACATTGATTGATTCAAAAAAAGATAAATTGATTGATTTGTTTTTTACAGTTTATCAACACTTTCCATGTTATTTAAAGCCAGGCAAATATTTCTAGACTGTAAGATTTTTTGGGATAATAATGCTTTAAACACTAGTTTTACTATTTAACCCATAGCTGAAGGATAATAAGAATAATTGTGATAATAAGGCTTTAAATACAAGTTTTACTATTTAACCCATACCTGAGGGAGAATAAGAATAATTGTGATAATGCTTTAAATGCAAGTTTTACTATTTAACCCATAGCTAAGACAGAATAAGAATAATTGTCATAATATCGCTTTAAATACAAGTTTTACTGTTTAACCCATAGCTGAGGGAGATTAACAGTATTCATACTTTTACAAATGTATTTTCGCGTAAGAGACTATAACGAATCCAACTGGAATTGGAACTCTGTTCTCTGTTTAGCGATTCCGAGTCATTAACTATTACAGCACCTTGTATTCCCAAGCGGTCACCCGACAGAGCTTTGGCTTACACGAGAATAAAAAAAGGTAGACATTGGTTTAATTGATAGATTGATTTGTTTCCTACGGCTTATCAGCCCATTATTTAAAGCCAGAAAAATCTTTTTAAACTGTAAGAATATTCTTTGAGTGGATTATTATTTAGTGCGCAAGAAGCTAAATTTATTTTTCTTGAGAGCTTTGGTAATTTATTTATGTATTACTGGTAATTGTTTTCTTCCTTTTCTGAATAATGTATTGATGGTATTTTCTTTTTTCAATATGAAAATATATTGCTGGTATTCTTACTAGAAAAATGTGTTTTTATACTTTCATATTTTCACCGCATTTTGGGAGTTCATTATTTGCCCATAGCTGGGACCCTAACAGGCACTACTACACTGGGTCATGGTTAATCTGGAAATAGCCATTAAGAGATAGTTCCACTCTCCTCAAAACCTCTCAGTCAGAGGGTGTACAAATCTTGCTACCCTCACCCAACAAAAAAAGTAATGAGAACAATAGAAGAACAAGTAACACATTAATAAAAATTTCATGTACTGTATTCAGTTTATTCCCTTTCATTGCTGCTGTCACACATCGATAAGGTCTGTATGAACACCATCATTTTCGTGGCACAAAATGATGCTGCGCCATGTACTGTGTGCGGCCTCCAACTGATGGATATTCTGACATAGTTGCATGTGAAAACTCTCTCCTTAATTATACTACACAGAGCGTTGAACAGTTATATTATGTATGGAGTGAAAAGACTTTAGGACTACCCTGTAGTTTATCGTCACCCGCACGATACAAGACGGAATTACTCGCACTACACCCAACAGGTCTTGAATAAAAAGCTTTCTTTCTCCTGGACTGGTTGCCAACTGAAGACAGATAGCTCCATCTTTCCTGCTCTTAATCCCCTAGCTGAGGGAAGATTCAGACATTTTCAAGAGCAATTATGTGAATGTGAACTCAGTGGTTTCGAGTGGAATTTGAACATAACACGTCATCCCACCCTTTGCACTGACAACCTCTACACTGCGAGCATTAACATATTATCAGCTTTTGTAATAAATTTTCTTACGTAACTTTCTTTTTATTTATTTTCTGCCTTATTTTTTTTTTAATCTATCTTAAAATTCTTCCTTCTTGCCTTCTTGTTTAAGACCTCTACTCTTTCTTTTGTGTTGTTTCCTTCTCTCCCCACTTTTTTCCTCCCTCCAACTTTTCTTCTTTTGATCGACACGATAAACAGGACTATAGCTTAAATGTAACAGCTAATCGATGGCTACAACAGCGAATAAGACTTAAGCTCCCTTGCCTATAGGCACAGAGAAATCAATGAGTCGCAAGTCTAGTCAGAGTAAAGTTGGTCTAACACAATTCTACGCTCAGACACTTGGATGAACAGTAATGTTCTTATCGTAAGTGAAATTCCCAATTGAACAAAGATAAATTGTTTATTACGGTTCAGTTTTAACTTGTCTTCCTTTACCCAAAGATAAACATCTGCTTTTTAACAGTATTTTCTCTCCTTCTCTCACCCTCTCTCTTTATATATGTGTGTGCAGAGAGAGTGAAAGAGTGCGTTTGCGTGTATAAGCACAAATAAACCAATATGTTCGTAACCTAATGTTGAAATAGGTTTTATTTTATATAACATAATTTCCAACAATTTTTTTCAATACAGTAAACACAAAAGTATTCAATTAATTAAATCGTTAGAACATTAGACAAAATATTTAATTAAATTCAGATTACTCTGTCAGGCTTCAAATTTATTGATCCACATTCTTACTTCCCACCTAATGGTAAGACATTCTTATATATATATCTATATATAGATAGATATATGGTGTGTGTATTTGAATGGCAATCTTTCATTAAATATGTCGGAATCAAATTCTATATGTTTTTATTCAGTTTTTCTTATGTACTTACAATTTTTCTTCAATGTCAGACATGCTTATTGTCCCAAGCGCTTCAACTACTTCATTAAACGTTTTGAAGGGGTTCGTCTATAGTATATTTGTGTTATAAGTTGGATTGTGTGTAAGTAGTAGTAATACTAAGCCGTGCTTGATAGAAGGAGGAGTAATTCCCATCGAATACTTACATCCAGCACAGAATACTTCCCACCTAATGGTAAGACATTAGCTAGACGAAGACACTATTGCCGCTAATGTCTTACCATTATATATAAGATAATTTGGAGGAGATATATGTGGAATCTATTTTTGCCGCATCCCCTGCAAATTGTCGATAAGGATATTAGTTTGAAGTCTTTACGAAAACTGAAATGCGTCGAGCAATCTTTTGATTTTGATTTTTGTCTTTCATATATATATATATATATATAATTGTGTATTTGGGCAGCAATCCCACTTTTGTACAAAGAATCTTTTTTAAAAACGGCTGACACGGTACTGTTATGACTTTTATTAAATTGTCTTTGTGTTCTTACAATTTTCTATTATGGACATTAATTATAAACATTTAAAAAGATAATGCCAACACTCATTAACATCAACTATAAACACGGCCACAATGTTCTGGCCGTGTTTAGAAAATAAAATATCCCTCTAACTAAAGATATATGGATAGAACAATCCATACACTGTTAAAAGTAAAAATAAAATACTCCTTGATAATGGCTAAACGTATAGTCGAAAGAGTTTGAGCATATTGAAAAGTCGAACCATCTCTACATAATTTATGTCCAGAAAAGACGAAAACACTTGAAAAATTAAATAAAAAACGTATCCGCACTACCTTATCAGTTGTTTTTAATGATTCTTGTGCATATATATATATATATATATATAAACAAAGGGAAGAGGTTATAGTAGTTCCAGCGAGAGAAAAATGTGTATATTAAAAAGAAAAGAGAAACCGCAAACGTTTTTGGTGGTAATGTGGATTTGTTTTTTAAAAAATAATATGCTTTATTTTTCATAATTTTGCTACATGAGTTTCCGGTCTCGCGACCTTCATCAAGCAAAGTGTGGAGATTTCCACATATTATTAAAAATAATTATTTTTTTCGATTTTAAATATTCTCGATATGAGACACTCTCTTTTTTGTGCGTTAGTGACCCAAATGTCTTTCTTGAAGTGGCAGTGAAAAGTTATGCGTGAAAGGTTATTTGGGTCACTGACACACATAATTATTATCCTGCATTAAAATACTCTTCAGCTTAAACCATTATAGTTATGATTTATATCACACAAAAAACATTCCTTCTAAGAACTAAAAACGTTTTATGCATTTACATTGTTTCAGCTATTATGCAGGCCTCCTGTTGTTTTCCAAGGTATTTTGATTGACTATTTCCCAGAAAGACCTAAAATTTAACCCAGCCGTTAGATGTATCCAATTTAGCTTAATTTTTGTTAAAAAGAATTAATTCCAGGAAATCAATTTTCATGTACTTCTTCGTCAACTGATACTATTTCTCTTTGTAGTTTTTCCTTAAATATTGTAATTAGTTACTTTCATTCTATATCTTTTTTTTTTTTGTTTATTTTTCGTAACAACAGATTCGTAACACATTTTCTAATGAATAGCCTTTAAATCTTTCATTTACCTTTTTCACTTATATGATTTTTGGTACTCATAATAATCTTTAACTAAAATTAAAAGATATAAATAATAAGTGATTATTGATATTTTTTTTTGCGTCCTATCAGTCATTTCCGGTTTATTTAAAGCCAGAAGATAATTTTTTGATTGTAATGATTTGTTGGGGATTTTCAGTACACGTCCTACTAATTAACCCATAGATGGACGGAAAAGAGGTGGGTGCATACCTTTCACAATAAATGAATAAAAAGAACCCGATTAGAATTGGAATACGGCTCACCGATTTCCAGTTCCGAGCATTTATCCATTACAGTACCGGCACATACAAGATTACAGACTCTGGTATTCAGATGCGGTCACTCATCTAGGTACTGATCAGGCTTGAGGCTGCTTAACTTCGGTGATCATACGGGAATGGGAGTTTCAAAGTGATATTCCCGTAAGTCATAAGTAAGCTCTTATGCTATCTATCTATCTATCTATCTATCTATCTATCTATCTATCTATCTATCTATGGATATTATTATCTGTCTGTGCTAGTCTGTTTTTATCTATCTATCTATGTTATCTTCACCTCTATGTATCTTCCTGTCTCCTTTATCATATCTCTCTATTCTAGTGTCTTCTTATCTATCTATCTATCAATCTGCATATGCATGTATCTAAAACCTACAAAAATGGTACGGCTTCACCCGCCATATGAAACACCCAAAAAACTTGTCAGCGATGATTATACTCATATATATATATATATATATATATATATAAAACCTCGATTTTCCTAACAAAATCTCATACGACCAAATAAGTTATTGTAAATATTTCTAAGAAAAAAAAACAATTGTAAGCCAAAATCCGCATAGTATGTTTATCCTATAAATGTATCCTAAAATGTTTTCAACGTCGGTGAATCACGATTTACATATTCATAGGAACCTAATGACCTTTTTGATTCTTTAAAGATAATTACAATATCAATATTTTATTATAGAATAAAATTTATCACCACATCTCTGTCCAAGTAAATTAAGAAAGCAAAACGTCGAACATGATAGACCTCAAAAGGAAAACTCAAGGATGAATTGGTTTGAACATTTTATTATTTTCCTGTTTTGCGACTGAAATGGTTGGATACTGATTGGACGTTGGCCAAAGATACGCTTAAGCCTCTCTGCCAAAACCTTTAAGAGTCTATCGACTGGAATCATTAAAGGGAACAGTATATCTAAAAGAAGAAAAAATGCAGATTTGTATAAGCGATAATAGCTATTGATATGCCGTTGGGTTTGTTTTTATTTAAGGTGAAACCTCTTACTATTTCTGACCAGATTTCGCTATTTGTGTCCCCGTGCTTTGATTTGGTCTTGTAAGGTAATGGCTTTACTTTTACAAACACGTTCTACTTGTTTTGTGAACGGCGTCGCTGTAGTTGTTTTCCTGGAGTGTGTTCATTGTGTGAACACTTCATTGTGTTCTTTTCTTCAAAGATTCACAGTACAACAAGCATGCGTGTATAGAATGAATCGCTCAATTTACTTATATCCGTCTGGCGTCAGTTTAAACTGACATACTCTTTTTCCATATATTGCGATCATTTTGTTTTTTTTTCTCTCTTGATTTCAAATGAAAGATAGTAGAGCGACAGTTTAATTGCTAGGATGTATTGATTAATGTCTTAAAAATACTTATGAAACAAACCGTGTCTATCTATTTTCTGCTAATACCAAAACTGGCGCTAATTTATTTATATTTCTGATATGATGTATTATGTACACTATTTACATTATTCGGACTATTGTCCTCATCTTTGTCGCCTTATTTATTAGAACGTTTCGGCCGTTGTACGCCATGGCCTTCTTCAGGTGGTTGGACTGTCGAACTGAACCCTTTATTTCACTCACTGGGGTAGACTGTTCTAGTTTCACGTGCCATGTCTAATGGATGTCAGTTATCAGTTATCTCCAGCTAATTCTACTCTACAAGTTCTCCACCGCCTCAACCAGGTATTGAACTCACACTCTTTGGGTCCTGTCACTGGATCTAACAGTAGATAAAGGCGTTAGTTAGATAACCATTGTACTACCGACACATCACTGTTTATATTAACGTAACTGAAATGCTTTAATTTCCAATTTAACACTTACCATTATTAGAATTATAAAACTAGTAATTTCTTGAATTCAATTTAAAATTTGAAAGAGATAATCATTTACCAAAATGGTACCCTAAATTTTCAGTTATTAATTCAATTAAAATTACAAATATTAATTAATTTATTCGCACATTTAGTGATCACACTAAGCGTAACCGTTAGTCTTCGCCAGGGCTTAATTAGCAGCAAGTTTCATCAATATTCATCAGTAATCTGTTTTCAGTAATTTCGTTTTCTTACTGGTTTTCTTACTAATGTTTAGTTCCTCTAGCCTCTTCCCAGTTTTCTGAGAAATCCTAGAATGGATGTTACATTGATTTCCAATAATTCGAGATACAGTGCATATATTTTCACCGTTTTTCTGATCTAATCCGCTGTCGACCGCAAAAGAGATCTTTTTTTCATTATGTTGAATATTTAGCTACAAAACATTTCAGGTAACTTTTTACTATTTAATTACAAAACATCACAGGACACCATTGACTATTTAAATGCAAAACATCACAGGACACCATTGACTATTTAAATGCAAAACGTCACAGGACACCATTGACTATTTAAATGCAAAACATCACAGGACACCATTGACTATTTAAATGCAAAACGTCACAGGACACCATTGACTATTTAAAGGCAAAACGTCACAGGACACCATTGACTATTTAAATGCAAAACATCACAGGACACCATTGACTATTTAAATGCAAAACGTCACAGGATACTGTTGACTTTTTAACTGCAAATCATCGCTGGATACTACAGAACATCATAGGACACCGTTGACAAGTTAACTGTAAAACTTCACAGGACAGTGGTTTACTTTTTGACATTAGATACATATAGTGCCTTAGAAATATCATAATTTCAAAACTGCATGCGCGTTAGTAGCAATACAAGTTGCTGTTAAAACTAATAATTCGTTATTAGATTATTCGAAACTGTATCGAATATATTCTGGAATGAAAAAGGCAGAAGGAAATAAATGAAAGGAAATCGTCCCAAATAAATAGCCTAATTACTTTGAAATTACACAGTAATTTTCCATTGAACCGAAGGATAAAATGCAAGAATATTGATGTACTTTCGATAATTATATAATCGGATTTAAACTCATTTTATGCATTCAATGTTTCCTTTTGATTAGAGCTTGCTGGTATTTCATGCTTCCATCGACTGATTCCAGCATATGTTTGAACTCGCTTGTCAAATCGGCTGTTCTTTTCGCTATTTGAATACATACTTGTAAGGTTATTGGACATTGCCCGGAAGTAATTTCTATAACCATTATTACTTATTGTATTACTGCTAGGAATGTTATGTCAGACATTTATTCTCGTCAGAATTAATCTTGCACATTTATAAATCTACCATTTGTCCGACCATTGAATATTGTTGTCATATCTGCTCCGCTGCTCTTATTATATCACTAGATTCTGGAAAAAATCCAAAGAAGGATCTGTAATGTAATCGATCCTGGCTTGGCATCTTGACTTCAGTCACTTTCACACAAAGGTAACGGGGCTTCTGTCTGTCTTTCCTACAAGTATTTTCCTGGTACTCATCCCGGTATCTCGTGTGCACGAATTAAACGATCCTAATAGATTGGCAACAGGGTAGCCCCGTTTAACTGCTGAACTACCTAGATGTGACCGTATGTTTCATTCTAATTGTCGCACTTCTCGCCTGCGGACTCCCTTCCGATTTCTTGCTTCCATGCCAATATTCAAAACCTTAAATTAAACGTCAGTCGCCATCTGCTGTCTTTATGAATCCTATTATTTTATTGTTCTTTCACTTCATTTCTTCTCACTAATTTTTTCTTATTCCTATTTCCCAAGTCAACCTTTGCGTCTTAGTAGCCTTATCGCCTTGCTTGTGGTGAAGTTTTTTTTTTTAAGCATTCAACCCCAAGCAAGGCGGGAAGCCACTAGCACGCAAGGGGTTACAGAGAGTCGGAGAGAGAGCAAATAGGAGGGATAGCGGAAAGGGTGAAGAGAAGGTTAGGGGATAAATCAGGGCGTCTGGTGACGTCGATTGACATTACATTTGAATAGTTAGAGGTTATAGCTATCTGGAAAACAAGAAATAGGGAGGGAGTTCCATACGCGAGAAGTGCGAGACATGAAGCTATTGAAGTGGAAGAGAGCTACATTTAACAGTTTCAACAGTGAAAGGGTGTGTGAGATGCCAGCCTAGTTGAACGCTTAAATTCATGAAGTCTGGGAACCAGTGACAGCAGCTCATCGGAGAAGTTACCGTGAAAGTATTTGTAAAAAAAGACAGAGGGAGGCGACGGCACGTTTGTGAGAGAGCGATTGCAGACGAGATGCCAGATCAGGGCCAATTACATTACATATCTGTCTCTGGATTTTATCAAGGACCTTAAGACAAACAGAAGGGGCCTCAGACCATATATGGCAGCAATAATCCATGCAAGGGCGAATGGTTGATTTGTAGATTTGAAGGATTGACTCCGGGTAGAAAAATTTCTTGGTGCGACACAGGGAGCCGACTTTCCTTCCGGTGGACGAAGCTATTGACTCAATATATTCGCTTCAATTCAGATCAGCGGTCAATGGGTGATTAAAAGCATGTACGGTTCAAAACTCTTAAGCAATTCCCGTAAACAGGAAGTTTTATATAGTCTATTTAATGCAGTGAAAATGGCAGAATCTGACTTTTTGTGGGGTCGTCAGTGATAAACATTCAGAACCCCAATCCTCATGGTTAAATGATTTCTTTTTAAATCATCAAATGATTTGACATTCTGTCCATTAACAAAAAAACACACAAGGCTATGCTTCTGTAATTATTAGGTTGGTGCAAAAATAATGTCGTTTTCTCACATATGTTACTATGTGAGAAAACGACATTATTTTTGCACCAACCTACTATTCAACGAAGCCACAAGGATATTTTTCAATACAATCGTTAAAAACAAATGCGTGAACATCATAAATAATAATTATGCCATTTAAAAACGGATTTCTATCGAAAGTAGATTCTAACTTTTCGAACTGCTAGGTAAGCTTGGTTTATTTTAGAAAGTTATTAACCCAGAACTTATCCCGAGAGCAAACCACTTGCATACAGATAGAAATGAATTCATTAAATATGAAGAAATAGAAACGGCAGTATGACAATGATGTCTCTCGTCCTCGAACTTATTCCCCCTTTAAAATGAGGTGATCCCAAGAGAATTAGAAATCCTATAAGTATTCATTACTGGCAGTCACAATCTTAACAATATAAGATATGCGGATGACACAATGTTGATAGCAAACGCAGAAAGGAAGCTATAGAAACTCATTTAGAGGGTAGCAAAAGAAAATGAAAAGAAAAGACGGAACAATTATTTCAAGAAGATAGAATGTATGGTTCTCGGTAAAAGCAACAGACCAATATGCAAATGAAAACTGGAGGCACCAAAATGAAGAATGTACAGAAATTTAAATATCTCAGAACACAGGACGGAAAATGAGATATACAAAAATCCGAAGACGTATTGGGAGATCGAAATATGCCTTTCAAACATTAATTAAAGTATTAAGAAACAGGAAATTTTCAGTAAGGTCGTACTAATGTTAAGCATTACAAAAAAAAAATCTTATGTACAGTGTAACCAAAAAAGTCATGGCCATTTTTGATATATTGGAAAAAAGGAATACAGTAAACTTTAACACACCATTAGTCCTCTGAGCGATCTCTATAAGCATTCAGAAAGTGTTACCAACGTGTCTCCAGTTGCGCAATCGCTTGGCGGTAAAAATAAGTTCCTTGGATGCAAAAACGTCTGTGAGTGCCTAACGCAAGTATGTCTCATTTCCAAGTGATTTTCCTCGAAAAGAAAGGATTTACCACCTCTTCCATTCCCAGGGAATAGAAGAGGTGATAATCTGTTGGCTCGAGTTTGGGTGGATGACACAGTATCACACGGCCAAGTCGTCGTATAGTATTTATGTCCACCCGCATCATATGAGGTTTGGCATTGCCATGGAGGAATAGTACACCCCTGCGATTAATTAATGCTTTTTCCTTTTGCTTCAGTGCCTGATGCATATATTCCAACTGTATCGACTACAGTTTTGTCATAATGTTTTCGTTCGTTGGTAGGTGTTCGTAGTACACCACTTGTCGACTAATCCACCAGATACTTAGCATGAGCTTGCATGGATTTTGGGTTGTGAGTATAGGGACGAGTTGCGACAACCAATGTCTGGTATGCTTGGTAATGTCATACAGGGCCCACTTGTAGTCACTCAATCAAATATGTGTAGGTTGGGGTACCGAGAAAGCAAAGAAAAATAGATTGTCACTCGTTGCTGCTTGTTGGCTTGTGAGTCTGTCGGGTACCCACTTTCAAAACTTGTACGCCTTCCCTATGTGAGGCAGGTAAAATCTGACATCAGAAGCTTGGAAGCGTTCGACAACCTCACCACAGGTTTGACTGTTGTCCTACACTAGGGCTGCCTTCATGGTTTCATTATCCAGGGCTGTGGCCGGCAACTGCAGAATACATCACAAAGGGACAAGATCACTCGACCGGAATTTCTGGAACTAATGCCTGGCGGTACGCTAAAAAGACCGTGTGTCCAATAATATCACAGTCTGATGATGTGTGTATTATTACTTAAAGTATCTGTAAGAAAGCTAGCCACATAAGAGTCCATCAGTTTTTGTTGTTTTTCTTATACTCTACACTAAATCTTCTATCTGGTAGTCAGTAAAGCCGCCGCTTAAATAGTAAATCATAAATCCCCAATGGTGGTTCCTTGCCAGTAAGCTACCGATCAGAATCCATTTCCACATCTTTCAATTTCGCTCTTATCTAGGTTTGCTAGTTGTAATTTTTCATCTTTTTCGTTAGAGCCGTTACTGAAAACTAGATTCAGTTTTCCAGACATCGTGGAGACTCAGAGTAAATGCTTAATGATTATCTGTCTTGGTCTTTATTAAAACAAATCTATTTCCTTCCTCTGCTTTTTACTCGGAGGCAAATCTGCTTTGTTCTCTTTTTGCTTCCAAACGAGGCTTTTTTTTTTGTGTGCGTATATCTTTGCCTACTGCCATCTATCTATACAACTACTGTTTCCCCATTCAAGAGACGTTCTCTGATTTGATCTGATTTATAAACAGACCGGTTCGATGAAAAAGTTAAAAAAAAAATACAATATCAGCTTTAGTGTGTTTGGTATACACGATTCGCCATCAAATTTACAGATGTTGCAACAGTCAACTTGACAAGGAAATAGAATAATTTAAAATAATTGTGCTTATAAAGTAACTAATATTTGATTAAAACCTACACGAAAATAAAAAAAATAGCCTCAGAAAACATCTTGAAGCGTTAAGATTATATGAATTTATTAAACTTAGCTGGGTCTATAAGGAAACCTGAGAAGTTCATTCTAATTACTTATGAGTACTGGTCTGCTAAACTAACGCATGAACCAGGACATCGCGACGAGGCGTGTTCAGTTAAGATGATTTGCTTTGTTTTGTTTTATGGCATATCAACCTCAATAGGTTATATAATGTCGAAATCTTTTTTTTATTGCTGGTAATATTTTGTTTTTTTCCAAAATCTATTTCTGTTAATATTTTTTCTCCGAAAATGTATTGCTGGTAATAATTTTCCGCCAAAAATGTATAGTTGATAATATTTTTTCTTCAAAAACATTGTTAGTAATATTTTTTTCCTTCAAAAATTTATTGCTGGTAATAATATTTTACAAATTATTTCTGGTATTAAAACCTATTTTTGCACTTTCATAATGTTTTTACCCCGGTTTCGGGGTTAACTGTTTGTCCATAGCTGGGACCCTAATAGGTGCTGCCACCCCGGGTCAGAGTGAACCTGGGAACACCAGCAATTAGGAAGTGGTTCCATGCTCTTCAAAACCTCCTGATCAGAGGCCTTGCTGCTGGACGTAGTTTACCGTCTTACCCAGGACGCGGATGTTGTTTATCGTCATACCAATGACGGTCAGTTAAGATGGGCTGGATTGGTTAATTTTACGATATGTCAGCCTTACTTAGTTCATTTAATATCGAAATCCGTTTGTTTTTATATTGGAGTCTTGGTTTGGAATTAATTAATTACTTGTTTATGTTTGCATTTATGTTGTTCGACAATAGCTAAATATTAGTCATTTATATTTCAGTCTATAAGCAATTTTCGGTTCGGGAACAGGGAATTATTAGTAATTTACAATGTTTTCTATTAATTCACCCCTAAATAAAACGAATATATATTTACTAAAATTCACACCAAATTCTCCCAGATCGAGGCCCTTCCATTGCACTCAGTTTGGATTGACCTTTGCGATAGCCCCAAATGTTGGCCACTCGGTTGCTCAATTTCTAAGTATGAGATCTACTTTTTTTTTAATTGTACAAAATTCCTTGTAAGTACCTCGAATATCACTCGCATTTACAAAATATGAGTAAATCCATGATTTTGGGTATTTTTTTTTTTATTATTTTGTGAGTTGGAGCGACAAACATTTAATAAAAATACAAACAAAATTTAATTTAAAATTTATAATTTCAAAAGAATGTCCAAAATTTTATTTAAAAAAACAAACAAAATTTGGTTTAAAATTTTCCATTTCTTGGGGTGAAATAATATTTGCAATAAGTAATTTTGCCTTATTGGGTGTGGGGAAATTAACAGAAAAGATCCGTCATTTAAACTTAAGTCTATAAACATTTACTTGTTTTATCGATAAGTCAATATTGGTTGCTTATATTTGAGAGTAGAAGCGTTTACTTGTTTCTAGAATAGGTAAGTACTGGTCGTTCAATAGGTAAGTACTGGTCGTTCAGCAGGTAACAACTGTCCATTCAATAGGTAACTACTGGTCGTCGTTCAGCAGGTAACTACTGATCGTTCATTAGGTAAGTACCAGTCGTTAAAATCGGTAAATACTGATCGTTAAATATAAACGGCAGTTTATTCATAAGTATTTACTCGCTTCGGATGTCCGTTGGTTGCTTTTACTATATATCAACACTTGAATTTGATGCAATATCGATTTTCGTCAAGGGGCACCTAGTGCGGATCGATATCAATACACATTTGAACTGGTCAAGTCGGTAAACCACGCCAATTTAAATATGGGTCATTTATATTTGAGTATCTATGTGCTTACTTGGCAGGTGACTCTTTTTGGGGGAAGAGTCCTAATCCTCTGCAGGGGATGCAGTCGGCGCCGTCTTGGTTTCCTGACAGGACACGCATCGAGGCGGTGGAGGTGATAGAATCGTTATCATTATAGAGTAATGATCTGTATATTTGATTATACAAGCGTATCATTTGATATGATCATAAATATTTCTTTATTGTATAGATAAATCTGAAAATTTATTGTAGTTATAGAATTGTTCTAAATATTTGAGAAACATGATTCACTAAACGTCACATATTTAAAAAGATAATATATTGAGTTTATTTATTTTATTGGCAGACAAAATATTTTCTCTGGTGGCAAAATAACTGAGACACTTCCTTTTGTTTTCAGTACAACATTTTATATGAACCATTTGACAGTTACCCTCGGTTGTACAATCTATAAAAAGAATGTGTGTTCGTATTTATTCAAGAGAAAAATAATAGGAGCAGCTGCAGAAAGCTTGAAATCTTGCAGTATTTAAAATAATGAGTTTAATATTAGTAACAACTTCTACAATGATAACACCTTTAGTCAAAATTATAAACAGTATATGTATATTCTACAGCTTTTGACAATTTATTCATATATGTATGCTGTGCAATTCTGTACTTACCATAATAACCTAAAATAGAATATATGTGATGTTTGTTTTTCTTATTCTCTGTAAGATTGCAAATCTGACAAATTTCTCTATTCTGAAATTATTATAATTTTTTTATTGTGAAAAAAAATTAATTGATTATTAAAAGTTCAATAAATAATTAATGTTTTTGTTTTATTTTTATACTATGTCTTCAAGCGATCATAGTCCTCCACAAATTCCTTTTCTTCTTTCTGTGATTTGCCATGACATTTTGGGAATTGCTTGTACCATTGCCTTCTCTTATATTGGCCCTCATCTATAGCTTATTAGCCCAGTCTACGATGCTATTTACAACTTACTCGAGAAAGAAGACATGGAGTTTGTTTTTTTTTTTGTTTTTTTGTTTTTTTTTCTAAGGGCAATTGCGCGGAAGGAAACAACAATAGAGTTTGAACTCAGGAAGGGAAAAGTGAAAAAGAGAGAGTAAGGCATTAGTACATTTAGGCCATTATCTCAAAGAAATAATAGACCATTTCTTTTTGTGAGGATAAACGGATGAAAAGATATATCAGTGGTGCTCATCGGAGTTATGGCGATTTTCTAAGTGTTACTTAGACGTGGCACAAGGCTGAAAGTTGGGAGCACCCAGTGACAGTCGAGCTCATTTTTCAGTCGTAATTTAAACTTGCCAACCCTTACACCACGTTGAAGTGCCTATCTTGATTTTCTAAACGTAGCTTAGATATGGCACAAGGCCGAAAGTACGGAGCACCCAGAGAAGATCGAACTCACTACTCAGTCGTAATTGAACTGGCAAAACAAGTTTGTCTTCACGTTGAAGTACTCACGTTTGGTTTTATGGAAAGGAAGAGAAAAGAACAAAGGAAAGAATGAGTGAATGAATATATTATAGAGAAGGCGATAACAATGTTGTCAATGTTGAATCTTTACATTTGTACACACATACATATTTAAATAGTAACCTAAAGTCGTATTTATAATTGCTAATTTAATATTTTATTAAAATTACGCTCCAGTATTTAACAAGGCAATAGGGAAAATTCCATTGAGATTTTATAAACGGAGAACTTGCAAAGAGCTTATTCAATCATTAATTTAATAATTAAGATTTTTCAGATAATTAAAATAGGAAAACTAATTTTCACTGATGTTTGCAGTTATATTAATACATTCGTGTATGTCCCATTAGGCTCTTTACAGGAAAAGGTTGGAGTTCATGATAATATTAGTATAAGATGAGAAATTGGAAACTCATAGAAAGTTTTATTTAAATGTATATTTCAATTTTAAAATGTATATAAAAGAAAGCATCGGCAAGCATAATGATTGCATTTGTGAAGATACTGGAAAAGGCAGTAAATAGGGTTAAATAAGACAGAACTGAATGACAGGAATGGATTTTCTTTCTGCATAAGATACATTCGCGTATACGCAGAGCGATTCTTGTTTATAAAATGGAACTATATTATTCATGTAGGCCTCTATAAACATCTGACTGTAATATGTGGCTCTGTCGCAGAGACGATTAAAACGCTGAATAGTTTCCCAAAAAAATCTGACCGTGTATATTTGGCTTTTTGCCACTGAACTTGCGTGCTCGGTGTTGAAGACAAAATCTCTCCAAAGATGAAAGTTGCCAAAAATTATTATTTGTCCCCGGGGGAAGAAGGCATTTTTCCTCCCTGTCTGCGAAAATTCTCAAATAAAACCCTATTTACCACTGCCTACGAAAAAGATAAAACTATTAAGTGTCTTTTAACAACGTGATTACAACGTCAACATTATAAATATACAAAGGAATATTTCAGCTACTTGATTGCAGACTGAAATTTCTGTGATATATGTTTTATTTTATTAATTTATGTGAGGCATTATACATGTATTAGTGTCATTTACCTGAAGTGGAAATGGCGGTTATGGTTTTATTACAAGATTAATCAATGACAAAAGTAAATTTGTCCTCCCGGTGTGAAGAACATGGCGGCGAAGTTTGTTTTTTCTTTCTATTAGGTTACAGATTTTCTTTTCAGAAACGTACTTCAGCAGAGAAGTGAGACGAAAGTACAAACAGATTCACTTTTAAGTATTGCCGATTAGAACAATTTTAATCAATTATCTCGTTGTTGTTTATGAAAACATTGTTTAAAAGGCATCGATATCAATATGTTCAGCAAAGTAATTAAAATGTTCACTATATGCTTTTTTTTACTACTAAAGCAGAAAGAATTGCCTTTAATCTACAAGACGTACTAAAAAGAATTTCTAGGCATTTGGACAGTACATGTTTACTAACTATATTAATAGCTGTGTTGTTATTACCTCTTTATTCACTCAATACCTGTTATAGTGGAACACACCTATTCTATAGTTAATAGACTCTTCCACCTATCATAAGTAGGAATAATAATAGTAACGAGTCGGTCAGCCGGTCAGTTGATGTCGGACGATAGTTAGTCGAATACGAAAGTATCAGCGACCACAACAAGATTCCTCTGCGTAATACTTATTATATCAAGTTCCTAACGTTTTGTACGTCGAATCTATTTTAGGACCGACTTAGTACAAATACAAGCCTCCACTGCGAAATAACTCCACAACAATACAGATCTTTCTTTTTAGGCCGTCGGAGGTAATACTGACAACAAGGTGCAAGTGTAACACTTACACCTTGTCACTAGTCTCCCTCTCCCTCTCTCTCTCTCTCTCTCTCTCTCTCTCTATATATATATATATATATATATATATATATATATATATATATATATATATATATATATATATAATGTGTGTGTGAATTACAATTAATGAGATCCAAACGAATTACCTCATACAGACCATCATTACGTCCATAGGAAAGTAGATTTTTTTCCTGAACTTATAAATACAAATACATTTACTAAAATGAATAAACCGTTACTTCACTGGATATTTTAAAGGTAAAGGAAGGAAAGAAGAAAAAGAAAAGAATAGAAGGAGTGGTAGTAAAAAGTGGCTTATAATAGAGGAGGCACTTATAAAATCTATAATAATAAAAATTATATTGACCTCTCTTTTGTGGATCAGTTTTAATATTTTATATTAATAGGGTCTACTTGGATTACTTACCACGGATTTTTTTCCTGCTCGGTACATACATACATATACATATATATATATATATATATATATATATATATGCGTGTGTGTGTGTTTGTTTGTTTTAATATATAATTTTCTTATGAGTATATTTATTTTATTATCGTTAGTATTATGCGATGATGATGATGCTGTCTAAACAAACAGCATTATCATCATCATCATATAAGGTTTTTCATAATTTGCTTTGTAGCATATTTTTCATTAGTATTATGCAGAGCTTTCATATGGACAGAAAGTACTCTTTGGAATAATCCTTGCCAATTACAATTTGGTATCACACACACACACACTATATATGTACATGTATGTGTGTGTGTGTGTGTGTGTGTGTTAAAATATATAGAAAATAGGAAAGAACTGGTTAGGTAAATAATCCAAAGTTATTTACTATTTTTATTATTTTTTAAAAATAGTGCTCGATACAAAAGTAATACTCGACTCTCCCGTCGAATTCGACGTATGAGGGTCAAGGAGATCAGTTCCTAGGAAACCGACAGCCCAACAACAGTACATGAGATTTGATTATAGAGGTGAAGGTTTCGTGCAGGACCATCCACACTTTTTGTAGGGCCGAATACAGAGACCTGGTACACTAAGTGCCACAAGGTCCCCAAACGACCCTCCCTAGGTTTTGAATTCAGAGTTGTCCTTTTCTTAGACCAGTTGCTATCCTAAGCTATAGAACCCAGTCTATCCTGCTATTTTACCCATAGCTGGAGGGAGAAGAAGAGGATTCACACATTTCCCAAGCACGTAAGTGAATGTAATGGATTCGACTGGAATTCGAACGCGGCTCTCCGATTCCTCAATCCACCGTGCCTTATATATATATATATATATATATATATATATATATATATATATATATTATAATCCGTTGATCTTTCCGTCCTTATAACGTTTCAGGAAAGTGACGTAAACAAATTAATAACGTCCCACCCCAGGGGGAAATGAACAAATTAGCAGGAGCGTTACACAAAATTTATACTCAACTGTTTTATTTACTCTAGCGGAAATTCCAAGATGAGCCCGGCCCCCATCATGTTACTCACGGTTTAGTTTCATTCCATTCACGCTGACTGAGTTTTATCCGTTTTGGCGATTACAAGTACAAACGTTTTCTCATGAGTAGCAACGTTTGTAAAAACACTCATAATTTTTAAATATATATATTTTTTTATACGTGTATGCAAGTTTTAAACATAACTGGAAGAAAAAAAGACATTTGAGTAATAATACTATGGTGCTACTTTAACATGCGGTATACCAGGTTATTTACAGTTTAGCGGCTTACATCCACTACAAGAACGTTATAAAGCCTGATGATAAAACCATTGAATAATGATTTATCATTAATGACATAGATTTAAGCATACAAATCATAATCCACATAATAATAATAAAATAATAATACTGGTTAAATAGTACATTAATGATCATCATGACTGAATTCATTTGCGGTAGAGAGTTGGAGTTTGGGTACAGGTTAAAATTGGCCTTAGGATTATGGTTAAGATTAGTACTCAGGTTAAAAAAAGTAAAAATTAGGGAAGCACATGAGGGTTAGACTGCACGCTAGAGGTAATTTTATAATGACCGGTCAGAGTGAAAAAAAAGAGAAATGTAGACTGCACGCTGAAGGAGTACCAATAATAATAATAATGCCTCCCTATTGATATGGTTGTTCTTGGTGACCTAATACTAAGTTCAAAGAAATTGAATGTTCAAGAAATACACCGACCTACGTATTGAAGTTGTCAAAATGTGGCTTTCATGTCACTATTTTCCTAGTTATCATTTGATTGTTGGGATTCATAATCATAGAACCGAATCTAGAAAATCGGGATAAAGTCTAGTATCATAGAACTTGAAAAATATACGAACATATGCTGCGAATATTTTGCGAATGTTGTTTCTTGTCGGCACAAGACTTGGTGCAATGTACCAACAATGCAAGACCCTCAGATTGAAAACAGAAAACCGTAAATAATAATAATAATAATAATAATAATAATAATAATAAAACAATATTTTTTTTTTCAAAAAGTTGTCAGGGGAAAATGTCATGATGCCATATCTGACTTTAGTTTTCTAGTTGGGAACCGCAAAGAAATAGGTATACACCAGAAATCAAAGGAAATAATAATAATAAAATTATTTTATTTTAAAAAACGCATAGCATAGCATATAATATATATATATATATATATATATATATATATATATATATATATATATATATATATATATATATGGGTGTCTGTATTTGTGTGTGTATTTATATGGGTGTCTGTATTTGTGTGTGTATTTATATGGGTGTCTGTATTTGTGTGTGTATTTATATGGGTGTCTGTATTTCTGTGTATATATATATGTGTGTGTGTGTGTTTATATGGGTGTCTGTATGTGTGTGTGTGTATTTATATGGGTGTCTGTATATGTGTGTATGTGTATTTATATGGTTGTCTGTACATGTGTATATGTATTTATATGGGTGTCTGTACATGTGAGCGTGTGTGTGTGTATTTATATGGTTGCCTGTACATGTGTGTGTGTATTTATATGGGTGTCTGTACATGTGTGTGTGTATTTATATGGGTGTCTGTACATGTGTGTGTATTTACATTGGTGTCTGTATATGGGTGTATATGTGTGTGTGTATTTATATGGGTGTCTGCATATGTGTGTGTGTGTATTTATATGGGTGTCTGCATATGTGTGTGTGTATTTATATGGGTGTCTGCATATGTGTGTGTGTGTATTTATATGGGTGTCTGCATATGTGTGTGTGTGTATTTATATGGGTGTCTGCATATGTGTGTGTGTGTATTTATATGGGTGTCTGCATATGTGTGTGTGTGTATTTATATGGGTGTCTGCATATGTGTGTGTGTGTATTTATATGGGTGTCTGCATATGTGTGTGTGTGTATATTTATATGGGTGTCTGCATATGTGTGTGTGTGTATTTATATGGGTGTCTGCATATGTGTGTGTGTGTATTTATATGGGTGTCTGCATATGTGTGTGACTATTTATATGGGTGTCTGCATATGTGTGTGTGTGTATTTATATGGGTGTCTGCATATGTGTGTGTGTGTATTTATATGGGTGTCTGCATATGTGTGTGTGTGTATTTATATGGGTGTCTGCATATGTGTGTGTGTGTATTTATATGGGTGTCTGCATATGTGTGTGTGTGTATTTATATGGGTGTCTGCATATGTGTGTGTGTGTATTTATATGGGTGTCTGCATATGTGTGTGTGTGTATTTATATGGGTGTCTGCATATGTGTGTGTGTGTATTTATATGGGTGTCTGCATATGTGTGTGTGTGTATTTATATGGGTGTCTGCATATGTGTGTGTGTGTATTTATATGGGTGTCTGCATATGTGTGTGTGTGTATTTATATGGGTGTCTGCATATGTGTGTGTGTGTATTTATATGGGTGTCTGCATATGTGTGTGTGTGTATTTATATGGGTGTCTGCATATGTGTGTGTGTGTATTTATATGGGTGTCTGCATATGTGTGTGTGTGTGTATTTATATGGGTGTCTGCATATGTGTGTGTGTGTATTTATATGGGTGTCTGCATATGTGTGTGTGTGTATTTATATGGGTGTCTGCATATGTGTGTGTGTGTATTTATATGGGTGTCTGCATATGTGTGTGTGTGTATTTATATGGGTGTCTGCATATGTGTGTGTGTGTATTTATATGGGTGTCTGCATATGTGTGTGTGTGTATTTATATGGGTGTCTGCATATGTGTGTGTGTATTTATATGGGTGTCTGCATAGGTATGTGATTGTGCCTGTATATTTTGTATGTAACAAGAAAAATATATTTTTCCATTGTAAATGTTTCTTGTTTGACCTTATTTTTAACAAAAATGTTATTCTTCCAAAATCAAATCCTGTCTTTTGACATCAACCACCTGTTGTTATCCTTGATTCTTTAATTCAAAATTGCAACCATTTCTGTTGTAACTGCGAATACTTCTTTTGACATCGATACATTTTCCGAAACGCTGTTCGTTTGAAACAAATTTCAAATTTACTCCTGTTGATATATTTTCAAAATATTTATTTTCCCAAAAATGTGTTCAAATACGAAAAGGTCAACAGTATTTCACCTACCAACTTCCGTTTTTGTCAACACCTTTTCAAGAAAATCTATTGTTCGTTAAAGACTAAACCGTAGGAGTTTGTCAAGTAATTTATTTTTAATACAGTCTTCTAAGAAAACTGCCTTCGTTTTTGTCATGTTGCATCTCGTTTGGCCACCTTGCGTTTTCGAAATAAAGCTGGGGTAGATATTTTCAGTAATAGAAGTTATTAAGACATTTAAATTATTTACATTTATTTTATTACCATTTTTTTCTATTTTTTTTTTTTTTTTTTTTTTTGAAATTTACACAATGTTTCAGCTGTTGTTCTTCCCGGCCTCCTTCAGCTGTCTGTTGATCAGGGTAACCTTCATGAAATTTCAAACTGAATGCTTTATTAAAACTACGGTCTCTAGCCTAGATGATTAATTAAAGTTTTCAGTTCGAAGTCCCCTGAAGATTATCCGGATCGAGAATAACACGAAGGCAATTATGGCAGAAACGTTGGGATAACAAAAATAAAGATGAGGATATTAGTCTGACTGTAAACAGTGTGAGAAGTTACGGGGGAGTAATGAATAGTCGGATCCATTACATTCACTTATGTGCTAATACCCTTGGGAAAGGTATGAATCCTCTCCCCCCACCCCCAAACTATGAGTAAAATAGCAGAACAGACTTCGGTCAACCGCTCTAGGAGAAAGTAAGCCTGAATTCAAAAACAGGCCTGGAGAGGGTTGGGGTTCGTCAGGCTATCTTGCACTTCTACTGCGGCTGCAGTACACATGGTGCCCCTATGACCCTTATGGACACGGGATTCACGATCGCCCGTGAAACAATATAAATAAGGATAACTCCTAATCTCAGAAATTCAGAGAGAATTACTACAGCCAGTTATTATTCCAGCGATGAGTTGATCGGCAAAATCTAAATTTAGTACATAAAAATACTTTGTTGCTAGGATTATATATCAACATAAAAAAAAATAAGATATTTATTTTGGAGCTTATTTGCTTTGCGGTTACCTAACGTGATTTTACCAGGTTTGCCAAGACGCCGTTAGGTGACGCTATTAAACCCTTTAGCTGTTAAACAGCTATAGAAATGAGGCACTTCCTGTTTCTACCTCTTTTTCCTCCTTTTCTTACAGTATGTTGTTGTAACAACACCACCATGGGACCTGTTCCCTGGTTTGGGGATATATATATATATCCCTTGAGTGACTGAACTGTTTCATACACACACGCGTACGCGTGTGTCTTATACACACATAAAAACATACACGTTCCTTATTTGTTAAATTTTAATATTTTCTTTCTTTTCAGCTAGATTTACATGCATTTGAATGTATCTTCTCTTTTTTGTTAATCAATTAATAGTTAAATATAAAATATCACCTTGAAATTTATTCCATCTCCTTTCACCTCTACAAATAATGACAAATGGTCGTTTACATGTGTAAATTTTGTTTGCCTTTGCAAAGAAGCGAATCGAAAGCTCTCTTTCATTTTAGCATATATCTTAAATCAAATTGGAAGAAAGAATCATTTTCCTGTACGGAAATTTAAACTATCAGAAATTAACAAGGAAGAGAAAAGACACCTGAGATGTGTTAGCTTTTCATCTCTTTAATTGATGTGTTTAAATTTATTCACTCGCCGAGAGAAGCTTTTAATCATTAGTGAGATTTTTTATCTATTATCATAAAACAAAGATAATGGCTTTGGAATTAATTTCAGGTTTCATTGTCCCAAAATACTTTCTCTTAAATAAGAAATGTTGTATTATTTAGATTTAAAAATGTTTCGTACTCGGAAAATCTTAAATCGTCAATGAATTGTGGATATAGAAGTGCTAGAGAAAAACAATAACAACAAAATTGTAATATCAGCTCTAGTAAAAAAAAAAAAAAAACTGGTAACTGAGACATTAGGTTGATAAGTTTCAAAAATTCATGTAAATTCAATAACGCATGGTCCAGTAGATAAAAGCATTGGTAGAATCCAGTGACTTGACCCAATGTGTTCTGAGTTCAATACCTGGCTACAGCAGAGTTTAGTTAAAAAGTGATTAATGAGACATCCGAAAGAGGCATGGCACGTGTAACTAGAACAAACCAACCTCCCCGGTGGTTCAGTTCAAAATTCCAATCAGTGATCGAAACGTTAGACTATGACAACGAAGATGAGAACAGCAGTAAATGATATACATATAACGCAGGATTTCACAAATTTTTTTTCGTAATCGACCAC
This sequence comes from Acanthosepion lycidas, assembly GCA_963932145.1. Classification (NCBI taxonomy): domain Eukaryota; kingdom Metazoa; phylum Mollusca; class Cephalopoda; order Sepiida; family Sepiidae; genus Acanthosepion; species Acanthosepion lycidas. The sequence goes on along the minus strand of OZ010585.1, from coordinate 112,334,719 downwards.
ATTCACATTGAAAAAGTTTCCACCGTTCAGCTGTATATTAAATATTCAAAAGCATACAGTAATGGCTAAATTATGTTTTAACTGGCACTTTTTCCTGCCTTGAAAAATTCAAGATGGGTAATGTGATAAAAGAAATATCCAAACAATTTTATACTAAATAAAAAAAAAAAATTACAATGACCTCCCTTTCTAATTTTACTGGCAAAGTTTCTCTTTTCTCTTCCATTATCTGATTTATATCAGAAAAAATATTATTTTGTCTGAAGAACTATTTGAATGTTAGCGATCCATCTCAAAACTATAGAAAACATCAAAATATCGCTTCTTTGCTGGAATATTTATATTTTATCTAGGATACTACCCCGTTATTCCCAAACTAGCATCCCCGTTGTTTTTTAAAAGTAATTTCATTGTATGTCTCTTGTGAATATTTTTTCGAGTAGCATAATTTGAAATATTTTTTTAATACTCAAAATATCGCCCGCCATTGTTCGTTGCCTATCCAACAGTGGAAATCGCCCTCCGGTGGGGGATATCACCCAATTTAGTAAAACCAGCTATAACTGATTTTAAAAGTATATAGAAAATCTTAACAAACTGAATTTCTGGCGAGTAAAGACTTCATATCCTTCTACTTATGTTAATATAAATTTACCCAACCCATGCTTTACCAAAATTATTCGCCTGATTTTAAGCCAATGCCTTCTGAAATATTTTTCACGAGGTCGCTCTTGCTCTGAAAATGTATTAATAAAAATCTGATAAAATCAACAATTTATTTTATCGAGCCTACTCTTCATGTTGCCAAAAAGATGTGTCTGAATAATTACAGTGAAAATCGCCATTGTGTTATATGTTGCGATAAATGTAAAGGAAAGTAAAGTTTCTCCGAGCCAAGAACGACCTCATATCTGGCATGCTTCGTATACAATTCCTCTTCCCAACTTACATTTATGCTATCACAAATACTCATAGCCTCCAGCCTATTACTTTAGGACATGACTTCTCTTCATTTCTCCTATCTTGTACCTTTTATTCATTGATAATTTAAATACATTTCTATTGCAGGATTTGACTCGGAAACATTAAAATAGCAGAGATTAACCTCAGGGCTACTTTGATTTTCGTTTTATTTATCTCAATTTTATAACTTTTTCACTGTCTACAAACGGCCAATATCTACCCATATATTAAAAAATTGAAAATCCATACGACAGTAAAAGAATAAGTAATAATTTGAAGATTTGGAGTTAAGAAGTCTCACTGTGGTTATCTTTTTTACCTTCTATCAGCATGCGAACGAATGAAAGACAGAGAGAGAGAGAAAAAAAAAGAGTCAGCCGATACGATCCCTACGCATGCGCAAACATGCACTTATACATGTATTGTATATTGGTAGTATTTTACCTGGTAGTAAGTTAAGCCATATCGGTTTCAAAGTTTCACAAAGATCACCAAACAATTTTCTAATAAAATCCATTATACCGATAACTTACGTTCATATATCTGTCTCTTATTTTGAAATATCCTTAGCAGGGCACACTGGGTTAGAAAAAAGTATTCTTCTAATTTCCTGACAATCAAAAATTAGGAATATTCGTAAATAGTTCTTTCTTGTCGATAGGTTCGCAATAGGAGAAGATAGGTTCGCCTATCGTTCAGTTTTCATACTCCACCCCGATTTTTTAAAGGGGTAGATATTTATCCCTTGTTTCCTGTTTAAGAATGACTTTCGGGTTTCTTCTAAATTCGACTACAGGTTTATACTCCTGACGCTTGTCCTTTCCTACGCTAATACAACTCCACACAGTAACCCTCTACATTGAGTGGCTCTTAAGGTTTGTATTGGGTAAACATTAATAAAAAAAGTAATTTAAGCATTAATTAAATTAATTTCCATAAACCTATAATTTTAAGTTATCTCCAAAATGATAGGAGGCTAGTTGTATTCGTTCTTTGCCCAAACCACGTCATACTTCGACAATGCCTGTCCGAAAATTAAAGACAATAGCCCACAGCCCAAGTAAGCCAATTTAACTATGTTTATTCGGGACGCCAAACCCCTTCTACTTCTCTCATTATCCAGCACTCATATACGTCTACAGTACTTAAATCGTCTTTCGGCTGTGTTGGACATGCCACCTGGGACCTTCGATTTGCTGTATTAGGTAGTAATTGAATATATCCTTAGAGTGAGGTCGATCGGAGGAAAGAAACAGAATTAAAGTAGACGAGGTTGTCGGCTAAAGAATTACAAGTTGGATGGAAGCCTTTTCAAAATGTACATACAATAAATTTGTACTTTGGACGAGGGGAAATTAACAAAACGTCAATGTTCCTTTCTGTTTACTTTGGCGTTCACTGAAGCAACAAACGTCCTTGGTCGTTTATCGTGATAGTAAAACAAGCTGCTTTGAAAGTCAAATTACCAACATTTATGTTACTGCTGCTGAATTGATTTCACGAGAACAACGAACAGAAAATTGGCTGTCAGAATATTTTTTTTTTACATCTGAGTCGCAGGCTTTCGAAAATATTCAGATTCTACTGTACTAACTTGTTTTCGAAAGCTGGGTAAAACACTATTTACACACATGATAAAACTCAAAAACGAAACTGCTGCTAAGCTCCAGGAGAGGGAACCTTCTCAGACTAACGTTTTCAGCTGACATGAATTGGAAAGGGTATATTGAATCAATTGTTAAGTCTGCAGCAAAGAAATTTAGTTCACTATGCCACGTAAACCATTTTTATCGGAAGAAACTAACTTACATATTTGTAAGTCTCCACTTTTTTGTTTTGAATATTGCTGCCGCATCTAGGCTGGCGTTACTGCTATATATTTAGAATTCTTTGATAAAATCCAAACAATAATCTGCAATGTTATTGGTCCTGACTTCTCATGTTGGCTTTTCCACTGGCGTAAATAATCTACTCTGTGTATTTCCTATAAGTATTTTCATGATACTTATTCTGATGGCCTTTACTCTATGGGACCTAGAATTTATGAATTTAAACGCAGTACTAGTTTACCGATAAGGTCTCATCATTTTACTGTTGAAATGGCTAGATGCATCGGTAAATTCTATGCTAATAGTTTATTCTACTGCACTTATCACTTGTGGAACTCTCTTCCGGCATCTTGCTTGCCAGTCAACTTTGATCTTCAAAAATTTAAATGTAATGTCAATCGTTATCTTCAGACTTTTTTAATTCTTATTCTTTTATTGTCCTCTCTCCTTAATAGTAGTGTTTCTCATATTCTGTAACACTCAGTACCCCCTTGCGTCTGAATGACTTTATTGCCTTGCTTGAGTGAAATGATTAAAAAAATGAAAAAAAAATACATGAACAAGTTAGGTTTTCATTTTCAAAGAAATGTAGTACCAATTTCAGAGGATTGTCCCTTCGTCAGCACCTACCTGTTTACACTCACTGGTGAGACAGACGGTAACAGATTAATTTACAGTTATGAGTTTGTCTATAATGAAAACAGTTCAGAAGTCGAATTTGTAAAATGCCATAAAAGAACGAAGAGAAGCTTGTCTGAAATCAAAAAGCTTGAACTCTTAATAAACCCCAATGGATATCAGACAGCAGATAAACGCGTTCAACACAACATATTTTTCAGTTTTAGTGTCATACAAGTCGTTAAGCGAATCAAAAATTAGGCCAAACTAATAATCTCGTCCCTCTGCTTACTAAAAGATTTAATCTGAAGCCATTATGAACTCAGAGGCCTAAATAGATCGAACTTGGCATCATACTGTTAATGAGAGAACTTTCAGAGATGATGCATGTGGACCGATGTGTCTAAATTCAATTTGATATGGTGTTGAAACTTTATATCCAAAATTGGCTCTAAGAAAATTGTGATTGGTCATATTTTGTGATATTTTCTGTTATGGCGGAAGAATGGAGCGTTTATTTCGAAGCCGTCTGAACGGCTACATTTTCGGTGGAGAGAAAAACTGTTTTTTATGAGTCATGAATACACCCCAGAGAACGGTCTCATTCTCTTAGAGAATAACTCAGGTACCTGAAGCTAGGGTTGTGTTTAAGGCTCTTCAGCGTCACTGGATATTGGTAATTTCCTAACCAGCAATCCCTCGATCTGAATGTTATTGAACATTCGTAGGAAATAATGTAGTGAGCACTCTGTAACAGCCACACACAGATACAAACGGTCAGGACTTGTTGCGAAGTGAGGCTAACACACACGTTAGTGTTTCTTTTTTCCGTTAATTTCAATAACGACCTGCTCAAAGTTGGCGGCTGGTTAATTCGTTTCCTGCCTCTTATCAACTCGTTGCAGGTTATTTAAAGCCATTTTAGATTGTAAGAATTTTTTTAAGATAAAAATGGTTTAGTTTTACTAATTAACCGTTAGCTGTGGAAAGAAGAAGTGGATTCTTTTTTTTTTTTCAATGTTGTTTGCGCGTAAGTGAATGTAATAAATCCAATGGGATTGGAACTCGGCTCTCCGATTAACAATTCTGAGCCATTATCCGTTACACCACCCTCACATCCAAGCTTACAGTAAGTGTTATTCTCAAGCGGTCACTCATCAAGATCACATTGATAAAAGGGATTGGTGCTTATTTTTCCAGAGTATTTTTTTCTAAAGGAAAATCGATAAACAAGTGGAAATTTTGCATAAATATAAGATTTTATTTTAAAAAAAACAAAAACAACTTTTCTTTTCTCCTTTTTGCTCTAAATGACGTTATTTCCAGGATGTTAGCGATCGTGGGTCTGCAAACATCCCATACTTTATATATATAATTAATGTTTGTACCCTTACTATTCCGTCCAGTCCCAATTCTGATAGCTGTTTATACAATCTCTTTTTGTAGATTACTTAATAATTCCGTTTGTCTTTCTTTCCCTCAATATGTTCTCTGGGTGTCAACTTCGCCAAGCCCTATGCGCTCATTATGGATTCCATAAATTTCCATTCTCTTTCTGAATCTAAACATAAGTGTCCTTTTTGCGTCGATTTTCTTTTAAAATTTCTCCGTTGCTCACATGTTTTATCCTATTCTCAACATCCTTCTGTAGAACACCATCTCTGTTAATATTTAACAGCGTCCCCCCGACAAGGGATGTATGTGCCACAAGGCTGTGTTTACCGTGGCTTCTCCGAGCCCGTAGCCTCGGCCAAAAATATTCCCTTTGAACTCGTATGAACGTGTTCAGGGCTTGTCTACCTCCCCAGACGAAACTAGTTCCACGTGTCATGTTTAATGGATGTCAGTTATCAGTTATCTCCTGTTAATTCACCTCTCCAACATTTCCCCTGCCTTTACCCGGTATTGAACGGCCGAAACGTTGTAATAAGTGTGGCGACAATGATGAGGACAATAGTCCGAATAATGTACATAATACCAAATCTCAGAAATATAGACAGATACTTACGTTTTCTTTCCCGCTTATCTTCATAATATTCCTTTTTTATTACTTCCTCTTGTACTCATATTTCCCACCTCACACCTCATTCAGCAACCAACTATTTTATGTCTCAAGCATTGTCTTGAGTAAATGTTAATAAAAAAAATATTTTATGGCGACCGAAATTGTTCTATCCCATGCCACGCCTTACTAGCAAAACTCATATCTTCATATTTTGTCGGGGCTATTCTTACTGTTTTTGTTTATCAATCAACCAAACGTTTATTACACTTCTTTTTGTCTCAACGACATTCCTTTATATCGCTTAAACTCGTCTGTGATATCTTTTGGTCTGTTATCTAATCCACGTTGTCCTAAGACTCTCACGGTCATACCTATTCTTGCTTCTGCTATTGAGCACTGTTTGTTTTCAAGCGATTTTGGTCGTCTCCATCTTTCGGACACGTACATCATCCTTGGTATTATATATTCCCTATCCATTTTACCGTTTAATAATATTGACAAGATTATGTCTCTATTGTTATTAATATATGTAATATTTTATGCATTCATGTATGTAAATAGGTTTTTAAGAATTCAGCTGGGTGCAGGTATCTTTGAACGAAAACTTGTATACATGATATATATATATATATATAAGTATATTTTTGAACATTAACCTTTCCCCCAACTTCTTTAAGTGCGCGTTCATTTTTCTGTCAGATTCGTGTCATAATCTCAGGAGATGTCGCTTCATGGCGTTTCCAATGTGCGTGACAAATTTGCTGAGAAGTGTGGCGTAAAAGTGAGGAGATGTTTTGATTGGAACTGGACTTTACATGATTGTTTTGAACGCCTGCCAAACCTAACGTAAAGGCATCTCTTTTATATAATGGATGTTTTTTTTTGTTGTTTTTTTTTTTTTCTCATATAATATTTTGGATTTTTTTTTTATCTACGTGGGGGAAATGATTTGTGAAATTTGGTCTACTCTCGTAATTTAGGCGCGTTTTCCTTGTATATCAATGGATAAGCGTTCCTTGGAGATTTCGCTTATATGCCAATGATCAGGTTGAACCTGATTAGCTGTTAACAGAAAAATGTATTCTGTGTGTGTGTATATATATATATATATATATATATATCCTATGTTAGAAATTCACTATATATATATATATATATATATATATATATAGTGATTTTCTAACATAGCTTAGATGTGGCACAAGGCAAAAAGTATGGGCGCCCAGTGAAGATCTAACTTAATATTCAGTCTTAAAAGTTTGCTACCCATTACAGCATATCGAAGTGCCAAAATGATTTTGTAAGTGTAGCTATGGCACATGGCCGAACGAGCGGTGCACCCAGTGATGATCGAACTCGCTACACTATCATAATTGATCTAGCGAGACAAGTATTTTCTAAGTATATATACATATATAAAATTACAAAAATCTCTCAAAAATGGGGTTACCTTTCACCACAAATAAACAAAGTTTTGGAACTCGCAGAAAAAATAACTTTAGATCATCTACGAAACCCAAAGAAACGCAACATCGAACAAATTCTAGCATACGTTTCAACATACAACAAGAGCAACCCAAAACTATTGACAGAAATAACAAGAAATCTAAATCTATTCAACAAAAAATATTAAATAAAGGACAGACTAAAAATAAGCAAAATAATTAAAAGCAAACGCCAATCAAAAAACTTAACCTCATCCAAATTTTAACCAACACACAATACCAGGGGATCACAAAATAACAAAAAAAAAAAGATGTGGGGTTTGTTGGCTGGTTGGGTTTTATGGCATATCAACCACTGTCGGTCATTTAATGCCAAATTAAGGTATATATATATATATATATATATATATATATATATATATATATATATATATATATATATATATACCTATACATATATTAAATATACAGTACTATCAAACGTATAGCTGGCAACATTATTTTTTTCCCAAAAAACGCATACCTGGCAACATTATTGTTTCAAAAACGCATAGCTGGCAACATTATTTTTTCCCAAATCGTATAGCTGGCAACATTATTGTTTCAAAAACGTATAACTGGCAACATTATTTTTTCCCAAAAAACGTATAGCTGGCAATATTATTTTTCCGAAATCATTATCTGAAGACTTGTTGTTGGACGTAGTTTATCGTCATACCCAGGACGCGGATGTAGTTTATCGTCAGACCCAGGACGCAAAACGTATAGCTGGCAACATTATTTTTTTCCAAAAAACGTATAGCTGGCAGCATTGTTGTTTCAAAAACGCATACCTGGCAATAATTTTTTTTCCAAAAAACGTATAGCTGGCAACATTATTGTTTCAAAAACGTATATCTAGCAACATTATTTTTCCAAAAAACGTATATCTGGCAACATTATTGTTTGGAAAAAACGTATAGCTAGCAACATTATTGTTTCCAAAAAACGTATAGCTGGCAACATTATTTTTCCGAAAACATTATCTGAGGCCTTGTTGGACGTAGTTTATCGTCATACCCAGGACGCGCATGTAGTTTATCGTCATACCCAGGACGTGGGTAAGATCTGGAAAAACTAGGAGTTCACTACTTGCCCATAGCTGGGACCCTAACAGGTGCTACCACCCCGGGCCAAGGTGGACTTAGGAACACCAGTAATTAAGAGGTGGTTGTGGGGTTTGTGATATCATTATATAAGGAATCTCCAACACATTTGAAAAAAAACCCACAACATTCACAGGAAAGAATAACTTAAACTACAACTCCGTAAATGCGATTTATGCACTCAAGTGCCCAAAATACAACAAATCCTATATAGGTATCGCCCAAACACTAAACAACAGAGTTTCCTTTCACAAAAGCAATATTAAATTACCAGACAACAGGAAAAAATTCATGTCACAATACATCCACAAATACAGTGAAGGTAAATTTAAAATGATGCCAGTATATCAAGCAGATGATCATACTTACCTACAAGAAACATTTCATAGAAACTGACACTAAACACATCAAACCATACATTTATAACCATACACTATAGTATACACACATTGTGGCAAAACACACTAGTCGGATGACGCACACACACAAACACACCATACAAGATACATGCAGTTATTTTATAGATTTCTTTATAATATATATATATATATATATATATATATATATATGGAGAATGACTATATACGCACATACTGGCACAACAAAAACATTAGACAGACCACATGCACGCACGAACCCTACACGCCATACAAAGTGTGTGTGTGTGTGTATATATATATATATATATATATATATATATATATATATATATATATATATATATATATATATATATATATATATATATTTATACTCTATCTCCTTGTAATAAAACAATATATATGTATAGAGAAGGAGTATATATATATACGTATACTAGAAATACACAATACATAAAAATGAAGAAAGGTTTAAAAAGATGCAGATGACATAAAAAGATAAGAATAAAGACTTCATTCCTTTCCCTTTCTCTGACCAATCCTAATTGTTTTATTACGACTTCAGCAAATGAATATTTTTCCGCCAGTCCAAAAAGAATTTGGATTCACTTCCACCCACAAAAGACAATGGTTAAACATAAGAAAAAAATAATTCTTTAAATAATATTAAGAAATAACAATTCTTTAACTGATAAAGGTCACAAGACCCAATTTATTTTATTGTATGCGTGTTTTTAACTAGCTAAAAACACGCATACAAAAAAATAAATTTTAAAATCTATAGCCCATATACATAGTTTTAATACCCTACAAAAACTGATAACCCTTTATGAAGTCGTCAAATAACAAACGTTACGGCTTTTTTATATACACAAATCCCTTTCATAAAGAGATTATAATAAAAGAATAAAATAAAAATAAATAAATAAATCTCCGTAGACGCTCAAGCCAGACTATGCGAAAACTTACTCCGTCGTAAATTTAGCCACCCCCACCTTACCCTGACCCGGCATCTATGAAAATAACTCTATACTGATACAAATTATTAACACCCCACCCCTGCCGATTCTAAACAATCCGCCCTTGATATTACCATGGAAATTTTTGATTTCAATTCTGACCATACTATTAAAACTCGTAAATTTCAGAAATAAGTCATTCCCAAAAAAAATTTCACTTGAAGATGGAACAGAGCCTACTTTAACTCAAGTTAATTCAAATATTATTTTGATGTTTTCGGCTCTTGTTTTGAAACATGAGACCTGTTATATAGCGAGTTGGAATCATATTTTTAAATAAATAATTATATTTATGCTCTACTTTCGTATCGAGCACTATTTTTTAAAAATAATAACAAAAATACTAAGGAACTTTGGATTATTCACCAAACCAGTTTCTTTCCTATTTTCTACAATATTTTCACACACACACACACACACACATATATATATATATAACAGATGGCAGAGGCATACTTTCAAAGAGCACGATGGCGAATATATATATATATATAGATATTCGCAACCGTGATCTTTAAAAGTATGGCTCTGTTGTTCGTTTTTATGGGAACAGACAATAACGAACTCTGAATCACAATCGTCGGTTTTGAATTCAGGGACATTATTATCATCATAATGACCCACTCAGTTTTATAGCATGCAACGATTCCTTAGTAGCATTTATTTAATTCGGATCAGTTTTTCTCAATTTTATTCTCGTTAATTATGTCCAAACCTCTTTTTCTTTATACTTTGATCTATCATTAAAAACGGTTGGCACGTGTTACACTAAGCACAAACAATATTTGAAATTATATAAAGCGGGCGTATTCTTTTTTTTTTTTTATCATCCCAAATTCGCGGAAGGCTGATTTAAGAGAAAATTTGTGTAAAGGAACACAAGAAAAGGAAAAGAACAAATATGAAGAAGGAAAAACTAAACTCACCGAAAGCAAATGAAGCAGTCAAATGTTTTAAATGGTACTGGTCGTATTTAAATGGTATTGGTCGTTAAATGTAATGGTTGTTTAAATGATACTAGTCGTTAAATGTAGTGGCCGTGTTTAAACGGTACTGGTCGTTAAATGTACTGGACGTATTTAAATGGAACTGGTTGTACTGGTCGTTTAAATTGTACTAGTCGTTAAATGTAATGGTCGTTTAAATGGTACTAGTCGTTAAATGTAAGGGTTGTTTAAATGGTACTGGTCGTTAAATGTAATGGTCGTTTAAACGGTACTGGTCGTTAAATGTAATGTTCGTTTAAATGGAACTGGTCGTTAAATGTAATGTTCGTTTAAATGGTACTGGTCGTAAAAGCCGTTTCTATATAAGAAAATATTCATTCATTCATTGATCGAGCATCAATGAAATTTTAAAAAATCTTTATCTTAAAACAATTTTCCGTGAAACTAGGTTTGTCAAGTCGAGTAGCTGTTATCGCTCTTTCCAGTACTGATGGAAACTTCATTCCTAACCTTTAGTCTGAAAAAGTGTGAAACGTCAACATGTTGTGTATGTGAATATTTTCACTTCTACTTACATGTGCGATCCATTTCAGTCGTTACCCATATTGAAAGGTCTTAAGTGATACGTCTTCTGTTATTTGATAAAGTTTTTTTATGATTCTGTAGCGTCAGTCCACCATGTTCTAAAAAGGATGACACACTAAAAGACATACAGGCTTTATTCGTTCGTTGCATACAGCTGACAATTTACGTATTTCTGAAAGGGAAACATAGGATCTTGGATATTTTTGTCATTTTGGACAAAAGTAAAAGATAAATCAATTTGTCGTTTACGTTTGGCAGGAAGAAGAAAAAAAAACAAAAAAAAAACGAGGAATATTTGTAATTAAAGGGAGAGGAACCGGAATTTATTTTTTTTAAAAGCAAGATTTTAAAAAATGACATATGAAGAACTGCCAAGATGAGCAAAAATAATCTGAACAAAAACTGAAATTAACATATATTTTTGAAATCATAGACGTATATAATAAATACTGCACCTGCAATATTTAAAAATGCCTAAAGAGAAGAAACGATGATATGACTTCTCTTTTATATCGAAACGTTTCAAATCTATTTCTGGAATAATCATCACAACATGAATTATTTATATTCAAATAAAGTTTGCGGGAATATGATAACATACTGCTGTTACGATGGGGAATAGACTAAACTAGCAGAAAAATAAATTTATAATGAATTCGATCTTAACCATGTATTCTATATTTGTGGTTCTGTAAAATATTAATCGAGCTTTTCGTGGTATAGATCCATAAACTCACCAATCTAGGCTCCACTGCTGTGGTTCCTGTCGTATGAGGGTTTGTAGAGCCTCACGCCCAACCGATTTTGATTTCAAAGTTGTATTTTTTTTCTGCTAAACTGGTTGCTAACCAAAGCTAGAGAGCACCATTTTCTATGCTATATAACTCGAGATGCGAGAAGAGATTCATAAATGTCCAACGGATCTTTTGTCAAAAGCGAATACAACGTCGTCGGCTCGAATTTGAATCCAGCCAATCCTACTTTCGACGCCGATGGCCATCATACTCCGTGCACGTCCAGGGCCAGACGAAGACAAAGAATGTAAGCAGACAAATTTCATAAATAACTTTTTAGTCTTGTGACGTAAATAAGCCGAGTACATGTCATAAGAAAATCTATTGATATATTTTTAGAATATACTTTGGATAGAAATCGGTTTTTAAATGACATTATTATTATGTATGATATCCACTGTCATAATACTGGCGTTTATACGACAATACTGAAAAAAATCCTTGTGACTTGGTTTAATAATATGTGTTATGAAAGTATAGCCTTATATGTTTTTGTTAGTGGCCAGAATATCAAATCATTCCATGATTTAAAAAAAAAACTCAGTTTAAATATTAGGATTTGGGTTCTGAATGTTAATAACCGGTAACCAAGTAGCGTCAGATTCCACCTTTTTCACCTGAATATAGACTATATAATACCTGTTTCCGAGAATTGCTTAAGAGATCTGAATGATTTTTCTTAATCATTTTATCCCCAAGAAAGACGATAATATCCGCTAAAAGGCAAAAGGAATGAGAAAGAATGAGAAGACTTCAGAAGAAACCGGCAAACCAATTCTAAACCGGAAACAAGGGATAAACCTCTACTCCTGCTCAATTATCCTATTCTCACTGACATAACAATTTATATTTCATATTCTTAAGAATTAATATCTGTTTCTTTTCGGATTTCACGATCGTTTCTCCTTCTTGCACTAAAATTCGGATATAGACTGTTTCTTCATTCATGTTTTACACAAAACTCTCTCAAACGTATGTAGGGGAATTATAACTCTGAGTAAATAACTATTCCTTCTCACTAACATTCATATATACTAAAATAATCATAAAAATGAGAAGCAGCAAGTAGTGGAAACAACAAAACGAGTATTATTTAATATCTAGTTGTTATGTGGTGTTGGAGAAACGAGAAACAGTAATACTGAGTAAGATTGTGAATTTGGGTTCAAATGTTGGTCAAATATAGATCAGAAACCGACAGAATGATAAGATAGTGAATAAGTACTATTTATACAGTCTTTCTCACATGATTTTTATGGATATGTGTAATGAATATCCAGAAAATTTAATTGAAAAAATACAAAAAAAAAAGTATCAGGAGTTTTCTTACCTCAAATTTTTGTTAAGTGCTATTATACTATTAGAGCCTGAAATATGAAAAAGGAGCCGGCATTTTCGTAGAAGCACGAGTTGACGGCCTGCCCGTGTTCCCTGCTTTTCCGATTCTGATAATGCAATTTGATTGTGGTTGTAGAGGAGAAATATTAATTTAGAAAGAGTGAATTAATGTTAAATATAATTGTCATAATTATTTTTTACGCTATAATTCATTTTTATTTATTTTTTATTGACACGGCACTCTGAGAGTATAATTAATTATTTTTTTATTTATGTATTTCAATATGGACACAAAAAGCACCAACTTAATTCATATGTTTACAAATTCGCTTCAGTTAAGTGAAAGTGCTAAAAAAAATTATACTAAAAATACAAGAAGTTCATTCTTTTGTCAAAGAATCTAAAATATCAGTAATCTGAACAGATAACCAGATTTTCGATAATTCTGTCTTCATTCTTATATTTTAATATTTATTTATTCCTTTCCCAAGACATTCATTTGCGAGAAAAAGATATATTTGAAAATTGAAAACAAATCGCGATTTGTAAATTGATGCAATGCTAATATACACATAAATGAACAAAAAAAAAAGGAAAACATTTTATACCAACACGTTTCCTTCCTTCAGGATCTATATCAAGGTAAATGCGTAGATTTTATTTTGCAACTTATACTCATATAAATATTATTTTTATTCTGTCGAGCTACCTCGGACATTCATGAGTCTATTACGCCAAGTATCACGATCCTGCTTCAAAATTATTATGGCGGCTTTCTGTCATAGCCAGTTGCTCTGTGACTAGGTATCTAAAGAAGTAGATCATTTGCAAATTCTTGTTTTGCTCGTCTACAGTGTCCTAGAAAGCGTATTCTGCGTTCGCGTAAGATTGTAGAAATATCAGGGATGGAAACCATGAAATAACGACGGAGAAAAATATCGTTACTTCTGAATTTGAGAAATGCTCTAAAATATTCTTAAAGATCGTTGTGTAAGGAAAAGTAAATTATGGATGACGCTAAATAATGTTATTTATTGCGTAATAAAAATGTGAGTGAATGTTGTTGCATTTTTTTTAATGTAATTATTATTAATTTTTATATATTTTATTTTATTTTGTTTATTCATTTATGTATTAATTTATTTTCAATATTTAAAGCTCCTGTATTTACCGTTTTCTGATAATGTTTTAAATTTTTTATGACTATGTATATTGCCTTGAGAAGGGAGCATTTCTTTTAAGAAAGGAAACTTTTGAAAAATCCAGGTCGTAAGTTGACATTTTTTTGTAACAATCGATTATTGCATTTTTCGTCTAAGTAAATTTCTGTCTATTTTCATAAGTACAGCATTTTTAAGATCAAAGTTGTGGATTGAGTTATTAATAAAAATTAAATAATAGTTAAAAAATAGAAACTTTTATACACTTTTGTCTGTTAGGTAATAAATTACATCACTTAATACCCTCTATAATTTACGTTTCCTTATGCAACATGCATTAAGACTACTTTAGCACTTTCTCAAGTTAAAAATCTGAAAATTTTGATATTTTCCCTCGCGTTACTTCTGTGTATAAACACAAGTTACAAAAAAAAAATTCTACATTTACCTTGACAAAGTTACTCAAGGAACGAAACGCGTTTGTACAGAAAAGTTTTCTTTTCGTCTATAGCGATTTTCCAAGCGTAGCTTAGATGCAGCACAAGGCCGAAAGTATGGAACACCTAGTTAAGATCGAACTTACTTTAACAGTCGTAACTAATCTAGCGAGACAAGCTTGCTATCCATTAGACCACGCCGAACTTCGAATTTTTTTTTTTTTCTATATGTCTATTTTATTTACATTGTTTTTAAAGATGTATTTTATTTATATCTGAATGTGTATGGATGCGTATGCGTGCACGAAGTTATTTGCCAATCAATTTTTAATTAATTCCTTTTAAGAAAAATGGGAACCATAAGGAAATTGTTACTTATAATCAAAAAGAGATAGCTGAAAATCCTTAGATACATAAAGAAAAAGAAATCTAACGGTTAGGGACATACGGAAGGCAGAGAAGCAGAGGGCGACAGTAATTTCTTAAATGAGCTTGTAAAATGGATGGCAAAACAGAGACAAAAAGAATGGTAAAGGGTCAAAGTTATATTAAGTAAGAAAAGACAAGGAGTTGTGCTGACCAATGATCACGTATTGAAGGAACACAATACCTAAGAGTAGAAAATGAAAGCTCAACAAGAGACCGATATGCAATGTGGTTGGTCTTGATCTGGCATCTCATCTACAGTCGCACTCTCACACGCCTGCCATCGCCTCCCTTTGTCTTTTCTACCAATACTTTCGCGGTAGCTGCTCCGACGAGCTACTTTCGCTGGTTCCCAGACTGCATGAATTTAAACGTCCTACTAGGTTGGCATCAAGGTCCCACCCTTTCACTGTCGAGACGGTTAAATATAGCCGTCACTTCTACTCCAATAGCTTCATGTCTCGCACCTCCTGTCTGTGGAATTCATTTCCTATTACTTGTTTCTCTGCTAGCTATTATCTCCAACTGTTCAAATGTAATGCCAATCGACATTTCCAGATGCCCTGACCTATTCCCTGTCCTTCTCTTCATCCTTTCCTCCACCACGCCTCTTTACTCTCCCTCCCACTCTGTAACCCCTTGCGTACTAGTGGCACCCGCCTTGCTTGGGTTGAAATGCTTAAAAAAAAGTTGCCCCCCCCCACCATAAAAAAAAAAAAAGAAATCAGTAGAACCACACGGATCTTCTTACAACTGGTCTCTCCTAAGAAACCGGCGCCTGTATTAAACTCGCTTTTGCCGACACGCTTACGCCCAATCATAACAATTTAAATTTTAAGGGTCCTCTTTCTCTGTATGGCGAGTTTCAGAGCGGAGATTAGATGTGGAAAAAGGCCGAAAGTATGGATCACCCAGTGAGGATTGAACTCACGATTCAATTGTAATTGATATAGCGAGAAAATTACAGCACGTCGAAGTGCCCCTAAAATGATTTTCTATGCGTAGCATAGGCTTGACACAAGACAGAATGTATGGAGCACCCAGTGAGGATTGAACTCACTATTCAGTTGTAATTGATATAACCAGACTACGTGGAAGTGCCCCTAAAATGATTTTCTAAGCGTAGCATAGGCGTGGCACAAGGCCGAAAGAATGGAGCACCCTGTGAGGATCGCACTCCCTACTCAGTCATGATTGATTTAGTTTTATTTCCAACATTCCAAAAGAGCTTTATTTCATTAAAAACTTCTTTCTTTTTAATTTTAACCCACTTTAAATTACTCCAGCTCATTTGCTGGTTTTGTATATCAACTGTTTGTTTGAACCATGTATAAAATTACCGTACTTATATACTGTTAATCTGTTCATGTTTTGAACTTATATATTATTTCTTGAAATTGTTCTAGGTTACATTTTTCTATCGAATTTGTTAGAGCACCGTGGGTTAATCACAATACCCACTTAAATACTTATCTTCTTATCCTTATACTTTCAGAGATATAAAATATTTACGTCAACCATTGTTACCTAGTCAGTTGATTTCATGATTCTACAGGCGTAATTGTTGGCTTGAATATATATCTTTGTAAAAAAGAGAAAAAAAACTGCCCTAAGAGTAGTTTTTTTTTTTTTTTTTATGAGGAGAAAAACCATATACAAAATTAGCACTCCGTTTCTGAAAGAGTGTTTATGTCATTCGCGAAATCTTACAATAAGAGCGATGATTAAACAGACGTATTTCTTTAACTGTAAAAATGTTCTTATATTCCGTGCTAAGGGAATAAACGCCTAATACCAGGTGGATACTAGAAGAAAGGTTTATTGTACACAAGTACAATATGAAATACGGTACAGTTATACACACGGGTCAATCTAGTAGTAAGTGTCACTAATTGGAAGGTCGGACATGCTTGCGTCGTCTCGCTTTCTCACCTTCCTCCCTGACCTCGAGTCTTTGGTAGACAGTGAACTTTATAGGTACTTACTACCTATAGTGCAATCATTCGTGGGGGTGACTGGTTATTCGATTACATCAAATTTATAACCAACTGTGGGATATTCCAGAATCCTATTGACGAGATATTTTACTGTTTTGATGTAAATAACATATTTTATTTGAAAGCATAAATGAGTCCTCACTTTGTGTTGGTTTAAATAACACAGAAGTGACTGACAATCAAAAATAACCCCTTCCCATTAAGATTTAATAAGTGATTTTTATAATTAATTTTTATCTGAATAACCGTTAACGCATATAGGTTTTGGTCTAACTACTTGTACAGTTGACGGGATCTGGTAATGACGCATGGCTTTAAAACAAATAAAAAAATTAGTGCATTCACATCATCATTTAAAGAAAAATATATTCGTTATAGAAAGATTAATATCAATTCATTTAAATAGGTCTTTCCACTTCATCGTAAGATCTATAAAAAATCATCTCTTTTTGCTAATAGACTTTTTTCTACGAATTTACGCCATTATGTTACAAAGAACATAGTTAAGAAAAAAGGAAAGCATTAAATTTCTCTTAAGTGTGTTACAGTCAAGAGGAAGATACTAAACCGAATTACTTTGCCTCTCAATTAGATTTGCAAAAATCAAGTGAATGCATAACGTTATCCAACAATAAACATAAGAAGTATTTAAGTATATCATATCACCCCAAGCAAGGGGATAAAGCTTCTACGACGCAATGAGTTACTGGGAGTGAAAGAAACCGAAAAAATGTTGTTGAAGAAAGAAATCTACAAAAAGACAGAATTCAAAACGACAAAACTCACAAGTGGTTACTGAAAGTCAAAGAAAATGGAAAAATATTGAGGAGAAATAATGAAATAAAAGATCAGAATTCAAGGAGACTGGACATCACGATTGACGTTAAATTAATATTTTTAAAATCGTACTTAACGCGAGAAATGCAAAGGAAGAAACTTTTAGTTGTGAATTGACGTTTACACTTAGCAATTTCAATAGTGAAATTATGAGACCTAATTTCCCATTTGGTACTGAACTTAAATTCCGGAAATCGTAGTACCAAAGAGGAAAGTTGATCAGAACAATTACTATGAAAGTATTTATATTAAAGCCACAGTGAAGTTATGTTACGGCGACGGGAAAGTGATTGAAGCCGAGACGCCAGTTCAGGACCGATCGTTCATTTTTATCGAGCCGCGTCCTTTTGTAGCGAAGGCTGCTTCTTATCTTGTTGTCTCCAAATAAAACTTCAAAGTCAGCATTGCAATACGTTAATAGCCCACTGTCACTTTAGATCAATTTACGTCTTTTAAAAGATGTCTCCAAGATGCCCTTTCCGATGCTATTTATGGAGCCACATTAGAGAAAGACCGCATATAAACGGCGATAAGCTAACGTTGTAATGATGCCCAAGTTGCTCGTAATAAAATTAATCCAGTGTAGCAAGTAATTGCATTTTTAATGAAGGAGCCATCTGAAAGTTGCAAATAAAAGCAGTTTTTCATGATGAAAGCATGGATTTCGTAATAAATTATTTGAATAATTAATCCACTGTATCAATGATCTTTTCTTTGATTTCAATTATTATTATTATTATTATGTGTGTGTGTGTGTGTGTGTGGAAGAATATGTTGTATAAATTTCTTTATATCAAAACACGGTTAAGAAAGTGAATGACAAAATTGAAAAAAGTTTTCTGTAGTCTGTTTCGTCCACTAAAAGGCTTAATCAAACAAAGTTTATATTATTGCAGATTTATCTTATGAAGCAAATGAAACTAATTATTTAAAATAATTAATTTAACTATCAATTTCATGTCACACTGGAAACTGAGACCATGTGTAACTTGAAGAGAAAATAATGACATCATCGATATGTTGATCTTTCATAATACTTCAGGAAATGGTTAGGGAAAAAAGCCCCCATCGATAATAGAAAACGTGATAAGTTAGTGGACTTCAGAAAGCTATTTTCCTGACAAATTATTTTAATGGAAAAATATTATAAATTTCTAATGACAGTAGCATTACATACATACATATATATATATATATATATATATATATATATATATATATAATGCAAATAAAAAAAGCGATAATCAAATAGTAAGCTGGAAGTTCACATGAAACTTCAAGTCACGGAAATTCAGTAATATTTGCATGTCGTTAATATATATATAACTGAACATAGAATTCAACACTGAGATGCGACAGGTTGTTTCATGCTAGACCCCCATCGACAGGCGGCCTAATGATTGCAAGAAACAGCCTGTCGCCTCTTAGTGTTGACTTCTATGTTCACTTATATATATATATATATATATATATACGCTCTATGGTGTTGAGCAATTCATCCCATAAATATAGCACACCTTAAAACTATATATATATATATATATATATATATATATATATATATATATATATATATATATATATATATATATATATAACCTCTTATCTTTTATATTTTATATGGAGAGCTGTTATTACAGCGTCTTTATTTGTTTTATTATATATATATATATATATATATATATAATGGATTTTTTGAATAGAGAAAACTTATTGTAACTATCCGTAATATTAAATGAACCCGACTTTGCAGTTTCGTGGCACTGTGCCCACTTTTGAAACAACCCCTTGAAAATTAGTCAGAGCGCCACGAAACTGCGCTGTCGGAGTCAATTGATATTAGGGATAGTTACAGCAAGTAATTTTTCTCTATTGTCAAATCAAATTTATTAATGCTTTATCCCATATATATATATATATATATATTTTAATATGGGATAGAGCATTAATAATAAATATATATATATATATATATATATATATAATATGGGATAGAGCATTAATAATAAATATATATATATATATATATATATATATATATATATATATATATATATATATATAATATGGGATAGAGCATTAATAATAATAATAATAATAATATATATATATATATATATATATATATATATATATATATATATATATATATATAAACATATATATATATATACACACACACACACAGCCTTTATAATTTTTTTC
>OZ010585.1:112294589-112312089 GCA_963932145.1 Acanthosepion lycidas | reverse complement strand
CTGTTAAAAACTGAATTACATATACATATAAACAAAAGGAAGTGTGTTTATTTGTTTGCTATACAATGCCAGTCCTTCAAATTTGGTGTGCATAATCTCTGTACCAGTGGGCTGATTTACATGTACATAAAATAGGAAGAGTCAAATGTTGTGTTTCTCATATAGAGAAAATATTTGGTATTAATAATTAATACTGTTTTGTGCAAGATTAAAATGTACCATTTTTATTAATGACCTGACCAGAAAAATATTGGTGTATTTTGAAAACAATTTGAAAGACAGCATTTTATCCTTAATTTTTCCGACAATTAATAGTATTTCTTCGTTGTTAATTTTCTCATCGATAATCATTTCATTCCAAACAAGACAATAAAATCAGAAAATAGCAGGAGATGAGCGATAGTAAAAGAGTTTGAGAAGAAAAAACATTATTAAGGTAAGAGGGCGATACTAGAACAGAAATTATGAAGACAGAAGAAGACGACTGGCGTTAAATTTAAATATTTGAAGATTAAAGTTGGCTTGGAAGCAAGAAGCCGGAAGAGAGTTCCAAAGCGAAAAGTACAAGTGAAGAAATTGTTAGCATAGAAAGTATGTTTAGATGTAGCTATTTCGACTATAAAATGACGAGACCTCACTGCCTATCTAGAGCTGCGCTTAAATTCATAAACTCGAAGTACCAAAAAAGAAAGCTCCTCAGAGCAATAACTATAGATATATTTACTGGAAAGACAATTGAAAGTTACATTACGATGGTGGGAAAATGAAATGCTAGTCAGGGCCGAAGAAATTGCAGATTTCTCTCATGATTTTACAAGATTGTCTATATAGAGAGCAGAAGCACAAGACCATAAGTATCAACAATATCCGATGAATAAACGAATGGTAGACTTATAGTGATTTTCCAAGCGTAGCTTAGATGTGGCACAAGACCACGAATGATAGACTTACATAGGTTCTGGCTAGAAAAATTGTCTATAAAGACATAGTTAATCAATCTATCTTTCACTAGACCTAGCAATTGATTCAATTTATTTGTTCCATATTATGTCAGTGATAAACATTAGCCCGAGAAGGCTCAATGAGTCAGTCACCTGGAGATTAGAAGTAGTCATTCTTAATGAAAGCAAAAACGTCCTCTAAGAAGATTAAAAGAGACAAGTTTTGTTTTGGAATCGTTAAAAGTAACAATGTATTTCTTACTCCAAATTGAAGGTCATTTTTTATAATCTGGTAATATATATATATATATATATATATATATATATATATGAACATAGAAGTCAACACTTAGAGGCGACAGTCTGTTTCATGCTAGATGCAGTCGTCTGGCCTGATATTGAGCACTTTACCCCATAAATATAGCACATATTAAGACTATATTTGTTCATTATATATATATATATATATATATATATATATATATATATTGTATATTTAGGCAGCAATTTTTTCATTGATGCATGTTTCATTAAATAATATAGACAAGTTTTGTTTATTTATTTTAAGGAAGTTCCTTTCATATTGTCTGATAAGCTTAACATTATCATTGAAAGACGAAAGGAAATCACCATATTGATACATGTTTTAATTCTATCTAAGCTTTCGGCTTACATAAGCCATTATCAAACATGACAATTACATTTCAATATGTCAAACAATACACGGACGAAACAATAATGATCGTTGTTTTTGTTGCATGAAAAATTTCAAAGCAACGACAATTATAGTCATTTAAGAATATTTGTGTAGATTTCGTACTTAAAATAAACAGAAAAAACTTGTCTATATTGTTTAATGAAACATGCATCAATATATATATATATATATATATATATATATATATATATATATATATATATATATATATATATATATATACTCTCTTTTTCTCTTATAAATCTTGGCTCCTGCAAACTCTAAATTCCCTCTCTACGCTCATATTAATGCTTACCTCAACTCTTACTTCAACTTGTCTCTAATTATGTTCCTATACCTTTCATATACTTTGCAAAACTTTTTAATTGCCCTCTCCTCTTCTCTCTGTCTGTCTCGCTGTCTCTCTCCTCCCCCCCCATATTTTCATCACACCCGATGAATCCTTGACTTCAGTTTACACATACTTAGAATTTCCCTCAGCTTCTTTCATTCCTTCTTCATATCACACACTATGTAATGAGAACTACACTGGCTTTTTATTATTAATAAAACCTAACCAAAAATCATTAAATTTGAAATCACCTCCTGACTATTCTTATTTTTCCCAATGAGTTTCTTGTTGACTTATTCATATTTATTCAGTTATTCATTTATTAAGCTTAATTTTCATCAGCAAGACATCTATAAAACTTGTTACTTGCTCATGAGATTTTGGAATATATTTGCCTTTATTGTCAAATATCTTCTACAAATGTGGAACATGCTATAAAGAGGCTCATTCGAGAGCATATAATTGGCAAAATGTCTGCATTATTTTGCTGAATCGATTTATTTCTACACTGCTTGCTCTTCTCGGAAACACAATTTTAATTACGAAATGAAATATCCTCCGCTTTGTGTCTAGCAAGTTTAACGCCTCATCATGGATTTTACAAGTAAGCCCGCATTTTAAATTGATTTGAATTATTAAGCGTTTCCAGTTTCTTTGCATTGTTTTACTCAAGGAGGGACCAAGTCTAGCAACAGCTAGTTGAAATATTTCTATGAAATAAATCATTCATTGGAACTACAAGTTTTTCTTTTAATTATGCAACTACCAACGGAGACAAGTTTGATACAAATAAGGCATAGATCTCGCTCAAAGAAATTGTATGCTGTTACATTCTAAACATCATCAACTCGGTTTTTTCATTGATTTGAATTCATAAGCGTTTCTAGTTACTTTGCATTGTTTTATTCAAATTAAATGAGTGACCATGGCTAGCAACAGCTAGTTGAAACATTTCTATGAAATAAATCATTCGTTGGAAGTACAAGTTTTTTTTTCTTCTTTTAAGTCCTCATTTTGTTTGAAAGAGCAAAATTCCTTGTTGTTCTTTGGGTCTTTTGCGACAAATCTGAAATCGAATTTCTGGCCTGTAGGTACTCAGACCATAGACGGAAGCTTAATACTTGTAAAATCTGTAATCATCGCATTGCAAAAATGCAATTATGCTTCCTACCTACATTAAAATGACTGCAGTAGGTGGCTTACATCAAGACATCACTTTCTGAACATGCACAACACGGTATAGCTAGCTATTGAACTCATTTCATTGGTAAATAAATACATACCGATATACCGAAAACTCCAATTAAGTATTGCATCATCAGACATTGTGTTAAGTTGCTGGTAACTCTCATTATAAAAACGCCAGAACGTGACATTGTGATCTACTGGCTTTTAAATTAGCTTGCAATATTAAAATACACATGAATAATGGTGGATAATTATTTTGCCGGTAACTCACGTGTAATAAGATTTTTGAAAAATCCCAAACCTTTTTGTTATTTCTTTTTTGCCTGAACTACAATGCGTTTTCATCACAATAGAGGAGGAAAATTGGTCTGCACTTGATGCCTGCCATAACCAGAAGCATACTTCCGACCAAAGAAAAAGTCAGCTATATGCTTGTTGTCTCTAAAAACTAACGAGGGTGTCATTACGAGTCTCGCAATGAGAATTCACATTGATAGTAACATTTTTAACTTATCTTTTTATACTTTAAATAAAAAAGCATTCTTTGGCTGACATATATGTATCGACTTTCTACGACGCTGAGTTTGACTTCTTAAACCAGTCTTGGATAGATTATCAATGAAGACTCACTGTTTGAATACACCAGCTGTTAGCGCAACGATATATCTGAACATAATTCGGATTTAGATGGGGTTATCACCATCTTTATTGAAGCTCGTAAAAACAACTGTCATCTTCCTTATTTGCGTGGACAATGTTGGTTTCTTTTAGCTGCTTATTAACCAAAATGGGTTATTTCATGTGGAAATCTAAGCCTTTGTACGTAATTTTATGCTTTCAACTAACGGCTTTTTTGTACCTAATTTTATACTATCAAGCAAAGATATATATATATATATATATATATATATATGTGTGTAGATCATAAAATGTATGGTCGGTAATTTTACTATAAAAATGTATTTTATTTTATTTTTTTGGTGTTGTATTGATTGTGATTTTGCTATAAAAATGTGTTGTTTTTTTGGGGGGGGACTCACTATTTGCTGAGACAGCATTTGTTAGTTATTTTAAAACAAAAAATAAGACATTGGGACGTCACTTATTAAAAACCGCCTGAAGATACCGTAAGATTGAAACCAAGTTAGTAGAATCAACTGATCATTTTTTTTTTTTTTTTTTTTTTTTAAGGAGCTCTACATCTAATTGTAACACGTGTATTGAGCACTTTTTAATATTACTGTTTACAGATTTAATTGAACTCTGATCATTAACCATTATATATATATATATATACGTATTTCAGACGGATGCCAGTGTAACTACCACAACAGTAACTAACGTGTAAAATTTAAACTAAATTATCTTCGTTTAGGGCCAAATTTATCTTCCTGTTTCAAACAATCCCCCCAAAACTTTCTTCTTTTTTCTTAATAAACTTTATTTAGTTTCCCAGATTTATTGAGAAGTTTTCAGACTTTTAATATTAATAGATATTTTCTTTTTTAGTTATACGGTTTTTCAAATTAAAAAAAAAAAAACTTTTATATATAGCCAAAGGTTTTGAAAACAATATTTCACTTTCTATGACGTACGACAAGATCACGTGGAAACACTGGTTCTCTTCAAGTCATAGAAGTTAAGCAACCTCCTATGGATGACCGCTTGGGAATGCCAAGATCTGCAAGCTTGGATGTGCGACATGCTGATAGCGTAATTGGTGACGACTCGGAATTAGAAATCGGAGAGTCGAGTTCTAATTTCAGTCGGTTTCCTTACATTCACTTACACGCATATAACTTTGGCTTATCAATAATCGAAAAGCGACATAATCGCCAAATATTTCCGTCCTACCGACATTAGTTAATTGCGTGGTAAGCTAAGGGCCCATTTTTTCTTCTTTATCTGGTGATGGCCTACGTACCTTTACAGATCTTCAATTTCAGTTTGCAATTGCTCGCTTAATAAGCTATCTTTAGCCAGTTGTTCTATGAAGGTACGTGCTGGTCTCCCGCAAGATCGTTTTTCTGCGTAGGTTCCTGGAGTTAAATTTTGTGAATGATTGCGTTCTTGCTTCTCTAGCAATGTCTGTTGAATCATGTCTGCTTTAACTTTCAGTGTCACTATATAGCATTTGGTTAGTGATATAATGCCGCCAAATGACACCTTCCATGCCTCTCAATATCTTGGTATCAGCCGCGTCAAGTTTCTTGTTCAATGTGTTCGTTAAAATCCATGCACTGGATCCGTAATATTATGATTATAATTTTAAGATAATATATGGCAAAATTTGGGATTATTTCCGAAAACGAATATTATATTCAGCAGTAATATTCCTGATGAATTAGTCAATTAGCACACATTCATTTTCCAAAGCTGAATTATTATAGAATCATTAGTGTGTGACACGTGACACGCATCAGAGTTTAGAATAGATCTGTGTCCTTAATTTGCCTATCTTTTTAAATCTTTACTTTTGTTGAATACGAAACAGTGATAAAATGTCGACGCCCGTCTCACATTCCAATTTCTAACCAAATTCCGTTTTGGTTGCGAAATGAACTCTTAAAAATGGAACGCGTGTTTATTCAATGTCTGTATTATTCACAGCTCGATAAATGTTCCGCCATTGAAAAAGAATCGTTCATAGGTAAACTTTTATGACAGTACTTACTTTATTTTCTCTTTATGTTTTTGAAGTGTAGATATTCTTCTTCTGATGCAGCACAGAAAAAATACTTATGCGACACTTCACGAGCCATTTTTGTTCTTTTTTTGTTCTATCACAGCAGACGTTGTGATTATTTCCGTGTATATCAATATGAGATCTTTGTTTTCAGTATGTGATGGAGAATAGGTCTTACGCATGTATGAACCATAAAAACAATATTTTGCAGGTTCTGAGTCAGCAAGACATTTTTTTTTTAAAATATTTTTCTTCATCTTGACGATCAGCTGAATGGTTTAAATAACAACCTAAGATGATGCCAGTTATTATTCAGCTGATAACTATATTTCCTCCCGAATCTTTTCGGATTTGTATAAGTTTTAATGGGTATGAAAGAAAAATAAAGATGGCGGAAGGAAGGAATAAAAAGAATGGATAAGACAGAAATGTTCATTAAAACAAAGTAAAGAGAAAGAATTATTTTCCATGAAATCTTTGATATATTTTCAGACGATTTACTGATGAATATTTACGATAGTCAGTTTTATTTTCTCTTTATTTCAGTTTTTAATAATAAAACAGAAAACAATTGGTGGGAGAGATGTATTCTTTCTTTTCTAACCGAAAATCTTGTAAAAATTTAACACTAAAAATATCTTTTGTAGTTAATATTTCAGTTGCTATCATTTTCTGATTTTAACTTCTTACTGTTTATTTATTTATTGGTGGGTATTGGATTAGAAAATACTGCGTAGCATTTTCACAGAACTTCTACTGTCGCCATTTTTTGCATTTTCAAATGAAATCGTTACAATTTATTTCGAAATAACGCCAGCAGGCGAACGTGCTTCTTTTGATACATACTATTTATTAAATTATTTCTATTTTCCGTATGAGGTTATTCGGTCGACTTTTCAAATTTTAAACTCAAATACGTTGATGTTAACGATAATTTCTAGCTACAAATTCTCGAATTGTTAACTAGATAATCTTCTAGAATATGACCACTACAGACATTTCGTTCTCTACTGGATGTCCCATCATGTGCCTTACAAGACTTAATATGACAGTTTTGTTTTCGTTATCCTGTTCAAAATATGACAATTCAATGTCGGTGCAGAAGTATAACAACTGAAATTCATCATGCTATAGTTCTTTGTTTCTTTACAACACAATTCTCCATTTTCTATTTATTTAAATTATTTACACTCAAATATTACGTTCGCTTTTGTTGTCATCCTTGTCGACCTTCTTCAGATGTTTGTTTAACGGCATATCAACTACTTACGGGTCATTTCATACCAAAGTTAATTTTCTTTTGACCAATACTAATTTTTTTTACAAAAATGTATTGCTGGTATTTTTCCTTAGAGTTATGTATTACTGGTATTTATTTATTTATTTATTTATTTATTTATTTTTTTTTTTTACAAAAATATATTGCTGGTACTTTGTTTACTATGAAAATGTATTGTTGGTATTTTTTCCCTTACAGAAATTTATTACAGTTCATTTTTTTTATTATTTATTTACAAAAATGTATTACTGGTATTATTTTTTTTTTTACTATGAACATTTATTGCTGGTATTTTTTACTATAAAATGTTTATACCTTAATAGTGTTTTGACCCCAATTTGGGGATTAAAATTTGCCCATAGCTGGGACCATAACAGGCCCTGCCACCACTGTCAGTGTGGACCTGGGAATAACAACAATTAACAAGTGGTTCCACGCTCCCCAAATTCTCCCGATCAGAAACCTTGCTGCCGGATGTAGTATATCGTCATACTCAGGACGGTTCAGATGTTTGTCGATATGGGTAATTTTCAGTGAATTTCGAGCTGATATTTTTATTCAATGGTGCTAGATTGTTGTCACTTCCTTTTCCATGTCTAGGAATATTTCGTTTTGTTCGTAATTGGTATTGATCAGTAATTTCTCGTCAGTATTCCAATCTCTGCACCACCAGGCCCAGGGATTGAACTCATAATTAAAATGTCACGAAATTTCTGAACCAACGCTTTAGTTTCGTCGTTTTTCTTCTCTTTTTTTCTTATTTTTTTCGTAGCCAAACCTGAACGTTACTTCGTGGATGGCCGCCCTGGATATGATGATAAACTACATACGGGTTCAGGATAAGATGATAAACTACATCCAGCAGCAAGGTCTCGGATCAGAAGGTTTTGAGGAGCGTGGAACCACCTCTTAATTGTTGGTGTTCCTAGGTTCCTAACACTTGTTAGGGGCCAAGCTATGGGCAAATAGTTAACCCCGAAACTGAAGTAAAAGCATTATAAAAGTGTAAAAATAGGTTTTAACACCAGAAATACTTTGTAAAAAATTATTACCAGAAATAAATTTTTGAAGAAAAAAATTATTACCAGCAATGCGTTTTTTAAAATAATATTATCAGCTCTACATTTTTGAGGAAAAAAAATATTACCAGAAATAGATTTTTGACAAAACAAAAATATGACCAGGAAAAAAAAAATGGTTGACATTAAATGACCAATTGAAGTCGATATTCCGTAAAAGAAAAAAAAAAAACTTTGATGACATTAATAATAGTAATTGTGAGTCGGTTCCTTTGACCGAGTAACACAGATTTTGTTTCCAGTGAGTCCAACTCTACACTAGCCAGGAAGTGAACACACAATTGCTAATTCGCCAAATTCACGAATAAAACTAACTCTGATGTTAATCTTGTGTATAGTTAAAGGTTGTAAGTACGTCATGTGGTAAAGCGTTTATGTTTTACGCAGTTACGTTTGACCTTTGGGTAAGATGTGAAATATATCTTACGTGACTTGACACAAAAAGAAAAGAATTAGATAATTAATATGCCAAGTTGTTATTGCTAGTATACAGTGCCGAGTCGTGGCCCCTAAGCAAGACTCTCGACTCCCGCGTCTATGGCTTCGAGACGTACGCTTTCAGGACCATCTAGTAAGAGATCTGGTCTGAAATGAGCACTCGCCAATCAATCGGCCTCCACACCATCACTTAGTGCCGCGTTCGTTGGTTCGTTCACCTTGCAACCACTTGATGACCACCCTACAAGAATCATCTATCACTTCGAGCTACCATCTGTAAACTGGCGGGAACCTTGCTGCAGAGGACGCAGCTGCTGGAAGTACGTCATTCGCCAGGGCTTCTAACAGGATGTTCCGACGCTCTGCCAAAACCGTGAGAGCTGCAGGATGTCCCGACGCTCTGCCAAGACTGTAAGAGCTGGAGAGACAAGGTGGCTCTCGTGGGCTCAAGGCCTTCATGCCATGAGATTTAGTAGTAGCAGTAGCAAAGTGATACGTGAAGAAATCCTACGTTCCAAAAATTAAGACTTCTGATGTGAAAGAAATCACACCTAAAGACGTATGAATATTATGTAATATTTGAATACTTGAAAACGTTATACAGGTAAATGATGATGATCATCATCATCATCAAATCGACTGCAGTAGGATATTTATGACTAGTCTTCGTTTTACACTATTGCCTTCCACTGCTGTACAAGGACCCCGATTGGGAGATTGGAGGTTTTAAAAAGCGTACGACCACCGCTTAACGGAAGTTGTTTCTAGTTCCGCCCTGATCTGTTAGGGTCCCAGCTATGGGCACATATTGAATCCCCATCCACCAAAAAACGATCAACAGTTCATTTAAAAAAAAGGTGCAATAATACATTTTAATAGAAAAATTACAATTAATTTAACATAAAAAAATACTAAAAATATATATTTATAGTAAGATTACCAAAAATACGTTTTATTATCTACAGACTATATATCTAAAAACATACCTTATTAAAGGTATTCATATGCCGCTAAACAAAATCAACTAACCAACATCGATTACGCTTTGCAAGTAGCTCGTTGTATAAGTTATTATCTTCAGTCAGTTGCTGAATGGAGGTACGTGCTGGTACCCCGCAAGATTTTTTCCCTGCGAAGGTTCTGGGAGTAGAACTTTGTCAATGGTTGCATTCCAGCTTCTCCAGACATGTCTGCAGAATGATACACGAATTTCATAGTCACCATCAAAGTCACCTTATAGCATTTGCTTAGTGATATATTGCTGCCAACTGACACCTTTCACGCCTGTCATCATCTTGTATCAACTCCATCAACTTTCTCGTTCAATGTCTTCGTTAGGGTCCATGTTAGAGAGCTGTAATATTGTAGTTGCAATTTTAAGGTTTATGGTAAAATATACGATTATTTTCCGAAAACGAATATCATATTCAGCAATAATTGCTATTCAGTTGCATTTCCTGCGACTTGGTAAAATTAGCAGTCGCAAATTTTATTAAAGGCTTTTCTTTTAGGGACAATAACACCTTGCCGCTGACAGTGACGTTCCGACTCTAGGCGATCGGAAATAACAAATAGTTATACGCATCATCATCTTTTACCACCACCCCGCATACCAGAGGTGGAATATTTGTCATGTTTTTCCCCTACCCGTATTGTTGTTGCCACATCTAAATACTGATCAAATTCGAAGCTGTTTACCTTCGATGATCAGATGAGAAGCGACGCTTCCAGCATGACTTTACCGTAAACGACGATCAAAAAGAAGATTAATAGAGAATCAATAAACAATAATCTCTTCTTCATGATCTGATGCCGAGTTCATGTGTCATTTGATGATAATATAAAATTCTTTTCAAGTGTACATTGTGTTTTTAACAAATTTGGCAAGCGAAAGTCAGCGACCGTTTCATTGCCAGTCAGATTTTCCACAAATTAAGGAAATGGCTATTCGCCCATTCTACACATTAATGAACGTCTGTCCAATCTTTTTATCTTGTCTCTAACGAATGCAAACAGGGAATGTTTGCTTTTGAGTGTGCGAGAAAAATGGCCCTTCCAATTGCTTAGGTTCAATTTTCAGAGTGGTAGATTAGATTAGAGAATTATACATCCATTCATATTTTCTCTATTTTTCCACATACATACATACATACACACGCACACACACACATATATATATATATATATATATATATATATATATAAAATAAACCAGTTGATCTAATGTGGTGAAACCATATGTAGGTTGTACCTAGGCCATTAGGATTTATTTATTTTACTTTTGCTCTACTTAGCGTATCGAGCACTCGTCATTTTAACTTATTACTGGCTAAGGTATTATTTTTCTTCCGCCCTGTTTGGGGGGTTGCTGGACCTTCCTTTATTTTCCCATTTTTCATCGGATGCGAATGTATTTGAAAATTGTGCTATTCAGGTTTAATTTTTTTTTTTACCGACCGAATTTAAATAGATTTACATCACACACACACACACACATATATATATATATATATATATATATATATATATATATATATTGTAATGATACAATAAGGTATTACGTATGAAATGTCCAGGGGGATATAGATACAGAGAGAGCACTATGTCCAAAGATAGAGCAAAATTATTATTAATTAAAGAATATGTGTGTATATATATATATATATATATATATATATATATATATATGTGTGTGTGTGTGTGTAGATATGTGTGTGTGTGTGTGTAGATATGTGTGTGTGTGTGTAGATATGTGTGTGTGTGTGTGTGTAGATATGTGTGTGTAGATATGTGTATGTGTGTGTGTAGATATGTGTATGTGTGTGTGTAGATATGTGTATGTGTGTGTATATATATGTGTGTGTATATATATATATATGTGTGTGTATATATGTGTGTGTATATATATATATATATATGTGTGTGTATATATATATATATATATATATATGTGTGTGTATATGTGTGTATATATATATGTGTGTGTGTATATGTGTGTGTATATATATATGTGTGTGTGTGTGTGTATATGTGTATATATATATGTGTGTGTATATATATATATATGCGTATGTGTGTGTGTATATATATGTGTGTGCGTGCGTGTGTATCTCAGTTACAAGGTTAAGATGTGGACAGCGGCTTAGTCTTCAAAAGGCGAAATCTGTGTAGCTAGGTAGGAGAGTATGAGCAAAGTCGGGTTGTAAATATGTTACGTAGATCAATGAATGACAGGAAGTCGTGGAGAACTTTGACCATTCACGTCCTTACTAAACATGGCGCATACAATAGAAAAATGAATCGTTGGTTGTATAAGCAATTATATATGATTTTAGGCTTATATCAGGGTTATAGTTAAGATGAAACCCACACTTAAGATTTCTGTTTGTATAACTAATATTCCACTGAACTTTTACGTCTGCTTCATGTGACTAGTCAGGTGTTTTTTCTTCAAGTTTCGTTATTTTCTGCGGGAATTGCATTTTTAGTCGTTCAACTTGAAAATAATATTAATATTGTCTAACTCTAAAAGTAGTTCTATATTTAGATGCAAAGTAACATGTTTCATAATGTCGAAATAGTATCTTTATGCTGAGAGGTATAAAAATTGATTTAGAATATTAGCTTTCTCGTTTTTTACCGATTTCTTTTTCTTCGTGCGAGAACTTAATTGTAACCTAAGTATCAATTACTATGCATTATTGAATGTAATCAATCTTTTTCAATTCATCTATTGATATGCTACGGCACCCAAATCTTTCCTACTTTCTATCCATCGATATCCCAGTTTATATACCATTTGTTAAATGTATTTACCAATAAAAATTGTCACTTAAAACAAGTCATTTATTTTCTCGCTATACTTTTGTCTACATTTCATAATCTATAAATTTTCTAGATTGGCTTAGTACGCAAAAATACCGGAAGAGGGAAAGATTATAATGCGCCAAACTTTTTAGAACGTCGGAGCTGTTTGCTTTAACGTCCTGCTATGCAAAACCATCTATTGGAGACGATCTGAAATAGTCAACTGTCTCATCTACTTGAGAGGATACTTATTCAGTTGTAATTATGTATGTATTCCATCCGTTTTGCTATTTCAGTTTATTTTATTATCTAAGAAGAAAGCTAGAAATATAGATAGAAGTAGTTAGCTTAAAAGTGTGTAAGCCAAATGAAAATTTCCCAAGAGACAACGTAAATAGTTACATATCAACCTCTCTAGAAATACAATCATTCTGAAAGTACTCGTGCTGTTATTTTTCTTCCATTCAAACTTCTAATAAGGCTATGAATAAAAACAAATAATTCTAGTGAATATTGGCAAAGATATGCCAGTCTTTGTTCTTTTATATCAGAAATATTTTTAATATTTAAATTGATATGTTACTTAAATGTGGTAAAATTTACAGTATCCGGCGAAAAACGTAAACTCAAATTGTATATTATAAATATTATTCTTTTATGTACCATGTCATTTCAGGATATGGGCGACCATAATTCTCCACATCTTCCTATATTTTGTCATTCTTAACTTTGGTTGTTTACTATAGATTCACTCTAAATCGTTAAGTAGATTACGACTTAATCTGATCACTTGGGAATACAATTCCCAAGTGATCAGATTAAGTCGTAAGCGTGAATATATGTGTGGTTTGGTTTTGTTTCGTTTGGTTTTACGGCATATCGACCTCAATGGGTTATTTAATACCGACAATTTTTATTGTTGGTAATATTTTTTCAAAAATCTCTTTCTGGTAATATTTTTTTTCCAAAAATTCTATTACGGGTAAAAAAAATTTTCTTCAAAAATATATTTCTGTTAATAATTTTCTTTCAAATATGTATTGCTGGTAATATTTTTTTCTTTTTTTTTTTCAAAGAGCAGGTAATATTTTTTTCAAAAATATGTATAGCTGGTAGTGTTTTTTTTATTCAAAAATGTATTGCTGATAATATTTGTTTTTCAAAAAAATGTATTCCTGGTAATAATTTCTTTTACAGAGTATTTCTGGTATTAAAACCTATTTTTATACTTTCATAGTGTTTTGACCCCAGTTTGGGGGTTAACTATTTCCCCATAGCTGGGACCCTAACAGGTACCACCACCCCGGATAAGGGTGGACCTGGGAAGACCAGCAATTAAGTAGTAGTTCCACGCTGCTCAAAACCTCCTCATCAGAGGCCTTGCTGTTGGGCGTAGTTTATCGTCTTACACAGGAGAGGGCCGAATTGCAATTCCTGTCGGGTTCGTTATATTCAACGTTGGTAAAATCCGCCTCTTCCCCCGCCAGAAATGGGTTAATTACAAGGACTTGTATTCGTTTATAGTTATTATACCCCCGAAAATTCTTACAATCTAAAATATCTCCTGGGTTCTTATAACCGACAAAGGGTTGGTAAACCGTAAAAACGCCTAGATTTCTTTCCCTGGTTCTCTTTCCTCATTCCCAGAATCTTCAGTTCTCTCTTTCTGATTGTAAATACAGGGTGTTTACCAAATATTGAAACAAAGCTGCGGCCTTTCAGATGAGGAGAACTCGAGGAGTGTGAGGACCTTGATTAGGAGGAACAGTGGTTCCAGGAGGATGGTGCTCCTCCTCACACTACTCGTGTTGCCATGGCATGGTTCCGTGAAAATTTTGGGGAACCTCTCATCAGCCGCAAATCTGAAGTGGAATGGCCATGTCACTCGCCTGACCTGAACTCACCAGATTTCTTCCTCTGGGGGCTCCTCAAGAATAACATCTATCAGGGCAACCCTTGCACTATTGCTGCATTGAAAGCAGCCATCACTGAGAAAATCCAAGCGCTCAGCCAAAGGAGAATGGGTTCTAATAACCGGCAAATGGTTGATAAGCCGTAAAAACGCCTAGATTTCTTTCCTTGGTTCTCTTTCCTCATTCCCAGAATCTTCAGTTCTCTCTTTCTGATTGTAAATACAGGGTGTTTCCCAAATATTGAAACAAAGCAGCGGCCTTTCAGATGAGGAGAGCTGGAGTAGTCTAGTGGCTCCCGTCCTTGCATAGGGTGAACCTTATTGTATAAAAAAAGTCACTTTATTATCTGTGAGGAGATTATTAAAAATTCACTGGCATAAACAACAAATATTTACTAGTACTTCAGATAAGCAAATATTCATTCAACTGTGCCTTCAACTGAACGGCGGACATCTGGAGCATTTTACCCTAGAGTTTCCCTTGACATTTTTGGTTCAGGTTTGAATCTAAATGGTTGTAGATCGTAAAATGTTATCCTTTTACATTTCAATAAATCTATTTTCCTTAATCTATCATTTTCTATCCTTGATTTGTGTCTGATCATTTTGTTTCTAAAATTGTGGAACCCTATCTATGTAAAACCGTATGCTAAATGAAGCAAATATCTCTAAAAAAAAATAATAAAATCTCTAAAAATAACCGACGACGCTTCACTTAATTGTTGGTGCTTCCAGACTGGGGGTGGTAGCACCTATTAGGGTCTCAGCTACGGACAAATAGTTAACGAAATATGGTGAAAGTGTAAAAAAATATTTTTATAGTAAAAATACCAGCAATACATTTTTGGGTAAAAATACCAGCAAGAATTTAAAAAATATAATTACCAGCAATACATTTATATATATATATATATATATATATATATATATATATATATATATACTGTATGGTTCACTAATTTTTAAAGAAAGTAGCGGCTTCTCAGATGAGAAGAGCTGAAGGAGTGTAAGGTCCTTGATAAGAAGGAACAGTGGTTCCAGCATGATTTGCACTTCCACACAATGCTAATATTACCAGGACATGGCCTCGTGAAATGATTGAGGAGCATCTTTTTAGCCGTAAAGCTGGAGTGGAATGGGCACGTCACTCGGCTGACCTGAACTCCCCAGATTACTTCTTCTGGGGGTTCCACAAAAGAAATATCTATCAGGGCAACCCTTGCACCATTGATGCATTGAAGGCAGCCATCACTGAGAAACTCCAAGCGATCAACCAGTGGGGAATTTGCACGCGTTATCAGCAACTACGCATTGAACAGTACCTCCAACTGAACGGCGGACATCCGGAACATTTTAATCTAGGGCTTTCTTTTGACAATTTTTGGTTCATGTTTGAGACAAAATGGTTTCAGTTTCTAAAATGTTATCCTTTTACCTTTCAGTTAATGGAATTTTCATTACTCTATCATTTCTAGTCTTTGATTTGTTTCCAATCATTTTGTTTCAAAAATTGTGAAACACTCTGTATAGTTCCGTTTTTAGTGTCTATTTTCCTTAAAGCTTCATTGTTATATTTTTGTCGACACTATCATCATTCCTTAGAGCTGAATTAATATAGCTCCATAAGAGCCAGATGAGGCCCCAAATAAAGTGATGTGGCCATATTTGGATGGGAGCTGCCCAATCCTCACTTTTCAGTCTTGATAGAGTTCAAAAGCGTCTCCGAGTCCTTGTTGGAGAAGAATTATTTTCCATCCCCCATTTTCAATCTCTCAGGAGTGGGGTCATGTGGCGAGTCTATCACTACTCTATTGCTACTAACATGGAAAGTGCTCGGAAGAACTATATTCCTTGGTTCTCCATGCCACTTATATTGTTGCAAACCACCCACGTTCTCTCCATATTCCATCGACAAGAACTAAGTTCCACTCAAACAGCTTCTGCCTGCGAACCATTGCCGCGTGGAACTGACTCCTAAGATGTTTCCTTGATCACTACAATCTTAATCAGTTCAAGTCTAAAATTAACCATTATCTTCCACTCGTATCCATTATAAAGTCCTCTTTAACGTATCCCTCTACATCTAGTGGCTCCCGGGCCTTGCATAGAGTGAACCTTATTGTACAAAAAAAAGTCACTTTATTATCTATGAGGAGATTATTAAGAATTCACTGGCATAAACAACAAATATTAAAGGGTACTTCGATGTGGTGTAACGTTGGCAAGCTTGTCTTGCTAGTTCAATTACGGCCGCGTACTAGTTTAGATTGTGACAGTCTTCTCTATACTTTCGACCTTGTACCACAGGTAAGCAGCAGATATTTTGTTTTTTCTAACGATGCTTTCCAATTCCTTAATACATTCGCAAAGACATTTTGCTCTCTTCATAGTCTACTTCGAAATTCTTTGCCATATTTTCCTTCTTCCATTACTACACTACCTAGTTAAATTTCTGTATCTAATTGATTCTGACATTCCTAATACGTAACTCCCGCCTGTGGCTATCTCATTTGATGGCGACCATATATTGTCTTCTTGCAATTTATGGATAGTCCTTTTTTCATATTTTACTTTACTCTTTTGTCTAAATCGATTTTATGTCTCAATTTGCTATTCAGAAATGACAGTGTTATCTAAAAATATATCTATATAATGACAATATGTATAAAGACAATAGAAAAACTTATTTTATCCGTCGCGTTTCTGATGGTCTTTATAAAGACAAAAATAAGGATTTATGAATAAAAATACTCCTTTGATAAGCCAATATACACGATTAAAATATTTTGAAAAATTAAATGGATACTGATGAATTCAAAACCTCTTATTTAAAATATAGAATATATAAATTAGTCTCAAATTAAGATAATATAAATATTAATTGAATTATTAAAAAAAGTCAACAATATCAACGTTTACATATTTTCGTTTATTAGACATTAATTTACATCAGTTATTATTCCCAGTTAGCGTCCTCCATAGTTTACCTTGACTTAAAGTTAGCCTAGAGTATATTTATGAGAGTTCTTAAATTTAAAAATTATCAAAAATTAACGACTTTTAAATTCTGTTTATAAATACTTGTTGAAAAATAAAATCCTTACATTTGCCCCCGTAATGT
>OZ010585.1:112264589-112289589 GCA_963932145.1 Acanthosepion lycidas | reverse complement strand
CTTTGTCGCAACGAATTTTTGTAATCTTATCTTTATAATTAGTATTACACACACACACACACACACACACACACACACATTTCTTTTTGAATTTTGTAGGTCTGATGAATTGGATCGTGATTACGATTCCAATGTAATAAATTATAACCTTGGAATATTAGTGTTTAAGCCTTTTATATTATATTCTTATTCTGTCTTGGACATTGAGTTCTACCCGGATTCTATCCTCTTGAAAATGTATGTCTATATATATATATATATATATATTGACCACCAATATTATCAATATATATATATATATATATATATATATATATAAACGTCTACGAAACTCTGAAGTCGGTATGCTGAAGGTAATATCAATAAGCTACGTGTTAGACCATGTACTTGTATTAATTCTCTCTCTCCAGAGAGAATGAGAGAAAGACATAGATATGTGCATGTGTTAGTTAAGTGTTAAATGGGGAAAAGGATTTCTTCAGACTAAATGATATTTTTATCGATGAAATCTTGTATATGTAGAGGACAGATACGCAATACAACAACTATTGTTTATAATTCTACCTCTATTGAAACGTTGAATATTTTTATGCTGATGTTCGCCCAATACAATGCTCAAGAATGAGGTGGTGTATGAGCGTAAAAATATGAAGTTCATGAGGTTATACAGGAAAGATGACGATTAACTCTAAACTTGAAGAGGTCAATATTGTAGGGATTGGGAAAATATCCTGTCGGGATTTTATTCCACAAAGCAGTAGTTCGTGAGAAGTGGCTGTCTGAAAGGGATTTCCTTCTTATTAAACAAATACAAAGAGAATTTCGATTATCCACACTTGTGTACGTGGCATTATGGAATCTCATTTGTGAAGGTCAAGGATGATGGGATGAAGGGATGTAGATCGTCACGAAAATAGTGACAGGGTAATGAGAGGCTCGCGACGTATCGTCTGTGGAAAAGAGGTCCCAGTGTGGAAAATAATTCATCACCCCTAAGTCCGCGTAGACGCTTTTGAACCTTATAAAGACAGGCACCTCCATCCCATATATAGAAGCAATAATCTATTTCCGGTCTGATCTGGCTCCTGTAAAGATAGAGTATATCTTTGGGCGTCAGATACTTACTGGGGCGATGCAAAGAAATTTAAAAATAGATCGTATAAATGAATTCTACACAATGTCTGGGAATAACTTGATTCCCAACAGACGTTCAAGGCAGGGAACTTCCTTGAAAGAAGGGCCATCCATCATGATAGGTAAAAGTTCAAGTTCTGTTCGGTGGTGGTGGAACGTTAATGGTTTGGTTTTGACCCTGTTGAATTTTACAAGCCAGTTTTTTTTACCCTAGTACACCACTAGGCCTAGGAGAGGTGAGCTCCAAAATTCGTGTCTTCTAGAGTTTTGCAGGTTTACCTGTAAACTCTAGTAACATTCGCGTATATATTTATTAATTATCGGAATAAGCTCTTAGGCAGATCATTAATATGGGTAGGGCCGAGGACAGAACACTATGGAACTGCGGCATTGATATTACAGGCTTCCAATGACTGGCCATTAACAACGACCTTCGGGTCCTACCTGTCAGGAATATGTGTGTGCATGCGGTCTTGTGTGTATATCTGTGTTAATGAGAGATATAAAGGTAGAAAGAGTACGTTGCTCGGCTCGTTGAGTTTTACTGCTAACAATCAATTTTCAATCACAATAACCAATTATATAACCAAAATGTTGTTTTTTTTCTGTAATATATAAAACTAAATACCTCTTCATGAAACACAAGTCTCTATAAAATGTCAATCTCAAAGCAATTAATAAAAATTACCTCATAAATTTCTATTCTCACTATAAAAACAAAATAAAATCCGGGATAATTACCGGATTGTACTTAAGAACAATCAGAATGTGTAGCCCTCAATATTTACAGGGTGAAGAAAAATACATTGAAAATACGTTTACTCTAATTATTTCATATTAAACACGAAACAAAAGGCTGGTAAAATATGTCGAATTTGAAGAGCGGACCCTTCTAACAAACCCAACAAATCAAAATATATCATTATACCTACGAAGTCTATTATAACTATAATTGAAAAGAATTTACCTAACCTTAACATAATATTTAGTACATATACTTCTAAATCAATAGTTTAAGAAGGTTTGTAACGGCATATCAACTCTTTATAGTCACTTTATGCCAAAAAGTAATTATTTTGGTTTTTATTTAGGGAAGATGGATAATCTTTGTATTTTTTTTTAATATTTTCATAATTCAACTGATTTCCGGAATGTTATAATTCTATTTCTTTGAATATTTTCGAATAGTTCTTTCAGTTTATTTGCCTTGAAGAAATTATCTTCTGGAGTCAATATTCTAAAACAATAATAAGCTTAATTAATATAAGCTAAAACTTGAAGCAGTGATTTACTCTATCATCTGTAATACAAAAGAGATTACAAAACAACATACTCAATGCAATGTCCATAATAATTCTGAACATAACACCGATTTTAAAAATGATGCTTTGATTAAAGGAAAAAACAGCTAACTACGAGGAAAGTGTATCGAAAGTGCTTCGATTTGTAGGGCAAACTTGCGTCTAGGTTTTTAAAGGGCCTTCTATTTCTAGAATGTGGGATATTTAATAACAAATGTGATGAAAACATGAACAAAAACGAAAAGAAACTAAATGAAATCGACTAGATTATACACCCAAAACATATATTAAAAAAACAAAATTAAATTAGAAAATTCTCAGCGTCTCCATTCCTTCGTGAGAATGTGTTGTCGGATGAACGAAAATATGATGAAGTCTTAAAGACAAAACGCATCACAAGAAACAAAAAGCAAAACAAAAAAGCATAAAGAAACTGAATGAAGTCGGATAGATTATATGATGCTCAGACATGTCTAAAAAAATTAATTTAAAATCTCAGCGTTCCTAAATCGTCAGCGTTTCCTATTAGTGCATAATTATATTCCGACGCTTGCGTTCTCATCTCCTCACTTCCCTCACATATTCTATTCCATCAGCATTACTTTAGTTCGAAGAAAACCTTCTAGAGGACAGCACGCTCATTGCATATATTTGCTTCCAATTTATCATTCATTTACCTAACATAAACCACAAAGAAAGTACAGGAGAAAATCTCCATGATATCCACATGAATGATTTTCAATTCTCCATTCTAAACATGAGTGTGACAGCCTTCCCCACATGAGCTGCAAATGAATTGCGTTTACCCATCAAGATAACATTGAGTCGAATCATAAAATTATTTCTTCACATAATCCTATTTGACAAAAATGCCAAATGCCTTGATATAAAGTTAAAAGATGCCATTTTTATTAAGGAAAACTGTTCCTTCCAAGAGAGATTTATTCCATGGAGCATATTGATGATTAAGTAGATAACATAATGGATCAGATGATCTCGTATTTTCTTGGCAAGTTCTGCATTGATTGCTAATAAAGTTTCCTATTATATACATTTCACAATATGTAAGAAATTAGAAAATACCTTTGTTAGTGAATATCCATGACATTATTATTTTAAGCTCATTCTATAAAATATCTAAATAATAAAAGTATAAATACTATATTATATAATCTGCTTCTCATATCAATGGCAAAACATGAATTCATAAAGAGTGAATATTTAATCTTATACTCACTAATGCTATCATGTTTAAACCGGTCTTCGTCTGATCACCGACATTAAGCAAGTCGAGCCTGGTCATTACATATATGGATGACGACATGAGAATATCAGGTGCTACAGCTTGGGTGGTGTGCGGATGGTGTAAGGAATAACGCAACGAAATGTAAATTCGGAAAGCTAAGTTCAAATTCCAGCTGTACTGGTTACATTTCACGTATGCGCAAATACCATTGGGAAAGGAAAGAATCCACATTTCCCCTAGCTAGGGGTTAAATAGTAGCATTTGTATTTGAAAACCATTATTATTATTTCCCAAAAATTGTTAATACAATATTCATTCGGAAACAAAAATATATTTACAATACAAAAAAAGATAACTGTAAATGCAATATTCACTCGCAAGAAAATCACTTGTTTACACTATTTACATTGTTCGGAATAGTGTTTTAGAAAGTATAAACATACTTTACGATAAATATTACCAGCAATACATTTTCGCAGTAAAAAAATCACCAGCAATACATTTTTGTAAGCAAAAATAAAATATTACCAGGAATACTTTTTTTGTAAATGAAAGTGTTAATGCTCCCAAGAAAATTAAATGTCGGCATTAAATAACCCATAAAGAGTTGATATACCATTAAACAAACAAACAAACAAAACAAAACTAATCAAATATTAATGGCAATACATTGTGTGAATTATTGGAATAATATGTGAAGATTATGAATAAAAGTGGGAAGATTTTCAATGCGCTCGTCTTTCAAGTGGAAAAGAGCTAGAAAATTAGGCTTTTAAATCCAGCGTATTATTTGACTTTCATTCTCGAATTTTGCCAGTTATTAAACTACACAGACGCACACTTTACAGATACTATGCCTTGACGTTGCAAATACTAAATAGGGAGTTAAACCAAAAATTAAGCGATAAGAACATTTCTTTAGAAACAAAGAAAAGAGTGCTACTTTTGCCATATAATATCAGTCTTCGAACATGAGAGTGAATGTTGGACAATTTCCTCACAGATGAAGAAAAGATGCTGAGAATACTAAGGAAATAAGGAAATTTTAAGGAAAAATTGGATCAAAAAGAACTCTTATATTACTAGCAGAATGAGACAGTTGAAATGGGGGGGGGTGTGAAATTGTCACTCACAGGACATAATAAAATTAAAGGGATGAGCGATTAACGTATCTAACGGGCTTGTATCAATGGACAATAAAGAGACAAACACTGATTGAAACCAAAAAGAAAATGAAGATGGGGAGAGACATGATCATCCACGTCCTGAAAAGTATATAAAAGAACAATCATAATCAAATTATTTCTGCACATGTATTAGGTGTGTATGT
Source organism: Acanthosepion lycidas (assembly GCA_963932145.1). Classification (NCBI taxonomy): domain Eukaryota; kingdom Metazoa; phylum Mollusca; class Cephalopoda; order Sepiida; family Sepiidae; genus Acanthosepion; species Acanthosepion lycidas. The sequence goes on along the minus strand of OZ010585.1, from coordinate 112,284,578 downwards.
ATGAAAGTTTACAAGGTCTTTTATTGAAATAAAATTAGTTTGTACTGTCCGTACTTTTCAAATGTGAAAGTTTGGGTGCATTTACACATTCATATATGTAATCTAAATCTTTAAATTAATTAATTTTAAGCGCTTAATCCAATGTGTGAATATGTACATACAGAGATATACTTATATATATGCAGAAATATGTTTTTCGGTAATTTTATTTATATATATTTATATATATATATATAGTGTGAATTAAAAAAGCTAAAATCTATTTAATGATTTACACAGAGAGAGAGAGAGAGACATACACACACACATATATATATATATATATATATATATATATATATATATATATAAATGGCGATTCACCCACATCAAGTAATCAATAAGTAGGTCGTATAAAAACATGTAAATGCATCAATATTTTCCTTGTTGAAACCGGCTTTGTGTGCGCGAATATCGGCTGCCGGTGAGTCAATTTAATATAAAATAACAAATACTTAAAAATAAATTTGCCTTATATTTATTGTCGCTTCCACGCCAACGGTAAAAATTATTGCTTGATCGAATATTTTTTCATTCGCTAGTTGGAAGAGAGACAAAATCTGTGGAAATTTTTAAAAGATTGCTCATATATTAAGTGGGGTATGTGTGATTTTAAAAGAATGTGTATTCCCCAAAGTTTTGATTTGAAAATCAAATAAATTTTAATTTCCTTTTTACAAAGTGCGTTATATCTACCATTTTTTTTTTTTTTTAACTTTTTAAAAATCTTACGGTTGCTGAAACTTTAGAGAATTTTTTTTTAAACGATCGAAAATAAGTAAGATGAAAAAGAATATTAAATAAATAAATAAATAAAAAAGACTAAGTAAATAGTGAAAGAAAAACAAAGGACTCCTAGTAAAGCAATGATAGATTCGAAAATATGTAACTGGCAGACATCATTTAATTGAATAACCTCTGCTGGTTATTATAACATGAAAATAAAATGAAATACCAAAAAATTGCATGAACATTTCCTTACTTGTAAAATTAGGCTTAGCTGACTGATATACGTTTGACGTCATAGATAAAGAAGTAGTGTAGTTGTGGCGGTGCCGCTGTAGCAATAATTGGATTTGGGAATAGCATTTTTGACCGCGGTAAAATGTTGCACTAAATAAACTCAACATAGTCTCGTCTGCAAAAGGTAGAGAATTGACCGTACACAAAGGTTCTCCAGATGAAAAACAAATAGTTCGAAAGATCGCAAATATAACCACTCTCTTTCGCCATTTCTGCTACACTATTCGACTGGCTCAAAAACGCCGGCAATGTGCCTGTCTGAACGCACATGTATAAACCTTTTAAGTGGAAACTCCAGGTTATTCTCTCTAACATTACTATTTGAAGTAAAAAAAAATGGCCTAAGTTTCTTAATGAAGATATGCATACTTCTCTCTATGCAAACGACATCGGCAAGCACATGCTCTCAAGTTGATATTTCCTGCATAGAAAGATAGAGCTATCTATTTCCCAAATGGAAACTACTTTAGTGTTTTTTTTCTTTGAAATAGTAGTTAATGCTTGGCAGATATCAGCGACTCTTGAAAGTTACACGCGCTCACATGCGATCTAAGAACAGAACAATTGACAAGTCAGTTAAACATGTAACAAAGGGGAAGATATCGGAATCAAATCGTAATTCAACAATTCTGCCGTTCAGCCTTTCAATCAACCCATTGTTCAGCGGACAAAACATTCTATAGATTTTAACACAACACTTCTTCGATTGTCCTTTACGTTATTCGGACTATTGTCCTCATCTTTGTCGCCATATTTATTACAACGTTTCGGCCGTTGTACGTTCCGGCCTTCTTCAGGTGGTTGGAATGTCGAACTGAACCCCTTATTTCGCTCACTGCAGTAGACTATTCTAGTTCCACGTGCCACGTTTAATGGATGTCAGTTATCAGTTATCAGTTATCTCCTGTTAAATCCCCCTCTCCAAGTTCTCCACTGCCTTAACCGGTATTGAACTCACACTCTTTGGGTCCTGTCACTGGATCTACACAACGGTTTTATCCACTGTGTCATGTGTCCTTGAGGACATCTGTGTCCGAATAATGTAAATAGTGTGCATAATAATTCATCTCAGGAATATAGACAGATACTGACAGGCCGAAACGTTGTAATAAATATTGTGACAAATCTGAGGACAATAGTCCGAATAATGTAAATAGTGTACATAATACCTCATCTCAGAAATATAGACAGATACTGAAAGGCCGAAACGTTGTGATCATTATGGCAACAAAGATGAGGACAACAGTCCAAATAATGTAAATAATATACAGAATACCTCATGTCAGAAATATGGACAGATATTTTTCGGAAAATTGAAAATTCCGGAAAAGTGAATACGTGAGTTATCAAAAAAGAATGAAGAAACGGTCATTTTTCTGAAAGTAATTTAACATTTATTTCATCAAATAATATTTTCGAAACGCGATTTTGATCAGTTTTTTTTTTTTTTTTTTTTATGAAAAAAAATAGGTCAATGTTTGTTTCCAATAACTTCCGAAATTGGATTAAAATTGCAAGGGTAGCTTCTACTTGAAGGCGAAATATTTGTCAAACATAATCATTCCTTCGCTATTTGAAATTGGCCATTGAGGCAATATCATTATCCTTTTCATCCTCCTCATGAGGTTATACGTTCAAAAATATCCTGGTCTTTGTGATCATTCAAATATATGGTCTTGGTATGAAACAACGAGGAAATCACATTTAATTGAACTGATTTTATTAACGTTTTTATCAAAAGTTGAGTATGGTTCTCTAAATTCTCTAAATCCTTATCTGAAATGACATATTAGAATGGATTTAGTTCAGATAATTGAAAAATGTTCGAATGATTTCAGTTTTACCCCTTCGTTTCATGGGCGAATAATCGAAATTCAGAACACCGAGCTATGTTTAATCGTGTAAGTATGCTAGTGGTCAACTAAAGAGAATATCATTATTGATACTGGTTACTGAGTCTCACCTGGGACAAAAAAAAAACATATCTTTTGGATTGTGGAAGACTAGCTCCATAATACCCTAGTCGAAAACGCGTTTGCGGATTTTCCCGAAAGATCGTCGAGTTCATGTGTGAAGGAGTTGCGCAGTCGGGCAATGACTCTGTAAATGCGTGTTATGTGTTCTGAATAAGATTTCAACCACGTGTGGATGTTGTCTGTCTTGACAGGTGTGTCATGCACAAATTTTTACTGCAGATTCTTTGACCCCCTTTCTGCTTGCTATATTTCCAGCCAGTGATGGTACATTCCAAAAACTGAACTTCTGGGTTCTAGAAACTCCATCAACACTTGCATTCGTCAGATTTAATTCTTATTGAGCTTAGATGGAACATATCGCCTACTTAACAAAAATTCACTCCATCCACACCTAGCAACCCAACTTCGGTACAGATATCTCTGGAAGTTAGATAGATAGATAGATAGATTTATGCAACGATTCCAGCATTTTCTAGGCACCATACCGCCATTATGCAAGCTAAGGAAATAGACGCGCGTTATTAGGTAGCTGTTTAATTATTTAGAATATCATTTATTACAGAAAGCTTTAATATCTGCAAAGATAGTAAATAGGGATAAGTAAACTGACTTGGTGGAATAAAATCAAGCCAGCGAGAGAGAATCGGAAATACAATTGGAGAGAGAGGAAGTTGTTCTATCAGAAAGAAAGCAAAACAAAGAATGAATTTTTAAATTATATAAAGAAGAACACAAGCGGAGTTAAAATTAACATTAAACCAGACCGATAGGTAGATCCGAAAGTGATATAAGGAAAAAGAAACTAGATTAGATGAAGCTAGTCAGCTGAAAAGAAAATAAGAATTAAAAAGTATAAAACCAGAAAGAATCTGGAGAAACATTCACTAGAAATAGAAAGAAATGAAGACAATGACGGACAATAAAATACAATTACGAAACGAATGAAACCAAAAATAAATTGAAGTGAAATCTGTATAGAAAGAATCGAAATAAATAAATATGGAAAAATGTATAATAATAAAACGGAAAAAAGTACAATACTCAGTAACACCGAAAAGTAATGTTATTCGATTCTATGTCATTTCTTGTCTTTCAATGTTTTTCTCTTTTTCATAAATTGATTACATCCCAACACCAACGGTATCTCCGAAGATACTGAAATTTATCATGTGCATACAAATTTTATATATTTTTAAACTATGTTCTTGTTCAGCTTTAAGATTAAGTGTGATTTATAGATAACTGAAATGTCTTTTTCGTTTCAGATTTTATATATAAATCTTCAACAATAGTGCAGAACTATTTGAAATAAAATTTTAGATTTGTTTAAGGTCTGCTTACTGAAATTAGATAACTTAATCGTGTTTTTTTTTTTATGATGAGAGATAATTACTAATACCTGCTGCGCGGTGAGCGTAAGTAATATTATCGGTTCGGAGAATGGAATTAGAGAGCTGGGTTCAAGTTCAAGGCCAAGTCTGTTTGTTTCATTTTGCACTAATGTTCATGTGAACAGCATGAATCGATTTCTTCTCCACTTCGCTATGGGTTAAATAGCAGAGTAGACTGGGATCTCGAACTTTGGGTGGGAGCCAGTCGATGAAAATCACGTCATTGAATTGAAAAACCGTGAAGAAAGCAACGGGAACCATACTATCAAGAAGTTATGACAAATAACAGATAGTAAAGAAAGGGATTATGTTCGGAATCATGATTGCTTACGTTCTGAAGGAATATGTAGTTTAATTTTAAATGTCTCTTCTGGAGGTTGAAGATCATGATTCTCCACAAATTCCTTTTTCTTGATTATCTATGGCTTGCTATAACTTTTTTGGAAAGATAATCGAGCACATTCATGGGTTGGAATTTAGAGTTTTCCTTCTCTTAGAGATCCCATTCTACTTTACTATTTAACCCATAGGTGGAGACGAGGAGAAATGCACATTCATAACTTTCCATATTATCATTCCCAAGAAGCCACGACAATTCATGAATAATAAAGAAAATGACTCAATGAAGAACCATTTTCGCATGCGTCTCGACATTGCATTTAATTTGAAGGATTTATATCATGACCATTCAGGGCGTGGTCGATTATGACTCGACACAAATATGTCTTTATTATATGTGAGTTGTCATACATTTTTGGAAAAATAGCGGGGTGGTTTCCCGATGTCTTCTCAACGGATTGAAATTTCAATTTTCCCACTTTTAGATTAGTTGATATACAAGGAGAGCCCAAGATACCCGGTTATTTAATTTGGTGGTGTTGGTAGTGGTGACGATGGTAATGATGATGATGGTGATGTTGCTGGCGGTGGTGATGATGATGGTGGTACTGGTGACGATGATGATGACTTTACTTTCTGTCCATAACCAACCCTTTCTTAAAAGCATACACTTCAATTTAAACGATCGGCCGTAAGCTTATGTTGTAGGAAGTTTTGCTCAAATTGAGATTCTTTTTTTTTTTTCCAAATTTCCTTTTGCATAATATCATTATTATTAGTTGTTTATTTAATCGCTCCGTTAAAAAGTGTTTTAGTGTGATCTCCCTTATGCAAATCTGAAACATATGGCATGAAATGCTTTCTTCAAGAAAGCTCATCAGTTGATTAAATTACTAAGATAAACACCGGGGTTAACGAGAAACTTTCAGGCGTCACTACTTTGCAAACGTCTGTCCAACTAATGGCCATATATGGTCAGAAAAACAACATATCTTCCTATTTATTATTCCTGGCAATCAATACAAAAACTAAGAATTTCATTTGTCGTTTCACGTATTTATTTATGATGATACAAAAACAAACTTTAACCGAATTTTTCATGAAACAATTTACAGCTGCAACTCGCATCTTTTTCTTACTTTCTTTTCTACATTGGCACTTAGCCAGCTTAAATTCTAAAATACTTTTCTGATCTAAAAATATTTTTCCTGCAGTTTCATAACGAGGCATTTTGTATATTAAAATATTATTAATTTCATCTATTTATTCATATTTACCTTCAGGTTTTATTATATATTTTAATTACTGTCTCGATTTCTAGGATCAGGCATTATCATTATTTACACTATTTATATTCGGACTATTGTGCTAAACGTCTCGGCCGTTGTGCCTTTGGGCTTTCCTCAGGTGTATATGAATTTGGGTAACCTAAAGGTAATTCTGAACTGAAAAATGTATTTAATCTACTGGGTTACAGAGTTCCACCGCCCATGTCAAACCGTAGATTAAATAAAGGGTTCAGTTCAGAATTCCCTGATCAATATATAGGTGAGGAAGGTCGGAGAACACAACGGCCGAAACGTTGGGATAACAAAAACAATTTTGTAAGAAAATTTGTGATTTATGATATAACAATTTTGGGTGGACTTGGGTGGATACTTACACAAGTATATGTCCCTTCTCCAATACCGGTTCCCTCGAAGAAATTCAGACAACTGGTCCGGTTCACACTCTTCCACAGTCTTTTGAATAGGAGTAGAGTTTTATCACTTTTTTCCTGTTTAGGATTGGGTTTCCGATTCCTTCATCGAAAATATTTTCATTATCTTTCACTCTTAGTGGCATTATCGCCTTGCTTAGGGGTGAAATAATTTCTTTTAAATAATGCACCATTATGATATCAATTGCAGAAAAAATTACCCAAGCATAAATTTAACAATTTTTCTTTAAAAAAAAAATAATATTTGATCACTATTACTGACAATATCTTCAGGACATAGGCGATCATGGTTCTCCACACATTCCTTTTTCTTTATTTTTTGTCCATTGCCATTAGTTCTTAGATAAGAATTCAGAATAATCCTTCTCTTACACGCGCTATGCAATATTTATAAAAAAATTTACAAACTGTTCACCCAATACAAGTCCCAAGAGCCACTTAAAGTGGATTGACTGAAGTTGTTGTATGCATGTAAGAAAAAGAATTATTATGAGGATATGTAGGATAGTATCTTGTGAGAAGTCTGTTCCACAAAGTAACAGGAGCTGAGTGATATTTCCTTCTTACCAATGGTTTACGGAGAGAATGAGGATGATTCGATCCTGTGAACGTGAGCCTGGCGGATATTAGGTGTAAAGTTCTGAACTGGGAGAACTAATGTAGGTCATGTAACCATTTGGCATAGAAATAACGATTTATTAGCGTTAGGTTTGAGACATGTCTTCTTTCGGTAATGGGCTATAGAGTTGAAAATAACTAATCACTCACAAGACCACATATGTTGTTGAGCTCTATCAAGGCTGGGAAATGAGGAGTGAATAGCTCCAACCTCAAAATGGCAACAATACTGATTCGATTCTTGCAAAATAGGTTGATTGATTTTGTTTTTTTTTACCAAACTTTTCCTTGTTAGTTAAATAATTATCAAACTTTGCCTTGTAATTAAATACATTTTTGAGATAATAATGATTTACTAATAGAAGTCCTAATATTTATCCCATAGCTGGGGGATTCACATATTTCTCAATAATATTTGCATGTATTTCCGATTGCCAGCCGCTATCCATTACACCACCTGCACATCCAAAGTTACAGCACCTGGTATTACCAAATGTTTTCTCGTCTAAGTACTGACCAGGTTCAGTGTTGCTTAACTTTGGTGATCGTATGAGAACTGTTTCTTGCAAAGCGGAAGAAGTTAAGTACTTTCTAGAACAGTAAAAGGCAGCGACCATTTTTCGAACATGTTTAGCGTTAGATGGTAGCGACCATTTTTCGAACATGTTTAGCGTTAGATGGTAGCGACCATTTTTCGAACATGTTTAGCGTTAGATGGTAGCGACCATTTTTCGAACATGTTTAGCGTTAGATGGTAGCGACCATTTTTCGAACATGTTTAGCGTTAGAAAGTACATGCGTGTTGCGCTTAAGATATGACGTCTTTTTGGGACCTAATAGACATTCAACTCAAGGAATTTCATTGACAATAATGAAAGGTTAATAACTTGGATTTGGGAGATGTACCTAGTAAAGAACAGGTAACGTTTAATGTAGCAACAACATTTGATGTCAATATCACGAATATTTCTAGAAGTCTAAGTTTAATAAACAAGACAAGCTTTCATTCTTTAACTTTAAAACAGTAATTACATAGTTTTGAAACATATTTCTCCACTGTTCACTGGAATTAATTGATGATATCTAATTAATACTATTGCACAATTATTATTTATTTATTTACTTCTCTATTGAAAACATTCTAATCTTATATTTAATCCGTATCTGGGGGTGAACAAATTATTGATTACTGATTAGTTTTCTACGGGTTATCAATCTTTTGCAGTTTATTTAAAGCCAGACACATTTTTATATTGCAATTTTTTTTTGTGGAGATACTGATTAAGTGATACATGTTTTACTAATTAACCGATAGCTGACAGGAGAAGAGGTTGATTCATGCTTTCTAAAGGGTAACGGCCCAGAATGAGGAATCGAAGTGCCGTGTTCCCAGGGGTATTTACACTAAATAAATATAACGAACCCAACTGGAATTTGAACTCGGCTCTCCGATTAACAATCCCAAGCCATTATCCACTATATCACCCACACATCCAAGCTTACAGCACCAAGCAGCCATCTATGTATGGATCAAGTTCGACATTGCTTAACTTCGGTGATTGTCATATTTGATTCAACATATTGAATATCAATAACTATTTTTCACCTAATATATCTCCTTTTATTTGCTATGTCTCCTTGGGACGAGGGTGATCACGGCTCCTCACAACTTCCTGTAACTTGTAGTTCTAAGAAAATTTTAACTTTTTACCACTACTCTGTCATTCATTCATTTATTCACACAAAGTTTTAGTTGATTTTCCATCTGCCTTTAATTCACTGTTTTAAATTTTCCAAGTCGCCTTTCCTCATAATGCTTCTTGAAACTTTCAACGGTTTATTTCTGATTTAAGAGCTAGTGTCCTTTTTTGCCATTTTTCCTTAAAACTTCTTCGCTGCTGCTCACAGTCCATCGTATTTTTAACATCCTTATGTTGAACCATATCTCAACACTTCCTTTGTAATCAGTTTTGGTTGTGACTATGAACTACATCCGACATGAACGCCTGATCGGAAGATTATAGGCCCTTAAGGAGCGTTGGACTGACCCTCTTGTTGTTCCCACGTTCAACCAGACCCAAGGTGGTAGCACCTGTTATGGTCTCCGCTATGGGTAAATAGTGAAAACAAAAATACAATTTAATAGATTTACCAACTATACATTTTATCTCTGAAGGCATACAATTACGTTTAGGCATACATTTAGATGAAGCCATAAAATTGTGTACAAAATATTTACATTTCAGCGTTAAATAGCCCATAGAGGTGTTGATATACCACTAAAAACCTCAACCAAAACCGACTTCCTGTATAAAATGGTGTATATTCATTATAAAGTGCGAATAATTTTTAGATACAAATGTCTTACTCAGCATTCGAGGATAGTTGAACTGGATTGATTAATGTGAACAAATATTTTGGTAAGAATGTAAAGTGTATTCTTGCATTTTTATTTTAAAATGACGTTATGTTATTTGGAATCCGAGTTTGTATAATTCATTTTGCAACATGGTTATAATCATGAGACTTTCTTTCGAAGCAAACTTCAATCTTACTTTGGAAAGACGTTCACTCTATCTTAGCAGTTTTTTTTTTCTTATTTTTTTTTCTTATTTTTTTTTTCTTATTTTTTTTTATTCGCAATTTTCTTTGCTTTGTAAACTGTGTAGAGATGCGTTGCTCAGCACATACTGGCAACCGTACGCGCTGCTTCATGGTTGTATCTCTGGTCTGCAAAGAAAAGAGATTTTGACTAAACTTGGTAGAATGTTTATTGATTAAACATCTCGGTATTATTAGATTCTGATATTTTTCTTCAAAATATCTTTGACGTATAGACCCTTTACTCGTAGCGGAGAGATTAGATTTGCGTTTGTTCACGATAATGAACGATGAGTAGTTGGACTGCTGTATGAAGATTTCATCTAATCGAACAATATTTTTTTTCTTCTGTTTTTTTTTTTTTTTTTTTTTTTTTTGGTGAATGTGTTTCTTTCTTATGGAAACTTTCGGAGCCAGTTTTGGTAGCTAACGAAGTTTCGTATGTTCCGATTGTTTCAAAAGTCGACATTCCAGCCTAGATACAAGACAAAAATATAAGTGCTTTTTTTTGAAAGTATGCAGGATCTCCTTTTGAAAGAATGATTTTATTTTAATCAGTTTACCCCAAGAAAGGCAATAAAATCATTATATTCCAGAAACAGCATTTTTGATGCCGAAGGGGACTTTATGGTATAATATCGTGGGATTACTTGGTCAATCAGAGGACTTATTTTTGCATCCACTTAGTGGCGTTGTATAAAAAGAAAATCCTCAAATATTCTTTCTCTTCTTTCTCCTAAGATGTAGCAGTAATAAGACATTTCTTCTTTTCCAATATGAGGTGACGTCTAAGCATCCACAAGAACCACGTGTCCCATAGAACACACTACACTATCTCCCGTTAAAATATCTCATGTGGCAACATAGTCCCCAAAAGATCCTCCTTAGTTTTCGAAATCTGAGTTGTACTTCTTCTAAACCGGTTGACATCCAAGGCTATAGAAGCGAGTTTGCCCTTTTATTTACCTAAAGCTGGAACAGAAAGATAGATTCATACTTATGTTTATACATTCTTCTTATAGATATAAATATTTAAGCAAATGCTCTGTTTATAATAAACAGTATTAACAACATTTACCGGCCTGAAACAGAGCATTTACTTAAATATTTGTATCTATAAAAAGAATGTATAAACATAAAAATCTTAAAATAATTGTCGGACTTTGTCAATTTCCTAATGTGTGACGTCATAGATACATACCTTTCACAAGGGTTTTTTCACCTAAGCAAAAGTAAAGAACTGGAATTCGAACACGGCACTCCGATTCTTCATTCCGGACCGCTATCTATTGATTCACCCATGCCTATAGTTCTCTGTATTCGCTTCCTCCAAAAAGTGTGTGTGTTATCACTTTAAACGTTATTTTTAGTGGATACCCTTATTAAAGTAGACGTTCTGTTAACAGTATATTTATTTTCGTCTACTGGTCTGAATATTCGACAAATCTTATTAAATAAAAATTTGCACCTTACGGTAGGATTCTAACCTACGTTCTCCTCTGCAGGAGAAATCTTCGTTAGATCCAACGTGCTTTTAATCGCCTCAGGCACTTTTTTACGTTTCGGACACGAATTCTGGCACGATAAAGATTGTGCTTAAAAGGCTGTTGTTAGTCGCTCACTTCGTGGTCGAGTCGGTTAAAAGCTCCTCGGGACTAATGATGGTTGCTCATACAAAATGTGGCGCAGGTTCGAATACTGCCGAAGGAGAACATCTATTTTTTTTTTTTTTTCTTTAATAAGGTTTCGTAAATATTCAGGCTGGTAGAGGAAAATAAATATCTTGCTTAAAAAAAAGGTCTAATATAAAATAGCGTATCCACTAAAAATCACATTTAAAATATGTAGCCGTAATGAATCGGTGGCTTCCGGTACAAAATGGTCATCTAATTCCATTGCACGTTTGATTGAATCTTTTTCCACTGCTTAGAACGCAGGTTATTTAAAGCCAGAATTTCTTTTTAGATTATGCGAATTTTTGTTGGGGGTGGGGATAATGGTTTAGTGATACAAGTTTTATTAATTAACTGATAGCTGGGGAAAGTAGAAGTGGAGTCATGCCTTTCCCGGGGCGGGGGGGGTGAGGGTAAGTAAATATAATGAACAAAACTGTAATTGGAAGTCGGTTTCTTGAGTAACCATTCCGAGCCATTATCCACTACACCAACCACACATCCAAGCTTACATCACCTGGTATTCCCAAGTGGTCACCCATCTAGATTATGACAGGTCCGACGTTGCTTAACTTCAGTTGATCAAGATTGTCAAAGAAATATATTATCCATTCTTTAATCAGTAATTAGGTTTGAATTTTTTGAAGAATGGATTTCACTTTCCTTTTCTGAGGTATGTTACACGTCGCCCTGTATATCAATATATATATAAAATCCATGCATGTGCTGAATACATTTTATTTCGGAGATTGCTAATATTTTCAATTGAATACCGTTACACTTTGTACACGTATCTACAACGAAAGGGCATCCCGTTATATGCCGCATTTAATTTCTGTATTATTGCTGTGAATAAATAATTACTTTTATTTTAATTAATTCCCACGATCCAGTCTGTCTCTTTTTATTCATCCACGGTCAAATACATCTCACTATGGTTGGCCAATGAGTTGGTGAAAGCGAGAAAATGGCGTCTGGTTCTGTATTTGCTTAAATACCTAACGAAGTTGAAAGCACCTACATTTTCACACACCAGGATATATTTACAGCTAGTCGTAACACTTGACAGTCTCTCTCTCACCCACCTCTCTCTCTCTCTCTCTCATTTTCAAAACAGTCGATATTTGAAAAACCTAGAATACAAAAAAGACTTTGATATTTACAAAAGATCATAAGAATCTACCTAAATAACTTCTGGCTCTACAGGGGCCTTTATAAAAAATCGATTGCTACCAAACCACATATATTCCTCCATTCATTCGTCTCTTCAGTCTGTTTACATCTATCGATCTATCTACCTATCATCCGATCGATCAATCAATACGTTTAACTCCGTTCTCTGAAGTGTTCACTGCAATCTATCTATTAAACGGATTGGCTCTGTACAAGCTATACAAATTTGACTGAAGTTCTCACTATGAGTGGATATTTAGAAACTTAGAATGTCATCTACAGACTATTCTTGAGGGGGTCAGTATAATCCTTCTTGTTAAATACCTAATATATATTAAATTTCAGTCTCCGTGCTTCTACTGCTCTATCTCCCTCTCTCTATCTCCCTCTCTCTATCTCCCTCTCTCTATCTCCCTCTCTCTATCTCCCTCTCTCTATCTCCCTCTCTCTATCTCCCTCTCTCTATCTCCCTCTCTCTATCTCCCTATCTCTATCTCCCTCTCTCTATCTCCCTATCTCTATCTCCCTCTCTCTATCTATTTCAGTCTGTTTATATCTATCTATCTATCTTTTCACTCACTTTGGTAGTGGGATCTCTTACGTTACTTTACCTTTCAATGTCGCTATAACTTTATAAATTGGATTGTCCTGAAATGTAATAGTCACTGGAATGAAATATTAAATCTTTTCATGATCGGTTTCCACATGTTTATTGGCGCATGAGTATAATAAGCATATCTCTGCCGCTTATGCTCAAATTAATATGACTGTACGAAAAGATGCGCCATTTATATTTTTTCTGAATAAATATATGAGAAGAAATCATTATATATATATATATATATATATATATATATATATATATATATATATATATATATATATTTGTTTGAATAAAAACAGACCACTTTAAGGTTCCATGTAATAAGTTATTTCACCACAACCCCTTTAACAGGGCTCTGGATCATCAGACTTTACTTCCAAAGGTTGAAATGAAATTTTTTTCATTTCATCCTTTGGAAGTAAAGTCTGATGATCCAGAGCCCTGTTAAAGGGGGTTGTGGTGAAATAACTTATTACATGGAACCTCAAAGTGGTCTGTTTCTATTCAAACATATCTGCTCTGAATTTTACATTGAGCTCTCTGGATATCATCCTCCTTGGGTCTACCCATGCGGATTACCTAGTTTTGCATAAACTAAATAAATATATATATATATAAGTAGTTTTGTATTAGACTTTCTGAATCCTTTCAATTCCGACAATTGATGTATATATAAAAGAAAAAATATTTAATAGTGTATCTTTAATATGGATAAAAAATATCTGAAATATATACGCAGAGTGCGACAGGGAATTGAGAGTAAATTATAATAAAAAATTATTTAATAAAAAAAATATATTTTATGAAAAAAGGATTATTCAGTAAACCTCTCTCATTTTCAAGGGCAGCTTCGCTGCGGCCTCAGAAGGGACTGTGCAACCAAATCTGATGTGTCTCGTTCATATCGGCCGCTATCGTCGATGGCGGCTTTCAACGAATACTTAGCACTGTAAGGCTACTTGGTCTCCATCTCAAAATAGCTTAGCTACTGTCTGTGAAGAGTCTGCGAACACAGATCTGATGTCTTTCATTTATATCGGCAATCACATGGTCGATGGTGACTTCTAATGATTACTTAGCATTGTAAGGTTGCTAATTGGTCTCAAGAACAACTTAGCCGCAACATCGGAAGAGTGTGCAACCCATATCTGATGCATTTCGTGTATATCGGCCATCACATTGTCGATGACGGATTTCAACGAGTCCTTAGCATTGTTGGTCTTCATCTGAAGAACAGCTTCGTGATTGTGAACCCAGATATAATGCCTCTCGTGTATAGGGGCCATCACATCTTCATTGGTGACTTTCAACGAGTGCTTAGCAATTTAAGGCTGCTACTTGGTCTCTATCTCAAGAAAAACTTCGCTGCGGCCTTGAAAGGGTTTGCGAACCCAGAGATGATGTCGTTCATTTATATCTAGCATTATCCCGGTTTCAATTCTTCTGCGCACTACCATGGCTACACAACTTCTTTTACACGTCATTGCTATGAGTCGAGTTTTTTTTATTTTTTTTATTCCGGTTTATATATTTGTTAGGGGCCCTCTGTGCGCATGAGTTCTTAGAACAGCGTGGAGGCTCAGGATATGCAGCTATACATCCGGTACACAGGAAGTTTCATATTTATATTAGTACTGATTTTCTCGTATTCGTAGGAAAGGAAGCGTTGTAATCGGACGCCAGCAAGTATCAAAGTAACGTCAGTACGTAGGCAGCAGAGAAGAATTAAATGACGACACAAGTGACACCTCGGTCAAAACTAAAGAAGGCTAAACGGAATAAGGCAAAATGTCGTTTTGAATATCATTTCAATTTATAGACTCGTTTAAGTTAAATTATTTCCACTTCATTCAAATGATAATATTATTAAAGTGTATTTATTTTACTTCCAGAGCCAAAGAAAGTTTGAAAAAGATATTTAGACCGAGAATAACAGCTTATTCATGCATTAAAAATATTATGTACATAAATGAAATCATCTCCCTCAAAAATGTAATATATATATATATATATATATATATATATACATATACAGTGTAACCCGGATATAAGAGAGATTTTCTCTGGTCCCAAATTGTTCCCATGCTTACCTAAACAAAATAGACCAAACCCGGATATAAGAGATTTCTTCTCCGGTCCCGACAACTCTCTCATATCCGGGTTAAACTGTATATATATATATATATATATATATATATACACACACACACACACACACACACACACACACACATATATATATATATGTGTGTGTGTGTTTGTATGTATGTGTGTGTGTTTAATAGGTATTGCCCAATGTAAGGCAGTAAAGCCGGTAACACACAAGGGATTAGAGGGTGTGGAAGAGTTAGGAACAGAAGCATTAATAAGGAACGGGAAGACGAAAGAGTAATCAGGAGGACAGTAGACAGCGATTGACATTGCATTTAAACTTTTTCAAATTAAAGGTGGCTGGAAAGCATAAATCTAGAAGGGCGAGCCACAAGCGAGAAAAGAAACTATTAGCATAGAATTTACGGCTTCATCTAGCCAACTCAACAGTAAATTAAAGAAGTTTAAGTACACTAGCGAAGAGCTCATCCCGCGCAAAATTCCATGAAACTATGTATAGAAGAGATGCAGAGAGACAACCTTGGGGTGGTGGGAAAGTAACTGAAGACGAGGTGACCAGATCAGGACCAAAAATATTGCTGATTCTTCTTTGGATTTTATCAAGGAGCTCAAAGAGCAACGGACAATATATTCTAAGCATGGACGAATGATAACAGTATATATATAGGGGGTACAGTTTTGGGAACATCTAAGACAAAGTGGAAAATTATTTGTGGTGCGATGTATTTCATCCACACTAAAAGTGTTTATATATATAATAGAGAGAGAGAGAGAAAGAAAGAAAGAACAGTAAGATATATAATCCGGTGTTCTTATCAAATCGTAGTTAAATAAAACGTATTCTAACCTAAACACCCCCACAAAAATGCCGTAAGAATTTTTGCCGTTAACAATTTTTTTAATAAAAATCCAGACGACATGCATTTAATGGATGTTAGATTTCATTGAAAAATACGTCTCTGCCCCTACCAAAACTTAACTAATAACTGATACATCAAAATACAGCGATAATGAAAACGCAAACACCCCTTGTCTAGTTGAATGTATTTCCCTGTATCCTTGGAAACGTGAATTATGATTTTTGCTGTGCCTTTAAAACCCAGTAATTTTAAAAGTTACTCCAAAATTCGCTTGAGGATGACATGGAACTAATGTCTTTAATTTAATTTCAAAATTAAATTCGAAGCTTTCAGCTTCCATTTTTGAATCATGGTTAGAACTGTGTAGGGAAAAAACATATTTTAAATCAATTAATTTATAATATATAAGTCGCTCTAAGTTTCACTGAGATTAGGAAAGCTGACCGGAAATTGGTAGAAATATAAAATGACACTATATGTTATATTAACTTTAATATGTTGTTGCTATATTCATAATAAATTTTGTGGAGTGCTTGTTGGTTTATTTTGAGAGAGAGAGGGACCGAGAATGTGTTTTATATTTCTTTATTATTTTTGTGCTGTATTACATTGGTGTCTTCAAGAAGTATGCTCCTGTATTGTGAAGGTAAACAGGAATATGTTTTTAAATATTAAAGTGCATATAACTTTTAATGTCATTTAACATTTCTGTCAGTTTCCCGTCAGCTCCTTTATATTAAAATATTTGTTTTACAAAAAACGTCGATAACTACAACGGATAAATTTTAAAATTCTAAAATAACTATAACAGATGGCGTTTGTGTTTTTAAAAATCTCTATGTCTACATGATACAGATCTTATAGCAGTTACAATAAGTTTGTCTTTGTAATTTACCCTGAAGATGATCTTAGAAAAGGTCGAAAGTACTTGCGTTAAAAAAATTAAGTACGGCGCTTTCTATGAAAAATTTCATATTAACGTCACGAAACTGATTAAATAACTGGAAAAGATCAGTATAAAAAGTAGACACAATATGAGTAGATTCTTCAAAGAAAGAAAAAAAATATATATATTTGGTGGACTCTCCTATCATGAATGATAAATGAGGGTCAACATTGGATATGCTTTTTGTTTTATAGTTATGTATGCTAGCAGGGACTATTGTGTTGAAAATCAGGTAAGAGAAAGACATATTTGATTTGTGCTTTCTTTTATTTGCGATACGAGACAGCCTTGCTGCGGGCGACAAAGCCACATGGACAGATGAAATTTGTTAAAGCAGGATATATATATACACATATATATATATATATATATATATATATATATATATATATATATATATATATATATAAACTATACACGTTATTTTTAGTTCTTACGCATGTTTCATTTGTTATCCATGTTTTATCTTATTCTATTTTATGAAATTAAGAACTCAATAAAAATAACGCTTATAGAGATATTGTCACATAAAAATCATTTTAAACACATATACACACACACACACACACATATATATATATATATATATATGTGTGTGTGTGTGTGTATGTATATATCTAGAACTATCTATCTATATATATATATATATATATATATATATATATATATATATATAATATATATATACGTACATCTACAGACAATTTTCCTTGTGGAACCTAACATCCGTTATCTACTCCGAAAACAGGAGAAAATTGGGAAGAACAATGTTAATGGTTAAAACAAACTTGCTAAGCCTTCGTGAATGTTAATATTTTGCACTGTTGATATTTGTTTTAAAACACATAGTCTCCTTTAAACATGTATATTTACATAACTGTAATATCTTAGCATGCTTTTGAAGACTCTTTGTTTTAACCGATGAGAAACTATTTTAGATCATGTGACTTCCTGTTCAGTTGTAGATCATATTACTTCCTGTTTTAGTTAGCTTAATTTGGACACAAGGCCACTAGTATAAGAAACCTAGTTAGGATCGAACTTACTCCTCAACACTATTGGTCTAAGAAATTAGCATGCTAACTACTACAGCATGACAAAAGGTACAGAGAGAATTCATATAGCTCTTTTTAAAAGGTAGCAACAGAATGTTCCTGTACAAGGACTTAAAAGAAATACACTATTACTTCAGTCAATAATATCACAAACATTTACTTACAAATCATTTACTATATTTTCTGATATTTTGATGGAAACTGGTTACATAAGGCTGATCGATAGATTTTGAAAAAAAAAACAGACAAAAATCTTGTGTTCGTCCAAACGAATATTATCCAAAACCTTACGTTTCTGTCTCGATAGAGTCCATAATTGTCTCCGCGTTCTTGTTATTTTCCACCCTGCAACTACTCTTTCACAGACGAAATGTCGCAAGTCTCTCACTTTGATATCGCTACTTCCAGGGAAAGTGCTCAGATGAACTACAGGATGCGATGGGTATATTGTCGCATTTCCCACAGAGTCTCAGCTTCATGGAGGACTACATCAAGTATCTTGAAGAGGTAGTGCTACCATGGATCAAGACGGTGGCTCCTGGAAGACCCTATGTCTGGCAACACTATGCCACACAAGCAGGAGAACTCCTTCCTGGCTGTCAGACATTTTTTGCGACCACAGCAGCTCTTATATCTGGCCACCTAACTATTCAGACTGCACCCCACTTCATTATTATGTGTGGGGTGCAGTTGAGCGAGAGACCAACAAAACTTAACTGAAGTCAAGGATTTTGGTAGCATTCACCGACTTAAACAAGGAGACTTTTTGCGTAATTTAGACGACAATTTATCCATCGCTACCTGTACATTCCTTAGTTTCACCAGTTCTATGCTTCTAACCCGCCATGACACACTCATTGTAGCGAACCACACTGATTCACACTTTATTCCATTAGTGCGAAGTTCCACTCAACCAAATTCTTCCGCGAACCACTGCTCTTTCAAAGCGACTCCCCAAATGATGTCACTACAATCTTCACTTCTTCAAGTCTAGAATTAACTATTATATTTCCTGCATACACCCCCTTATTTTTCCTTTGCTTACGATCAAACAACACCCAATAGTAACTCTGTATCATGAATGGCTCTTGGTAGAACATTAGTATTTAAAACAAAAACAGATATTTTCAAAATTTAATGCAGGTATATTTCTTGCTCGCGATTTTCCCTCTTCCTACAGACCGAGGAACCATGACATCAGAAAGTTATAAAATTTTGTGTAAGAACTGAACACATGTAGATAGCGTAAACGCTATTGGAAGACTAACTCAGTAACTCAACGAGAAGCGGCTATGCATATATTGACTCTGAACGGTGTAACCACTGCAAGCGTGCTTTCTGATGTCAACCTGCTCTCTGCAGGTGCTTTTTTACATCCAAGCAATATGGACAATATTGCTTACTGAACACCGATGTATTTTAGAGCTTGTGATGCAAATGCCGCCAACAATCCCATATATATATATATATATATATATATATATATATATATATATATATATGAGGATCATCCATTTTGTTTTATAGCATTTCTTAACGTCCCTGCTTCATAAATACTAGACAGCCCATCTATATTGTTTGTTTTCCAGATTAAATTTTTCGTTTGTTTATCCGTGATAATGAATCCGGCGAACGTTTCCCACTGATATCAAAGTGACATGAACAGGAGCAGAAATAAATTTCGATAGGGCATCATGACGAATACAATCTCGCCTTTTTTTTTTTCCTCTTTCGGTCACTCCTTTCTTTCACTCTCGTAGACTTCCCGCCATTTATATATATATATATATATATATATATTTCTTTTCCCTGTGTTGTATCATTTGTTTCAATTTCTTTTTGTCTTCAGTCTTTCTATT
>OZ010585.1:112217089-112259589 GCA_963932145.1 Acanthosepion lycidas | reverse complement strand
CAGTAGGTTCGTCTACGAAACTTCAAAGACGAGTTTCTGAACATAATAACAACCAGCGAAGTGATACATAGATAGATATGTATGTATCTATATATGGGGGGGGCAGTAAATGAAATTAAACAAATATCCTGTTTAATAAATAATTAAACATTCCAAACCCGTTCCGCCATTAGTACAATCTTGTTAGGCAGATGGTCTGCTGCCTTTCCCTGTCCCACTTAAATTCGATATGCACTGTGAGTGTCAAATTCTCTAATCTCTACTTCCTTATTATATGTTCAAGTGGATCCGTGTGGAAGTCATGTCAGAAGAGAATTCTCTGTTTTTGGTATTAATTTCTCTACTGAGATGATAGAAGCCTATGTCGAGCATGAAAATCTTGCTAAAAAACAAAATGATTTCGTGCAAAGTCTGTCTCTAAATTCTCTTGTTTTCCTTCTTGATGTAATGAATATGCATACACCTGGGTTCCCCCTCATAGTAATATTATTGGCTGGTGTTAGCCATAAATACAGATTGATGTGGAGGTACATGGACTACGCCTATTGCCTACCACTACGACGAGGACCAGTCCATTACGATTACCTGCTAGATTGTCCTACTCGCTTACAGTAGTCTACAACCACTTTGTTACTTCGAACAAATATATCCCTTTCCGGGACTAAATGATCAATTCAGAAATCAAGGAATATAAATAACCCAACTATAATTAATTATTAAAAATAAATAATTATTAATTTTAATCTTTTTCCTTTTTGATTTTTCATTTGGTTCAGATATTGAAGATATTCCTAATGTGCTACTGATTACTGGGAAGAGTAACTTAAACTCACATGTTTTAAATTGTCGTTTTTTTTCTCCAGATTCTCTTATTAGCACAGCATAAAAACTACCGGCCCAGAGCAAAGTTTTTATATTCGTATTTTGCAGAACGCTGGCCTGAGAAAAGACATCTTCGAACAGATTACTCATACTCCATTATAATTGGCAACTCAGCTATACAAAACTCGTAATATAGTAATTTTCTAAGCGCTGCTTCGATGTGGCACAAGGCAGAAAATATGGAGCACCCAGTGAGAATCGAACTCACTACTCAGTCGTAATTGTTCTAGCGAGATAAGCTTGCTAACCATTACACCACGTCGAGGTACCCAAGAACTCGTAACATAAATGTAGTAATGAAAGTATGAACAACAGAATTCTATTGTTTGCTTGCTTTTGTAAGATGCAGGACATGAATGTCATCATAAGAAAAGATTATTATTATTAAATTTGAATTATTACTTTGTAGCACATCTCAAAGATCAGGTATTTTTTTTACTAGTAATAAGCAATGCACTTAGTGAGATATAATGATTTTTTCACGAGTATCTGTCATTTAGACATTCTGTAAATATAGCTATATACTTTTTTATTTGCTTCGATCCTTCATATGTCCACATATTTTCACCCAAGTTAGTAGTTTTAAACGTAATATTTTTTTTATTTTTTTTATTTTTTTTTATTCAACAGTAGAAACATGATGACAAAAATACGGCTCGGACCTCCCCAAATCTAGATGACCAAACAACGTCTTTTATATATTTTCCTTTCGTCTGTCCTCGCAATGAGGCAGGAAGGTTTAATTTTTATTTTTAAATCTGGTAGGGCGTCATGCTCGTGCTAAGTACGAAAAAAACATTATTATAATAGGATTGTTTCTTTTGATACAAAACTTGTTTTAAAATTGAAACGTAGAATTTACGTCGCAAGAAAAACAAGTTTGCCTGAAAAGGTTCGATTTAACTCTTCATTTGATTCATGACCTTTATAAAGTGCGTGCCTTCTCCGATGTTCATGCTAATCTTAATTTCGCGAACGGTTCCATTGATTTATTGCCTATAACTTTATTTAGCAATGACAGTAAATTCATGTATCATTAATGAACATTTCATCTCTCTCTCTCTCTCTCTCTATATATATATATATATATATATATATATATCAGGAAATTGCTAATATTTAAAATATACGAGAATAAAGAATGAGGCTAGACTTTATATAGATTACCGTTTCTATTCAAGAAATTATAAGCTGCAGTTTAAACATTTTGTTTAGAACGCTTTAAGCTATATTAGATAAGATGATATAAACAATATTAGAATTGTCCTTTCTTGCCTATATTCATAGTCTCGCGAAATATATCTTCTGTTCAAGAATGAAGGCTTATTTTCAAGGTCTGTCCTAGAGCACTTTAACATGAATAAAATGTGACAGGTAAATAAGTGTTTCACCTGATTGGGACAAACCGTGTAATTCCAGGTAGAAACATTTACCTACCAGGCAGGTGTAAGAGAGTCTTTTACATCCTCACAAGATAGTAGAATGAATATACCCTCGGAAAAAGCCACAGACCCGCTCGCCGACAATGATTGACGATGGCCGGAGATATATAAACAGTATTGTCACGTATGAGTATGTTTGTCTCTTGCTCTTATTAGACAATGATATCATTACACAAAGAACTCGTCTCCGGAATTGATGACGCCCAACTCATTCAGAAATATCTCGATGAGTAAAAATAGCTTCTAGTGAATGAATCATTTAGATCTTAAAGAATACGATGTTTTATAAGTCACGATAGACTATTGCTAGAAAATCACAAACAAATAGCTTTAAACAATGCCAAAAACTAAGTCACTTGAAGACTTGCAGTTGCAGCACTACAAAAATGGGTAACACATTCAAAGAGATATCCTCTCTATTCTTAATTCTTAATCTTTTATTGCCCTCTCTCTTTAATAGTAGTTGTTTTTTTCATATTCTCTAACACTTACTAAGCTCTTGCATCCTAGTGGCTTTTTTGCCTTGCTTGGATGGTTATGATTAAAAAAAAATCGAAAACATGTAATTAGAAGAGAAAATAATATTTCATCAAGATGTTAACTTTTTACACTACCTTAAACAAATATTAGGAAGGATACTCCCATCTATTCTAGAAATAATGGACAGTTAATGGATTTGATAAGAATTATTTCCAGAAAATGATTCTTTAAATTACAACCGACAGTAACACTAACTGTTCGATCAATAATTGCCAAATGTTTCCTGAATGAAAACGGTTATTTTAGCATAATCATTGCTATTACGATGCATCTCTTGTTACTGACGCAATAACTTATTCTACTGAAACTTTCAAACCTGGCCGTTAGCGGTCAGATGGATTTTAACCACCAAAGCTTCTATGAGAAATCCAATTGAAAGAGAATAGTGTATCAATTGCCAATGGCAAAAGAGAAAAAGAAAAACGTAAATAAATGACAAAAATGTTTGTGGTGTATGTTCCCCCTTAGAAAAAGCAGAATCTAATATTTTAACTTCAAGATATTATTCCAACGTGGTGAGAGATACTTTTCCTCTATAACTTACAAATCTAACTTTCCCATTTTTTATGCAATTTAAACAGACTTGGGAAATTGAAAACATATCACAAAGCAGAATCTATTTGGATTCTTTGACTGAATATGCATAACAGCAAATAAATTTATTTATGTAAACCTCGTTTCGAAATTTATTCAGATAAAAAAAAACAACAAATTCCATCATATTAATAAATTTTCTTATTCAATATTTCATTTTTCCAGCATTGTCTTTTTTTTTATTCTGTCATTTAAAAAACACTGTACTTCTTTTAAAGAAGATAAGTTGTATATTCATTGAAAATTCTCCACTTTAATGACATTGCTACGAATGAAATTTGAATATCGTATTTTTATCGTTTTTTTTTTTTTTTTTTTTTTTTTTTTTTTACAGGAGAGGTTTCATTTTTATCATGTCGTTATACAAAGATTAGAACAATGGAATTTATGTTAAGAAGTATGTAGGACAAAATAGAAACCTAAATCATTAAGTTGGTAGGTTAGGGGCATTTCATTTTTGGTTTAATATTTCGGTTAGGAAGATAGATTTATTTACTGGATACGTATTTTGATTCTTTGATATGAATGCATATAGATGCTTCTGTTTAATCAGCTACATCCTTTCAGGATGTGGGTAATTATGGCTCTTCACTATTTCCTACCATTTTGCACTATATATAAATTTGCTCGTTTAACATCCGTTTT
This sequence comes from Acanthosepion lycidas, assembly GCA_963932145.1. Taxonomy (NCBI): domain Eukaryota; kingdom Metazoa; phylum Mollusca; class Cephalopoda; order Sepiida; family Sepiidae; genus Acanthosepion; species Acanthosepion lycidas. The sequence goes on along the minus strand of OZ010585.1, from coordinate 112,255,486 downwards.
GTTCTGTCATCCATTCAGTCAAATTCGTTATTCACAGTTTACTCTTGATTATGTAACCTTCAGTATCTTTTGGGGATGCATTGACTCTTCAGGATGTAGGTGAGCATGACTGTCAACATATGTTTTCTTTATTATCAGTGAATTCTCGTGTATGGTCTGGAAAATCGTGGAAGGATTTTCCCGTCGGATTCCAGTGTTCGAAACTCAGCGATTTCTTCTCTTAAAATGTTTGCCATCCAAGTCAGGAGAGAATAGTCATATATGCTATTTAACCGGTAGCTGGGACAAGAAGGAACGGATTCATGCTTTTCACCAGGGTAGTTATGCAAAAGTAAATCAAGAGACTAGCCAGAAATTTGACATCGATTCGTTGATCTTATTTTCAGTGCTGATACCCGTTAGACTACCAACGCCCTTAGAGCATTGCATTAAGTTCTTCAGGTGATTTTCTCCTCAAGTGATTCTTTCTGAGCATAAACATCCATGTAGCTAGTACATTCCTAAAAAAATACTACTCGGTGTTTATTTTATCAGACTACTGATATTCATCAACCTTTTGCATCTCTCTCTCTCTCTCTCTCTATATATATATATATATATATATATATATATATATATATATATATTATAAAGCAGTTATTGGTCAGAGTTGAATTAGATCAAGGAACAGTTCTGTTAAAACTACTCAATACACATATAAAGAAAATTAAAATGTTCAAATTTTTTCTTATATCACCTGTTTCAAGTTGAAATCAAGGTACCGTGATTGGCTTATATATATATATATATATATATATATATATATATATATATATATATCGATTATAGGTGCAGTTCAATTTATAATTACATGAATCATTCATACAAAAAACAAATATAGAGGTTAATGATTTAAATGGCGAGAATACATCTTCGCAAACAATATAAATAAGATACACTAACCCCGGACCTGTATATGAATTATATGATCGTTGTTTATAAATTCCAGTTGCATAAGGTCTTTTTAATTTTTTACAAGTTTTCGTCTGTTCCTACAGACATTCTCAGGTATGGAAATAGATTTGTTCTTGTTTTGTTTACTTCTCGGTAATAAGAGGACAACGAAAATATAGATGTAATCCGAAAAAATGCTATGAGAAATGTGTTATTGTTTTGGAACGTGCGGTCGCAACGCTGAGTTTGAATTTTAAATTATAAGGTTGTGCGTTTTTGTACAAATATAGTAATAGGAGAATTCTTTTGTACTGGTAGGTTTTCCGTCAATGTGGCATGAACTATATTGTTCAATAATTGCAGGAATGTCACACTTATTATCCGAAAGTTGCACGTTGAACCAGTTATTTTAATTTCGATTATAGGTGCAGTTCAATTTATAATTACATGAATCATTCTCAGCCTTAAAATTTAAAATTGACGCGTTTCATCCGATGAAATCCTAACGGGTGTAACGCATCGTGAGAAACTTTCCAGTTTGATATATAAAGCAGATAACAAAGAAAAATATACAGAGGAGTAACTCAAGGACCCTGGAAACAAAGAAACTACGCACACAAATATCCTTTACACATAGTAAATACGTGAACAGCACAATGATTTCTAAGTATATCTGGGAGTTTAAAAACAATATCAAATTACACTAAAGCTATCATGCAAAATAAGAACATCATCAGCCTACAACAATAAATCCAAAAACTCTGTCTGGAGGAGAAAATACCTATAAGTACCCTCCCAGGCCAACACAAACTATTAAATAGACGATCAGATATCATCTCTTTATGTAGACACGAAAACAAATTTTTACTTCGTTACTTAAAAATAAAAAAATAAAACCGAACATGAATAAATAAAAAACTAAAAATAAATAAATAATAATGAATAAAAGTAAGTAAAACAAATTAATCCAAACCAATAAATAAGTAAATATGTAAATAAACACATCAAAAAACCATGAACGAACACAGAAACACAAATAAAGGTAATACTAACAATGAAATAATTAATAACATAAAAAAAACCTTAACATACAACTCTATAAATAGTGAAAAGACTTCACCCGGATCCACTATTGTTCCTACTCAACAGCCCCTAGAATAATACGCAATATAACCGATACCCTCCACCAAAATAAACGATAGAATAATACAAAATACTACCCACAATGCATCACAGACCTATATATATATATATAAATAGACGAGCAAAAACATAACATATAGTTAACGGTCGCGGAATAGCAGACGCAGATCGTAAGTTCAAGATGCGGTTCTATGACGTCATACCACGCGATAGACCGAAGTATTACAGCAGAACCAATGTCGAGATGCAATACGTGTTGTGACTAGTTTGAAATTTAACGTTAACGCTGCATAGTAATCTTTTATGTCAACATAACAAAATATTATATTTGACGGTGGATATCTTTGTTTCATCTCTGTATAACCCTTCCTAGGATGGCCCATATATATATATATATATATATATATATATATGTCTGTGTGTGTGTGTGCAAAAATATATAGAAAATAGGAAATAACTCGTTAGGTAAATAATCCAAAGATCTTTAGTATTTTTGTTATTATTTTTTAAAAAATAGTGCTCGATACAAAAGTAGAGCATAAATATAATTATTTATTTAAAAATATGATTCTAACGCTACATAATTATTTGAATTAAATTGAATTAAAGTACCAAGCTCTGTTCCATCTTCAAGCGATTTTTTTTTTTTTTTTTTTTTTTTGGAATAACTAATTCCTGAAATTTACGCGTTTTATAAGCATATTCATTATTGAAATTAAAATTACTATGGTAACGGCTAGAGCAATTGTTTAAAGAAAAGGGGCGTAAGGGTTAATAAATTGTATCAATATCTAGCAACGTTTTTCTATTTCTACGTACGCTGCTTAGCTTTTGGAACTCATCTTTAGCTATGAATAAATAGATGAATATTTCAGACTGATATACGTAAAGGTGCTGAATGCTTCTCAGCTGCATCCACTTTCCCGAAATCAATAAATCCGTTCCATCACCGCTCGTATATTCGCCCCACCTCTATTACTATTTCCAACGTATAAGGTATTATGTATATACAAGATAAATAAAAATATCGAATAACGGATGAATAAATGTGCAATTGTGTAGCGATATCTATTAAAAGTAAACGGATATTGCTGTTATTTTAGTAGTCTTTTAATTGCTGAATGAAACAAGTCTGGAGAGAAATAAAACCGAAGCCAAGATACAATTATAACCGAACTAAAACAAAAGGGCCAACAATACGTGTAAATTAAAAAAAAACTACCAAATTGTTTTAAGCGAGACACGATGGAAAAATCTATGTTCATCACGCATTTCAACATGTCGAGACAAACAGAAAATAAGCGGGAGAGAAAATGAAACATATGTCATTATATAATTCTTTTTATATTTTGCCCATGGCGACAAGGTGTTCGCCATCTGTTCCCGACCGAGATAGCCTCAGGTTATTTGAAAGCAAGAAAGGAAAATATTAAAATAACAGTAAACGGAAGGAAGCAATGAAGAAGTGAATGATGAAAGCAAAACAAAAAAAGAAAGAGAACAGGAACATTTCAGAAAAAAAATGAGGTTTTAGCGATACAGAGAAAGTGAAACGATCGCTTTAATGAAAACGGCGAAAGACAGAAAAAGAGTTGACACCAGAGAAAAGAGACAGCTGTTTAGCTGTGAGGAGATCCAGATATAAAAAAGACAAATATCGATAAGAAAAAGGATTTTTTTATATGAATAATAATAATAATAATAAAATAAACTCGAAAGAAAGGAATGTATGGATTCTCTTTCAATGTGCCTGTGTCCCTTCATGTGTTGACAATTATGGCTCTCCACAGATTCTTGTCTTGTATCTTATCTATTTTCCCCTCTATATGGCAAATGGGCCGATTGCTTAGATCGTTCGCTTTCTGACCATTAGATCCGGGTTCGAATCTCTTCATGGTCGATTTGTTCTTCTGACGTTAGGTGGCGATCCCAGCGTGTGATACCTTTGGAAAGAGCCTGAAAACTATACCCAAGTCTTTTGAGTGAAATTAGGTACCCTTGAGGGCTGTCGATAGCTGTGCTAGCACGAAGTCTCGGAGGATTTGAACGTGCTGACCTTGTTCAGATTGTTGATCGCACTAGATATAACGGAAACTAAAATATCCGAAAAAGGCATGACACATGGAACTAATCTACCTCGGTGAACGAAATAAAGTGTTCTTTCGAAATTCAAATCACCTGAAGAAGGCTGGAGTGTACAACGGCCGAAACGGTACGAATATGACAACAAAGTTGAGGACATTTCGAACAATGGTCATTAGTAAGGTTACCCGCTTTTTCCTTCTGGTTTTAATATATACTGTGTGTCGTATTTTTCAAGTCTTCATTTCTAATTAAATACCCTAGGAATTTTGTGTTGTGATTGTTTTGTTTTTTTTCTGCCCGTTCCCACAAATTATTCAATTAGGTTACTCATTACTTTCTTCTGTTTAGTTTACCTTCGGAGTGTTCTGTGTGCTGTCTTGTTTACTAAGTGCAGTGGCACTTCAGGACGTGAATGAACATAGCTTTCCTCAACTGTCTATTCTTTCTGCCTTAGCAAAGTGTGTGCTTTTATTGTCCCAAACATTCCCTTTTCTACCATTGATTTACACAAGTTCATCAGGCAGGTTATTAGATACTTCTCTCTTGTTTCCAGTATGTAATGTGAATGTTAATTGTTCTAAATCATCTTTCCTCAACACTGTTTACATTATTCAGACTATTGTCCTCATCTTTGTCGCCATATTTATCACAACGTTTCGGCCGTTGTACGCTCCGGCCTTCTTCAGGAGGTTGGAATGTCGAACAGAACCCTTTATTTCACTCACTGGGGTAGACTGTTCTAGTTCCATGCGCCATGTCCAATGGATGTCAGTAATTTCCTGTTAATTCCCCTCTCAAATTTCTCCACCGCCTTAACCAGGTATTGAACTCACACTCCTTGGATCCTGTCACTGGATCTAACTAACGCCTGTATTCACTGTGTCATGTATCCTTGAGGGCAGAGGGAAAGCATATGAAGAAGGCTACGCGCTACTCGAAATTATAAAAGAGTCAGCTGCAGTTTTATAACTGGTTTCTGCATGTCTCATTCCATCTGTGCCGCAGAAGGTCATGAAATCAAGAGTGCGAGTCACCCTGGCAAGTTGAGGTCCACCATAACAACTCACGCCATAGGCACTTTTTTTCTCCTTTCCCCTCCAACCAGCTCTTGCATAGCCAAATAGCGATAGGGAATGTATGACAGGAACAGGTTTTGGTGAAACTAGAATCATTTAATACTGAACTGGGTACTTCACTCTTTCGGCCTTGTGCCACATCTAAGCTACGATTAGAAAATCATCAGAGCTCCTCGACTGGTTTAATCTTTAGCAAGGTTGTCTTGCTCGAGCAATTAAGAATGAATAGTGGGTTCAATCCTCATTGCGTGTCCCCATACTTCCGACGTTGTGCCACGTCTAAGCTACGCTTAGAAAATAATTATGCTATTTCGACTTGGTGTAACGGTTAGCAAGCTTGTCTCGCTGGATTACGACTGAGTAGTGAGTTCGATCTTTACTGTGCGCACTTTCGGCCTTGTTACACTCTCTCTCTCTCTCTCAATATGCCACGTTTAGAAAATCACTTTAGTTAAGGAGAAAGAGTAACAGATGAAATTAAATGTTTCAAATTATCTATCCCTACTCAGAGTTTTGAGGAGTTGCATCCACTCATCAGATGACTTGATAGTAAAACTTTATTATCACGCTCTATGACAAGTTGATGTAATCTCCGTGAAACTCTCGATAATGGCAAGATAAGTGAACATTTCATTTTATTTATTACTGGTAATGCTTTATCACTTTTTATTGTCTACCGATTAAAATTATCTCTAATTAAACAAGTATAACCATTAAATAAAATGTTTATAATAATAAGAAATATTATCGTATTTCCAAAAACCATTAATATAGACAGACAGATTACTTATTACGAGAGGGGCCATATTTAGTGGATAGAGATGTTTCTGTAGGTATCTGTTTAAAAAAAAAATGCGGCATTGCCGTCTACTGACATGTGTGTTTGAGTTATTATTTGTGTCATTTTCCCGATGCAACTTTAGCTGATTTTTATTTTTTTAATACTCTGTGGAGAATGCTCGATGGCTGAAATGTTTCAGTATGAATTTAATGAATATTTTCTCTAGGTTTGTTTTTGTTGTACGGTCTGTTGAATCATATGATGAATGTGCTCTTCGAATGGATGCCAATTCGTATCCTTCCTTGTTTAGGGGAAAACCGCCGTATCGTCCATCTTGCTTTTAAACCACAAGGCCATAAAAAACCACGAAGGTCTTTCTAAAAATAAGGCTGCTAGAAGACAATTAGAATGTTTAAAAAAACTGAAATGTCTACTCAAGCGTGTGCCTGTTAAATATAACGTTTATAGTTGTAAAATATTGGTTCGCTTGCCAGTGGTCTAACACAAGTAGGCAAGTGTGGCCAAAGCTAAAACTGGAGTCATTCTATGGAGAAATATATCGGTGAATAAAGACCACTCATGCAAATGTATTGGACAGGTCCATTCTAGCAAAATGGACCAACCTTACTGGTGTATTAGGCACTCTCCTATAAAATGAAGTAAAATCAGCTGGCTTTACAAGGAAACAGAAGAAGGCAGCCAAGTCACTTGACTTCTACAATAGTAATAAGTAATAATGTTCGATTATAAATAAAAACCCAATAATTCGTTAGAAATAATGTGTGTCCGTATGTATTACGTGTGTGTGTGTGTGTGAGAGCAAGTTTTATAGAAATCGACCGGCAAGGTCTGTGTGTTTAATTTTTTATTACAAGTTTCCAGTTTATGTATAAGTTATCACACACCCGGATCAAATTAATGGTTAAACTTTCCAAAGTTCATGATATTTTTGTCCGCTTAGTTTCGCGCATCTCTAGTCATTATCAGAAACGTTAATGTTATCAGTGACAGTAAGTCAGAGTTTTTATTAGCTTGACGCGATCATTCATTGAGAAACGCTAAAATTTACGTGCATTGAATAAAAGTGACGTCACGCATTGAACGGTTTTTAACTCTCGCTGGGGCATATATATTTTAATTATTGTAGAATTAATCCGTTAGCGGGGACGCAGAACTTGACAGCTCCTAAGAACAATGATAGTATTAAATATTTAAAAACATTTTAAAATTCCTTCCTTTGTGATGAAAGATTTTGCGTTTAATCTGAGTTGTTTATTTTGCATAATAAGACCTCCAAGCATTATAGTCAGTGCTGCATTGAATTAGCAATTATAGTATTACATATGTGTATATAGAATTCTGACAAATTTTTGAAGAATTATGACAAATGGAAAACCGTTTCATAGAAACTTCAGTAGCGAGCATAAAGATCAGAACGATGTTAAGAATAAGTCTAAATGTTAAATAGCATTTTATTTTAAAGCTTCAAAGAACATTTTTTCAGGGAAAAATAAGGACATAAAGGTAAATTATATAATTCCAAAATATAAAGTTTAATAAACAAATATACAGTATTCGAAAAAAAAATAGATTATCAGAAACATCAGAACGATAATAGTTATGTTCGTTGAAGCTTTGAAATAAAGTTATTTCACATTTAGACTTTTTCTTAGCATCGTTCTGATCTTTATGCTTGCTACTGTAGATATGAATACTCGTTTCCCCTTTCTAGGCTTCATCAGATCAAAAAATGCTCATGAAGCCAAGAAAAGGGAAACGCGTAATCAAATCTAGTTTCAATGAAACAGTTTACTAGTTTTCTAATTTCTTCAGATCTTTGTCGGGATTTTATAACCTAATTTATACGCATATTGCCGACCCGGAATTCACGTGAACAAACCTAAAAACATATGAATCTTTTACTTTCAACCGATTCTGAAAGACTGGATAAGGATGGTACCTTAAATTAATTTCAGAAAAGGCTTTAGGAATCTCTTGCTTTCCAGACAGAGATAAGATGAGGATTTAACTTAAATTCGATACAGAAAAGGTGGGATAATATATTAGATAATTTTCGACATGAACTAAGAATTATAAAGAAAAGATACAGAATGAATGATAACGTTTTAAATTTTCACTCATTTTCAACCTTTTTATTCATCACTAGAAACGCCACCTTAGCGGAAAAAAGTACTATTTATTTATTATTTAAGCATACACAAAAATACACACATATATTATATGTCGAAACTATACTTTTATCATTATATATATATATATATATATATATATATAAGTGAACATTGAAGTCAACACAATTTTTCATGATGGACGCAATCGTGGCCTGACGATTGTGTCTAGCATGAAACAGCCTGTCGCCTTTAAGTGTTCAATATTCACATTTATATATACACATACTCTATCTGTGATATTGAGCACTTTATCCCATAAATATAGCACACCTTAAGAATATATATATATATATATATATATATATATATATATATATATATAAAACTGGAACGAACTAAAAACAGGTAAAACCAGAACAACAATAAACAATTTTTTTTAAAAATATCGGATTTGACATAAGCATAAAAACTAATCTAAAATATTCAGATCATCTTAGAGGTTACGTCCAACCTAAGAAAAGCTACATATTAATTACATAGAAAACCTAACGACGAACCATTCTGAAACCATTCACAATTAGTAATCAAGCAGTTCACACAATCAATTAGCCGTAGGTTATCTGACAAATTTTCGGTGAAACCATCTTCAACAAAACCAAGAAAGATTAGAAAACAGCCCTAAAGGGTGGTGCTTTTTCTCGATAACACATACATACACACCACACAGCGGGAAAAAGCCAAAAGGAAAACAAAATCATATGGTTCAACAGACCTTACAACACAAACATAAAAACAAACGTAGGAAAAATATGTATTAAACTCACACAGAAACACTTCAGCCCTCGAGCACTCTCCATAGAGTATCAAAAAACAGTAAAAATCAACTGAAGTTGCATCGAGAACATGTCACAAATAAGAAAACAACCAAAAAATCATCCGCACAAATCAAACATACGTATAACTGCAGAACAAAGGACAAATGTACCTTAAACGACAATTGCTTCCTGAACAATGTAATATACAAAGCCACTGTAAAATCAGCAGATAACAAAAAAAATATATACGTAGAAATAACTGAATGACTCTGGAAACAAAGAAATTACGCACAAAAATTAGTCTTTACAAATAGTAAATACGCAAAAAGCAAAATGCTTCTAAACATGTATGGTAAAGCAAAAGCCAAATCATGCCAAGAATATCATGGAAAATAAGGAAAACAGCATCGGCCTGTAACAATAAATCCAAAAACTGTAAACTCTGGCTGTTAGAGAAAATACCGATAATTAACTTCCCAGACCAACACAAATTACTAGATAAATAATCAGAACTTACTTCAAAATGCAGACACGAAAACACTTTTTTCCTTCGTTACTTAAAATAAATTGATGCAACTCAAGAAAAAAGTAAATAAATTATGTAAATAATGAAAAAAATTGACAAAATACGAATGCACACATAAATACAAGCAAACGTAAAATAATAATGAATTACAAATAACAAAACAATCAATAATAAAGCTAACAACCAACATTATACAATATAAACAAAATTCCATTCATATACACAGTTATTTTCACTCAATAGCCCTAGATTTGAAACATAACCGTTACCTCCCTATTAATAATCGTTAGAACAATGGATCTACCCATAATTTAATCACTGGCCAAAATATATTAGTTTGGTGCAAAAATAATGACGTAATAATGTCGTTTTTTGACGTTAAAAATACGTCAAAAAACGACATTATTACGTCATTATTTTTGCACCAAGCTAATATAATCAGGCCAAAATTCAACGCGCAATATCTGGTGATTGCGTTTAAGGATAAAACAGACTGTGACCGTTGGGTGTTGACCTGAATACCCACTTATATCTATATATATATATATATATATGTATATGTGTGTGTCTGCTTATTTTTAGCATAATCATTTCATATTCACGAATATAAAAATAATGTCCCTTTTAAAACAATGCACTATTTAAAACATATTCGATTTTCCTTTCGTCACTTTTCTTAGAGACCACTCATCAGTCAAAATATTAGACCTAATATGAATATAGATGAAAAATAGCTTGAGCAACATTTACTAAGTTTCCCACGCATATATAAATTCTGTAAGGTATAGAATCACCACTTTTGGCTTTGTGCCTTGCCAAGCAAGGATATAGTGATTACTTTATTGATAGTTTTAGCACTTCGATGACTTCCTAAAATGGCGGATTTTTATCGTATGAAGCATTCATGTATAGATAGATAGATAAGGAACAGTGTGTGATAGATAGATAAATAACGAACAGTGTGCGATCGATAGATTGATGGATAACGAACAGTGTACGGTAGATAGATAGGTAATAGACAATGTGTGACAGATCCCCTCCTTAAACATTATATTCATACCACTCATGCAGTCTCCGGTTTATTGATTCGAAAGAATTTTCCAAAACAAGAGGTTGACAGTTAAAGATAACTCATTCAATAATCTCTTTTCTCATGCATTTTCAGCTGCAATTGTGAATTGGGAAAATAACAAGATTAAGAAAATGAAATTGTATCCGTAATTCTCTTTCTAAAAGTTGACGCAAAGAAACCCACTCTGATAATAGACACAACGGAGACATTGAAAAAGTAAACTCGTTCACAATGGCTCAGCTTAACACGTGTCCTCGCACTCAATTTTGTTAGAAGTGTTACACGATTCTATATTGAGTTCATGCCTCGAGGGAAATATCTTTATTCGAAATTGTTTTTCAGGAAAATTAGTCCAATATGATGTGCTAGATAATTTTTCCTCGCCAGAATCTATCTTTGCACATATACCATTGTTAGGTCTAATTCTTCTGCTTTGTATCTATATATTCTTAACAAGATTCAAAAAAGAAGGAAGTTGCAATATATGGTCTTAACCTTGTATCTCGACTTCAATCATTTACCCACCTCAGTAATGTATTTTTCTTATTCTTTTTCTATAAATATTTCCATGGAAACAATCCTCATATGTTTTACCCTTTGACACTTCGAATTCCCATATTTAAGTGTAACATATCTTGGTAGTTAATTCTAACCATCATACGATTGAAATTGCTAGATGCGACCATACGTTCTACGTTAATAGTTTCTTCTCTCGCACTTCTCCCATGCGGAACTCTATTCTGACTTGTTGCTCTTCTGTCAACTATGATCTCAAAAAATTTAAATGCAGCGCCATTCTCCTTCTCGTTGTTTTCCGACCTTGGTATTCAGGTCTTCCATAATGATAGTGATTTCTTATGATTTACATATGACATATATTACTTCAAAAATATGTAGACATGATAGATAGATACATAGATAAACAGACTGATACAGATAGACAGATAAACAGACTGATACAGATAGACAGATAAACAGACTGATACAGATAGACAGATAAACAGACTGAGATAGATAGATATTAAACAGACTGAGATAGATATTAAACAGACTGAGACAGACAGATAGATATTAAACAGACTGAGACAGATAGATATTAAACAGACTGAGACAGACAGATATTAAACAGACTGAGACAGACAGACAGATACTGGAAACGTCTGGGGTATACACAGTGAACAAGATTGATTACGTAACTATCAACAAACAGTTCGTAAACTCACTTCTACCCAACAAAACATAACAAAGTACAGACTGCGAGAAAAGTCACTTTCCAGGTGTGTGCTCCATCAGTATAAAAAAAAGTATAAAAATAATGATGACCAAAGCAACGCCAAATCTGTAATACGACATATTCCTGGAGAACCGAAGTTTCAAGATGACATATAAAATCAGAGCTGAAAACGAATATAACCTGAACGAAACTAAAAAAATATAGTGGAATATTCTAAAGAAGAACTAGTGATTTCGGTGAATTAGATCATCCCAAAAAAAGAAGACAACAAGGGAACAGGTGGATGACAGGGAAATTCTAAAGATGATGGAAAAACGACAACAAACAATGCTAATGAATATAAGAGAGTACCTAACGGTGACAGTCTGTTTCATGCTTAGCCACAATCGCCAGTCCTAACGATTGCTTTTAAGCATGAAACAGATTGTCGCCGCTTGGTGTTGACCTCAATGTCCACTTTCATATTCACAATGCTCTATCCCTGATCCTGAGCATACAACATATCTTAAACTATATTTTTATCCAATACCTATATATTTTTTCGACACTCTCGACATTCGACGTATGAGAGTCAAGCAGTTCAGGTCCTAGGTACCGACAGCCAGACACCAGCACATGAGATTTGATTATAGTGGTGAAGGTTTTGTGCAGAACCATTCACGCTTTTTGAAGAGTTGAATAGAGTCATGTTGCACTGCGTGCCACAAGGTCCCCAACTGAACCTTCGTAGGTTTTGTTGCTATCCAAAGCTATAGAACTAAGTCTGTCCTGCTATTTACACATAACTGGAGGTAGGAGGAGAGGATCCATACTTTTTCCAAGGGTATTAGCACGTAAGTGAATGTAATAGATTCCTCAATCCAAGACATTAACCATTACTCCGCCGTACCGCCTTATATATATATATATATATATATATATATATATAAAGGAAGAGGTTATAGTAGTTCAAACGAGAGAAAATTGTGTATATTAAAAACTTAGGACGTGTGCGTCTATGTGTGTGTATACTGATTCCATGTAACTTGGGAAGTATGTGTATGCACTGATTCCTTGTAATGGGACTGTATGTGGGTGGACATATGTGTTCACTGATTCCTGGTAGTGAGGTAGTGTGTATGTATGGAAAGGGGATATACACATATATACTCGCAGGCTGACAAAAGCACAAGAACATGGAAATAGATCTAAGAACACACACGGGTCATTAAAAGATAAGCATGCCGATAACTACACCATCATTTCTCGAATCAATCTTAATTGTTTTATAACCCTTCACGCAGAACATTTCACTGCCACTTCAAGAAAGACGTTTGGATCACTAACACAAAAAGAGAATGTCGATAATATTTAACATCGAAAAACACAAAGAAAAAAAAATAATTATTTTTAATAATATGTGGAAATCTCCACCATTGGACTGATGATGGTCGCAAGACCGGAAACGCCTGTAGCAAAATTATGGAAAATAAAGCATCATATTTTTAAAAAAAATCCACATTACAACCAAAAACGTTTTCGGTTTTTCTCTCTTTTATATAATATATATATATATATATATATATATATATATATATATATATATATATATATATATATATAAAGAGAGAGAGAGGGAGAAAGAGAGAGATAAATCCTTGTGCGAATAAAACTGTTTTGTACATGTTTGTAAAATATGTCTTCACTTAAGCACTCACCTATCAGAAAATAGGTGACTTTAATGGATGTGTTTTGGGACATGGCGGCCCAAGCCGTCGATTCCAATGTATTTTTAGAACTGAACAATTAGATTGCCAACACATGTCTTGTTTATGGTGGTCAAGGATTTTATAAAACCAGAAGCATTTTTTCGGAAGAACTGGTAACAAATAAATGGTACACGGTGTGCTGGGAACTCTCCCAACAACCAAAAGATTTGTATTCAGAATTCTAACCAAAGATGCAGAGTTCACTCTACCCTGCTATTCAACATATTCCCTAGACTTTCACAAAAGAAATATGCTAAGATAAATTATAAGAACTGTGATTAAACATATCAGTCAATCTGTCAGTTACATGCCACACGTCATATAGTTAAGGGCCACACCTTTGGGCGATTATGTTATTTCAATTCAGAGTTGACTAGGCAGATTTTTTTCCCCCGGCAGCTTACCGTTTCTTTCTCTTAGTTGCCAACGGAGGCTATAGGAACCAATCTGAACTGTTATTTAACTCATAGCTGGAGGAAGGAGAAATTAATTCACATCTTTCCCAAGGGTATTTGTGCGAAAGTGAACGAAGCCAGCTCGGGGGGAATTTGAACTCAGATCGCTGATCCCATTTTCAGCACCGATAGCTACTATGCTATAATTGACACGCTTGTGTGCGCAAATTTACCACTCTTTTCATCTTTCAAGTTTTATATGTCAGTTAACGCCGCTGAATAAGGACTTGCCGTAATGGCATTAAGAACATGCCACTTACATCCACGCATAGCGTGCGAAACTTACCTGTTCACACTTTCTGAAGAGAAATGTTTCGCTTATTATTTTATATATTTTTCAATGTTTGTCAGCATTACGTCATTTCCTTTGTTTATAAAAAAAAAAATTCCTGAAACAATATCAGGTTTTCGCCTTTGTTCTAAATAAAGGACAGTTAATAAAAAAAAAGAAAAAAAGAAAACTTTTCGTTTTCACAAATCCGCTTTTATCTTTTATTTTGGGCGCATGTATTTTACTTAGTTTTCTTTCTCGTCTTCACAGCAATAAATTATATATATATATATATATATATATATATATATATATATATATATATATATATATATTGTGTTTTTCGGTGATAGAAATTGTTTATTGATATACGTAAAAGTTGTTAAATGCACCAGAGTTATTTGCTAAAGCTACAATATCAGATCCAAAGAGGCTGTCGAAAAGTAAAAAGTATTGGCGTAAACATAAAGAAAGTGAACTGAAAATATTTAGTGTGGTATTTAATTTACGACTTTTGAAGCCTTCGAAAATCGGCCGCCCAATGCCAAAAATTTAATTCCCCTCCAGCTGTTGTTTGAGAGTTGCGTTTCGTAGTGATAGATGATGATGCCCAATAAAAGATCTGAGGATGGAGGAATTATCCTTTAATTTGGGCATGACCGATTAAAGAATTTATGGAAAGAGATGCCAGCCGTCCCGCAAAATGTGAGACTGTCCCACATTTTTATGCTGGAGGACGTGTCTCGCATTAACAGATTCGGGGGCACGTTTTCTTTTCGCATTGTGAAAATCAATGTTTCGAAAATTTGCGCGGATTTTTTTTAAACATATAATTAATGATCAGGTAGCTGGAACTCAACAGCCCAGAAATACAATCCATCTAAGGGAAGAAAAAGACTGATTTAAAACTTGCGCTGATTTAACAAAACACGGAAAAGGCTAATTTTCCAGCAACTCTTCGTCGCCTTAATTATCCATCAAGATATATTATAATATAAATCTAATATTAATACATGTCAGAGCCGATAACTACTGAATTATTAAATGCCTTCTCGTAGGGTTACTTTATCTTGTCTATTAGGGGTATCCTCCTAGCCTCTTATAGGTGGTATTGCATAAAACAGTGTAAAATGAAAGCGCGCGTTTTGGTCTCTCTTCAGCTGCAGGACGCCATAGTGAAAAAGACGTGTCTCCAAACTAACCACTTGTCGCATTCTATACAACACAATACCATCACTTGATTATTTCTTGTTAAAAATGGTGGCAATAATATCTGTATTGAAAATTTCCCACTTCAACAAACTAGTGAAAAGCCGCTATAAACTGGTAACGAGAGACAGTTAAACAGATGTTCGTTATGGCGTAATGGCTATCGGTTCTGAATGCGATATTGACAGAACTGAGTTCGAATTGTAGTTGGACTCGTTACAACGCGCAAATACCCCCACAAAGAGACACGATCCCCCAAGAGTGTATCACGTATTGCACTTAAGTGACTGAATGCGGTTACACTCTAATCGTCTTGATAATTAATATATTCCTATCTGTCTTTTTAGATTTATCTGCTACGATAGCGGCATCTATTCTTTGCCATTTTAGTTTTTTAAGCTTTTCACCCCAAGCAAGATGTCCCTAGGACGCAAAGGATTACAGAGAATGGGAGTGAGAATAAAGAGGCGTGAAAGGATGAAAAGAAAGACAGTGAATAGATCAATGAATCTGGAGATATCGATTGACATTGCATTTGAATAGATGGAGGTTATAGCTATCAGTAAAACAAGTAATAGGAAGGGAATTCCACAGACGGAAGGTTCGAGACATGAACCTATTGGAGTAGAAGAGACGGCTACATTTAACTGCTTCGACAGTAAAAAGGTGGTACCGAGGTGCCAGCCTAGTGGTACGTTTAAATACATGCAGTCTGGGAACTAGCTAAAGTAGCTCGTCGGAGCAGTTACCGTGAAAATATTTGTAGAAAAGACAGAGAGAGCGTAGACGAGATGCCAGATCAGGACCAATCACATTGCATATTCATCTCTGGATTATGTCGAGGACCTTAAGACGAACAACAGAGGCAACAGACCAGATATGGCAGCAGTATTCCATGCAAGGGCGAATGGTTGATTTATAGATTTGAAGGAGGGACTAACCAAATTTCTATAAAAAAATTAAGAGATAATAAATGCATTGTGCAGCATTTATTTAATTCTTTGCAATACAGCGACAGCTTTTTTGATGAATACGCATTACTTTCGGATCATTTAACATTCTTCCATTTACTGATTAAAAATTTTGCATAACTTTATGACAGGAGAATCGTATATTATTACTCTAACTTGCTCATGTTTGTCTTACATCTTGACACGATAAAGTAATATCGCTTTCATGCCTCTTGACGGTATTAAGACTATCAGAGTATTTGAGCGTTGTTTATTGATTTCATTTTCAAAATCACGAATTTTTACATTATTTTCAAAAATGTTCTATAGACGAATATGTGAAAACTATAGATTTATTTTATCTCTTTCTATAACGTACGTTAGCCTTGGGATGATATCTAATATTTCTCTATCTAAAACCCATTTAATATCATTTTTTCTATTCTTGGTTGTAGGCCAAGAATAAAAAAAAATATTAAATCTCATCGTTGGAAAGTACTTATAAGGCATAACTGTATGTGGAGAACAAACTCAAGACAACGCATGAACTTCAAAAAGAGGCCGTTACGTAATGAATCTCGTTTGATGCTTAACACGTAAATTAGTGAAAACGTTAATTAATATCCCTTGGCGTTGATCGGGTTAATTAAAAGTTCATTTAAAAACAAATGAGTCTGGCATCCACACCATCACGGAGCGCTAGACAAACCCAAAACCAGAATAACTAGCACATGTTCTCATTATCATTATCAAACTTATCTACAACCTCCAACATCTACTGTCAGATCGAAGGAGTGGCACCTCTCTCTAATTAGCTTTATTTATTTATATGTTTATTGCCTGATTTACTTGAAGGCTAATTCATAATCAGCTTACAGCGAAATGCTAATTACCCCAATAAAAATCCGCAGCAAATCTGTTCCCTCGGGTAATGGTAAGTTTTAGTGACCTCTGTTATTCGGATGAAAGAAAGGATAATCTACGAACTTCTATACCGTTCACTTGCAGCCGCTACAGGACGAAAGGTCAGTGGACAAGGCAAAAGTTAAGAGAGGAAATGTTTCCGACAAGCACCGGTCGTCTGCTATTTATCGACAAAGTGGCGCTATGTTTGTGTCCATAAATTGGAGGATCAGTTTACATGCATTAAACATAAGAAGTGAAGACACTGTTCCAAAATAGACATTTAACTTCCTCGTGCCAATTTACATGAAATTCGTTTCTTGACAAGGAAACTCATCAAATACTTGTTAAGGGAGACAGTTGGATTGAGGCGGAACTTATTTTAATGAAAATACGTGACAATAGTGCAAAAGGAATGAAAGTATGACATTTACCAAGTGAAGTTTTTCGTATCAGTAAATATGCGAGAAAACCGGTCCTCCTTTTATTTTATATTTAGGAATAATGCTAAGATTATTTCGTGTTTTCACTACTTCCCTTAATGACGCAGTTACGAGAGAGAGAGAGAGAGAGAGAGAGAGAGAGACAATGACAGAAATATGCGTTGAGATTTTAAATTGACTGTCACCATACACCTCTGAGGGGTGGGGGCGCTCTCTATATCTGTAAAAGATCAATCTCCGATACTAAGTATGATTACCACTCAATAACAGCAACTAAGAACACGGCCAGAATGTGCAGACCGTGTTTGAAAAATAAGCCATCATTGATAATAGCTAAAAGTATAGCTTAAAGCTCTCAGACGTAGCGAATATTCGAACAGTTTCTGCATAATTTATGTCCAGAAAAGAAAAAAATATGTAAGAACACTAGAAAAATTAAAGAAACACGTAGTACCTTGTCAGTCGGTTTTAATGAAACACACATATATATATATATATATATATATATATATATATATATATATATATATATATATATATATATATACACTTTAACATAATGTCTCCTGTTGTAAAATACATTTTATGCAATGCAAATATTTTGTAAAAAAACAACGATTCTGGCTTGTCACGTGAACTACCGCAATTATTTTATAAGCTTTAGATGATGCAAAATACATGATATGACGACATGATTTTCTCTAATTATTTTTTTAGAATCTATATAGCTTGTGTATATATATATATATATATATATATATATGGGTGGGTGTGTGTTTAAAAATTCAGATCTAAAATATATCTGCAAATACAAAATATGAATGCACGACTTTTCTTTACCAACGCGATTTGTCGTCTGGTAAACTTTACAAGGCAAATCAAAGAATTTTATTTTGCAACAAGCATAATTTGAAACAGAAATAAAATGGTTATATCAACATAAATAGAAATAAATAACATTACTTTTTTCAGCATGTTTACATTTAAGAACTCAAATAAATATAATTAAGGCTAACTGAAACTCGAGGTAAGTATGGAGGACGCTTGTAATTCAATATCTAGAATGATATAGTTGTCATTAGAATTCGTTTCCAATAACGCAAACGACTTATGACACAACCAAATAAATATGTATATATATACATATGTGTGCGAGAGAGAGTGTTGTGTGTGGGGGTGTGCATACGTGCATGTTAACCCATATTAAAGTTGACTATCAGTGAAATATTTTTTATAGTCACCATCGCTTGGGCAATAGTTAAAAATGATTGCTCGTCTCTGTCGACCATGTTTACCATAATCTATGAATATAGAATACAGCGCAGTACGTAATCTGTTCAATGAAACAACGTTAACGATTAACACTCACGAGTCAGACACTCTACTGAATCTGACTATATCGCCAATACCACCACCAGCTGTTCCGTAATTCTTCCGTCTTCGATATCAAAGGCGGCCAGTGAATATTCGGGGAAGAAACATGGCCGCCTTTACGCACGTCGCATTGAATATTTTGTGCCTTCTGATTGGTTAACCCTTCTATCGGTGAACTATAAAATGAGTTAGCTCATTTTGGGTGGCTCACTAATACCCAAAAATTCCAACAGTCTCAAGCGCTCATTTACTCGTAGTATTTTTTTTTGTCAGCAATAGTGGCATCTCAGTGACAAGTCCTTTCCTTCTCACGATATCTGACATTGAAACAAAATGCAGAGATCTGTATTCATACATTTGCAAGAGCATTAGTGCCCAGACGTTTCTTTTTAGGAAATTAGGAATGAACGATATATCAAAAATAGGCCTTCTTTAGACATCTCATGAGGAAGGAATTGATAGAAAATTTAACACTCACAGGACATATTGAAGTCGCAATGCGCAGAGGGAACAGGGATTAGGGTAGCTAACGATTTTAATTCGATCGAAGAAAAATATGAACTAGGAATGATAGTAAGTGGACACATTGTTTAGAGCGAGAAAACGAGATGGAGTTACGGATAGGTTTGGTCGCTCATGTCCTTAAACGATGGCACAAAAAAGATCAATAGTCAGTGAACACAAGTAGCTTTGTCTGAAATTCGAACTCGGTTTGTCAATTCCATTTTACGTACTGATAACCATTTCTCGAAATTAAATCTCCTAAAACCGGAAAATTTATAATGTTATAGTCGGGATCATCGAGTCAATGCGAACGATCCTTACCTTAGCTGCATGGGATGTGCTTCGCCAGAATTACATACAGTTTTGAATTAAGAATTTTCCTTCTCCCAGACCGGATGGCACCCAAAACTATAATACCAAGTCGGTCCTCCTATTTTAAATAGAATATATAAAAGCTCTCCTTTTTTTTATCGACCGCAGTTGGGATCATCGAGTCAATGCGAACGATCCTTTCCTTAGCTGCATAGTATGTGCTCCGTCAGAATTACATACAGTTTTGAATTCAGAGTTTTCCTTCTTTTAGATCGATTGACTTCAAAGGCTATAGAACCCAGTCTGTTAAGAAATCAACCATAGACAAAATCATCAGATCAAAGCGATTAATCTTTTCTTTAGCTGCATAGTATGTGCGTCGTCAGTGCTACATACAATTTTGAATTGAGAGTTCTTTCTCGTAGACCGGTTGCCACCAGGGGCTAGAGAACCAAGTATATCCTTCTATTTACCCATAGCTGGAGGGAGAAGAGTTGGATTTCCCAAGAGTATTATCACGTACATGAATGCGATGAACACGAGTGGAATTCGAACTCGGATCTCCGAATCTTCAATCTGAAACGCACTTCATAATCTCTGTAAATATATATAATTGAGTAAAATGCAAACACAGAATCTTGAATCACAAATCCAAATTTGTTATCGGTTTGCATTTGTAAGGCTGTATGTTTTTTGTCCACGATGGTAGAGTGTTCTAATTCCACATGCCATGCCTTTTCTGGATATCTCAGTTTCAGTTATTTTCCTTTAGTAACTCAACTCTCAAAGTTTTTGTCCCAATTACTGAGGCCAGGTATTGGACTGTTTGGATCAAGTCACTTTTTGGATTACTTTCAACCAACGCCTTCGTCCACTGAGCCATATTTACCAAAGCAAAGGGAAGAAAAACTTGTGTTACTAAAGGGAATTAATTGAAAATGAGATATCCAAAAAAAAGGCAGAGCACGTGGAACCTAGGACAATCTACCCCCATAGACTAAATAAACAGTTCGCTTCGAAATTCCAGCATATATAGCCTGAAGAAGGCCGGAGTGTAAAGCGATCGAAACTTCGTGAATATGACAATAAAGATGAAGGCAACAGTCCGAATTATGTGAATAGTGTAAATAGTTACAATAAAATCTCAGAAATATAGACAGATGTTAAGTTTTTGTAAGTAAGTTTTTTATTTGTTAATAACTTTTACAACACCTACTTCGAAAACAAACAAGAACGTCTAGGTTGTGTTTCAAACAATAAACAAAAAAAACCCCTCTAATATGAACTAAAATTCATGCTAGTCCAAAGCAACAGAATATAGGAAACAAAAATAAGTATATTAACACCGAACATTCCCCTCTACCTCTGAAAATTACTGAAGTATTGACAAAAATCTTCCGGGACAATAATAACTATATACAATATTTCAACAATCTCTCCCTCCGCATTAAAGAAAAATTCTAGAATTCTAGAAAATTAATAGGAAACTTACAAGTTGTTCTTTTTTTCCGTCGTATTCAATGAAACATATATAAAAGAAAAAATGCTAGAATTCTAGAAAATTAATAATAAACTTACAATATATTCTTTTATCCATCATATTCAATGGAACATATATAAAAGAAAGATGGCTACCCATATAGACAATACCTGTGTTATATATGTCGGATATAAACGCGTCAACTAAAATCCATTTCTAAATACTGAAAATTATTGAGTTTACCTGACTTTAGAAACGTCTTTACCTCATGAGCCTTTAATCTCATTGCGAGTTATACTTTGGCCCAGAGATCAGAGTCGTAAATGTCAGAATTGTCAATATATTTGACCTTTTGCTAACTTTCCTCGTGAAGACAAATGAAATGCCAGTATCATTAGCATTGATGCTATTATAAACGCTACTTTTAGAGACGATATTTGAACCTTTTTTTCTAAGATTTTTGAATACTCGAATGACTCTTCTGTAACCAGTTTTATTCAGAACAAAATTTTTTGACAATCTCTTAAGTGTAATCTTTCTTTTGACAAAGTTTTGGAAACAAATTGAATTTTAAGTTACTAATATGTGGACTACTTACTTTCTGTAGGTTATATAATCGAATCAACTGCAACACAAAATAGTGTAGTATCAGAAACCACATCTATTAGGGGAGTTTAACACCAACAACTAAAACGGGTAGAAACATCGAAAACGAAGAGAGAATAATGATATAATCAAGATGCTGGGGTTCACACTACCCCAAATAAAAAGAAAGTAAGAACACATTAATATCGGAAAGCGAATTCCTTACTACTGGACTTGAGAAACCTATTTTCCTAAAAATTTCAAGCGACATCAACACTGACTCCTCGGTCAGTGAATGTCGAATGTTTTCTTATAAGGAAACAGCTAATATTACCATTACTCATATATATGCGAATTTATAAATTAAGACGTCAAATGTACGTAATAGACAGCTTTTTTCTTTTGATTTTTTTTTTTTTTTTGATATAAGGCAAAAACTTTCATTCTGAATTTCTTAAATAAGGCGTAATCATTATTTACATTATTTAAAGTCTGGCTTATATTCATATTTTTGTTATTATTATTATTACAAAGTTTCGGCCGTTGTACTTTCACCTTCTTCAGGTATGGGTCGAACAGTATGTGATTCAGGGTATTTCTAAATCTTTGTTTCCAGTGGTACAAAACCCTAGTCGATTAAGGAGTTGATTCGAGAACAGTAATTGAGTTCTACCCATTGCCCAGGTAATGCAAACTTAGTCTCAGTGAAACAGGATGACGGATAACTAAACAGTACTAAATAGTATGGTTGATATGAGAGGCTGAGACAACAATTAAACAACAAAAACATTGGTCCGAAAGGCAATTAATGGAAATAAGGTTTACATCAGGTCTCTCTGCATAACTTTATATTCCTTTTATATGATGAAAACGATTGGGGAATATATATATATATATATATATATATACGCACACACAAAAATAGCCACACAGAAGCGCGCACACACACATGTGTGTGTGTGTGTATATATATATATATATATATATATATATATATATATATATATATATATATGGCACTTATTGGGAAGTGCTCAATATCAGAGATAGAGGTAATAATGATCGCAAAAGTGTGAAACCCAGGGTCGCAAGCTCATGTCCGTACAACTGTATATATATATATATATATATATATATATATATATATATATGTATGTATGTGTGTGTGTAATATATATAATATATATATATATATATATATGACATTATTCTTGTATCTACAGTGTTTACTTAATTGTTCAGAAATACTAATTTTCAATCAGCAAAATCGACAATTCATTTAAAACATACTTTCTCTTTCCGCGTCTTTAATTTCATTGCCTGCTGTTAATTGTGAGTTCTATACTTAACCTTGTTTTGAATTGGACTTCGACAAGTCCTTTGTACTTTTATCCAACATTTGTACTTCAACAAGCCAATGTACTTTAACATGACCTTTGTACTTTGGCAAGGTCTTTGTATTTCGACAAATCTTAGTCCTTCAACAAGCTTTTTTACTTCGAGATGGTCTTTGTACTTCAACAAGGACTTTATACTCCTATACGCCACTGTACTTTGACATGGCTTTTGTACTTAAACAAGCCTTTGTATCTTCGTCAAGCCTTTGTACTTTATACGTATATCCTATATTAATCTGTTCTTTAAGGTATCAATGTGGTTTTTACAAATATTTTCCACTATTTTTCAAATAGATGGGTATGAATATTAGAAAAGAATGAATTTTACAGTTAAATCAGAACATACGCATTGTAACCCCACACCTATGTTTATCTATATAGCGTCACTTGATAATATTTAACCCATTTTAGGTCACTTAACTGGAACATCGACAGTAGATTTACTTCCTCTATAGACGACCGGTGTTTCTGTCTACAACGTCTTCAAATATTCAGTTTCTCAGTAAGTATTCGCTACTAAATAATGATAAGAATATATTTCATAAATGTATCCTCTGATCAAAGCTAGAATATTTGCGTAGTTTTTGATCAAATTCAAATGCGAAATGCGAAAGTAAAACTATATATATAATTAAAATCCTGTACATTATTTACAGACGAACTTTTGTTCTCATCCTTGTTGCTTTCACAACGTTTCGGCCATTGTCGATCTGGGTAAACATCACTGATATATTTTATAACAAAAATACGTACAAATGATAGTAGGTCATCAACAACAGCAGCAGCAGCTGTAACAAATGAGAAAGCTTCGATGACTACAGTCAATCATGACAAGCAGCATCAGCAGTACTCACCATCATGCTGGTTAGTTTTAAGACTTGAAGTTCTCCACATAGAATTGTCCCACGAGACAATAAACTGGTAGATCATAGTCTTGGTTTTGAAAGAATAATTTTCATTTCAATCCAGGGCCGAGCAGTGGGAACATGATGAACAGTGGCTGGGTAGTACTAAAATAAGAAATAGTCAAGACAGCCCTAAACATGGGAAATGGAACGAGAACAATATTCCCCCGTAGATTAAATAAGCAATAAATTTGGAAATTCTCTATAGGTTTCCCAGATCGATATGAATCTGATGAAGGCCGGTGGGAACAACAGCCGAAACACTGTGATAACAACAAAAAGGATGAGGGCAATAGTCAATATATAAATAGTGTAAATAATAACTCCTCATCCCAGAAAATTCAACAGAAATTAACATTCTGTTCCAAAGATGAATTTGTTACGTCAAAATAATTTTAAAATAAAATACTTATATAAAATAGTATATTATAAATTAACTGATTTAAAATGTTTTTAGCTACACATTAATAAGCCTGTTTTTAAAAATGGAAGCTAAAAACTTCAAATTTAATTTTGTAATTAAATTAAATCTTACAAGTTATTCCAATCTTCGCTTGAAGATGAAAAGTAACTAATGCTTTTAATTTAATTACAAAATTAAATTTGAAGTTTTTAGCTTCAATTTTTGAAACATGGTTATTACTGTGTAGCGAAAAAAAATATATTTTAAATTAGTTAATTTATAATATTTATGCTATGTAAATTTACATTGAGCACTGTTTGATAAAAATAAAAAATATCAATAAGAACACCGGATTATATATCTTATTGTTCTTTCTTTTTATTTATATATACATATAAAATATAATAAGATTAAGATGTTATTTCTGCTTTTCCATACGTTGAATTTATAGAATCACTTTTATTGTTCCGTGCAAACTAATTTACATCGAAATTAAAAATAAAATGTCACAAATATTCATATGTAAATATACACGTGAATACAAAAATGTATATACAGGGTCCGCCAAAAATTTATACATACTTCAAGAAAGGAAATACTTGTATACATATTGTAATACTAAATTTTATTCAGAAATTAATTCTGAGATTCAGACATTTATATATTAATACAGGTTACTTTGGGATTCTACAGTCACAAGAGAACCTCAAAATGGTGGCCTTATTTATAGGTACGGCGAACTACTGCTTTGCCAATGTTTCCATTGGGATTACTGCACATGCGTTTTCAATTTCTTGTCTAAAGGCTGCCAATGTGATACCATCGATCGGGAAAATACTGTGCTACAGTAAACAATGTTATTGCAATTTGGTAAAACTACGAAAGAGTATTTGTTTTTCTTTCCTGAAGTGTGTGTGTGTATTAGGTTGGTGCAAAAATAATGTCGTTTTCTCACATATGTTACTATGTGAGAAAACGATATTATTTTTGCACCAACCTAATATTTTTCTCGAATTCTGCATGTATGTTTTTGTGCTATTCTAAAATACATTTTAAAATTAGGTGTACTATCAAAAATACTTAAATAACTTTATTCATCGCATGATTTCTAGACATCAAGCGTTAGAATAGCTAAAAAGAGTAAACGTGCTTTTTAGTATGTTCATTGTTAAACAAAAATGATTACGTTTTCACCATCTTATATATACGAGAAATGATCACTAAGTCTGTAGCTTGACACGAAGTTATTTGCATAATTTTGAGCTCGAATTGTAATAGGAGTGTAAATGAATAATATTCGATATATGTTATTAATAGAATAAATACGTGAACTTTCAAAACATTTAGAGATGACTCAGACAAGCCAAATGGACATTGCATCGGAAGAGAGAAGATCCCTGGGTAATGAATTCAACCGTTGATTATCCTGGATGAAAAAGCACGATCTTAAAATGGCAAGCGAACATACAGCTAGTATGGGAAGTTCTTCTGATCAGAAAAGATCAACGTATTCTAAATTTTTCGACGAATTCTACATGGTTTATTTTGTTTTACGGCATATCAACCTCAATGGCTTATTTAATGCCGACAACATTTTTAGGATAGTTTCGTATGAATAGTGTATGTATTCTTTGCTTTAGATTGGTTTGTTTTGTTTGTTTTTTTTTGTTTTGTTTTACGGCATATCAACCTCAGTGGGTTATTTAATGCCGACAACATTTTTAGGATAGTTTCGTATGAATAGTGTATGTATTCTTTGCTTTAGATTGGTTTGTTTTGTTTGTTTTTTTTTGTTTTGTTTTACTGCATATCAACCTCAGTGGGTTATTTAATGCCGACAACATTTTTAGGATAGTTTCGTATGAATAGTGTATGTATTCTTTGCTTTAGATTGGTTTGTTTTGTTTGTTTTTTTTGTTTTGTTTTACGGCATATCAACCTCAGTGGGTTATTTAATGCCGACAACATTTTTAGGATAGTTTCGTATGAATAGTGTATGTATTCTTTGCTTTAGATTGGTTTGTTTTGTTTGTTTTTTTTTTGTTTTGTTTTACGGCATATCAACCTCAGTGGGTTATTTAATGCCGACAACATTTTTAGGATAGTTTCGTATGAATAGTGTATGTATTCTTTGCTTTAGATTGGTTTGTTTTGTTTGTTTTTTTTGTTTTGTTTTACTGCATATCAACCTCAGTGGGTTATTTAATGCCGACAACATTTTTAGGATAGTTTCGTATGAATAGTGTATGTATTCTTTGCTTTAGATTGGTTTGTTTTGTTTGTTTTTTTTTGTTTTGTTTTACGGCATATCAACCTCAGTGGGTTATTTAATGCCGACAACATTTTTAGGATAGTTTCGTATGAATAGTGTATGTATTCTTTGCTTTAGATTGGTTTGTTTTGTTTGTTTTTTTTTGTTTTGTTTTACTGCATATCAACCTCAGTGGGTTATTTAATGCCGACAACATTTTTAGGATAGTTTCGTATGAATAGTGTATGTATTCTTTGCTTTAGATTGGTTTGTTTTGTTTGTTTTTTTTTGTTTTGTTTTACTGCATATCAACCTCAGTGGGTTATTTAATGCCGACAACATTTTTAGGATAGTTTCGTATGAATAGTGTATGTATTCTTTGCTTTAGATTGGTTTGTTTTGTTTGTTTTTTTTTGTTTTGTTTTACGGCATATCAACCTCAGTGGGTTATTTAATGCCGACAACATTTTTAGGATAGTTTCGTATGAATAGTGTATGTATTCTTTGCTTTAGATTGGTTTGTTTTGTTTGTTTTTTTTTGTTTTGTTTTACTGCATATCAACCTCAGTGGGTTATTTAATGCCGACAACATTTTTAGGATAGTTTCGTATGAATAGTGTATGTATTCTTTGCTTTAGATTGGTTTGTTTTGTTTGTTTTTTTTTGTTTTGTTTTACTGCATATCAACCTCAGTGGGTTATTTAATGCCGACAACATTTTTAGGATAGTTTCGTATGAATAGTGTATGTATTCTTTGCTTTAGATTGGTTTGTTTTGTTTGTTTTTTTTTGTTTTGTTTTACGGCATATCAACCTCAGTGGGTTATTTAATGCCGACAACATTTTTAGGATAGTTTCGTATGAATAGTGTATGTATTCTTTGCTTTAGATTGGTTTGTTTTGTTTGTTTTTTTTTGTTTTGTTTTACTGCATATCAACCTCAGTGGGTTATTTAATGCCGACAACATTTTTAGGATAGTTTCGTATGAATAGTGTATGTATTCTTTGCTTTAGATTGGTTTGTTTTGTTTGTTTTTTTTTGTTTTGTTTTACTGCATATCAACCTCAGTGGGTTATTTAATGCCGACAACATTTTTAGGATAGTTTCGTATGAATAGTGTATGTATTCTTTGCTTTAGATTGGTTTGTTTTGTTTGTTTTTTTTTGTTTTGTTTTACGGCATATCAACCTCAGTGGGTTATTTAATGCCGACAACATTTTTAGGATAGTTTCGTATGAATAGTGTATGTATTCTTTGCTTTAGATTGGTTTGTTTTGTTTGTTTTTTTTTTGTTTTGTTTTACGGCATATCAACCTCAGTGGGTTATTTAATGCCGACAACATTTTTAGGATAGTTTCGTATGAATAGTGTATGTATTCTTTGCTTTAGATTGGTTTGTTTTGTTTGTTTTTTTTTTTGTTTTGTTTTACTGCATATCAACCTCAGTGGGTTATTTAATGCCGACAACATTTTTAGGATAGTTTCGTATGAATAGTGTATGTATTCTTTGCTTTAGATTGGTTTGTTTTGTTTGTTTTTTTTTGTTTTGTTTTACGGCATATCAACCTCAGTGGGTTATTTAATGCCGACAACATTTTTAGGATAGTTTCGTATGAATAGTGTATGTATTCTTTGCTTTAGATTGGTTTGTTTTGTTTGTTTTTTTTTGTTTTGTTTTACTGCATATCAACCTCAGTGGGTTATTTAATGCCGACAACATTTTTAGGATAGTTTCGTATGAATAGTGTATGTATTCTTTGCTTTAGATTGGTTTGTTTTGTTTGTTTTTTTTTGTTTTGTTTTACTGCATATCAACCTCAGTGGGTTATTTAATGCCGACAACATTTTTAGGATAGTTTCGTATGAATAGTGTATGTATTCTTTGCTTTAGATTGGTTTGTTTTGTTTGTTTTTTTTTGTTTTGTTTTACGGCATATCAACCTCAGTGGGTTATTTAATGCCGACAACATTTTTAGGATAGTTTCGTATGAATAGTGTATGTATTCTTTGCTTTAGATTGGTTTGTTTTGTTTGTTTTTTTTTGTTTTGTTTTACGGCATATCAACCTCAGTGGGTTATTTAATGCCGACAACATTTTTAGGATAGTTTCGTATGAATAGTGTATGTATTCTTTGCTTTAGATTGGTTTGTTTTGTTTGTTTTTTTTTTGTTTTGTTTTACGGCATATCAACCTCAGTGGGTTATTTAATGCCGACAACATTTTTAGGATAGTTTCGTATGAATAGTGTATGTATTCTTTGCTTTAGATTGGTTTGTTTTGTTTGTTTTTTTTTGTTTTGTTTTACTGCATATCAACCTCAGTGGGTTATTTAATGCCGACAACATTTTTAGGATAGTTTCGTATGAATAGTGTATGTATTCTTTGCTTTAGATTGGTTTGTTTTGTTTGTTTTTTTTTGTTTTGTTTTACGGCATATCAACCTCAGTGGGTTATTTAATGCCGACAACATTTTTAGGATAGTTTCGTATGAATAGTGTATGTATTCTTTGCTTTAGATTGGTTTGTTTTGTTTGTTTTTTTTTGTTTTGTTTTACTGCATATCAACCTCAGTGGGTTATTTAATGCCGACAACATTTTTAGGATAGTTTCGTATGAATAGTGTATGTATTCTTTGCTTTAGATTGGTTTGTTTTGTTTGTTTTTTTTTGTTTTGTTTTACGGCATATCAACCTCAGTGGGTTATTTAATGCCGACAACATTTTTAGGATAGTTTCGTATGAATAGTGTATGTATTCTTTGCTTTAGATTGGTTTGTTTTGTTTGTTTTTTTTTTGTTTTGTTTTACGGCATATCAACCTCAGTGGGTTATTTAATGCCGACAACATTTTTAGGATAGTTTCGTATGAATAGTGTATGTATTCTTTGCTTTAGATTGGTTTGTTTTGTTTGTTTTTTTTTGTTTTGTTTTACTGCATATCAACCTCAGTGGGTTATTTAATGCCGACAACATTTTTAGGATAGTTTCGTATGAATAGTGTATGTATTCTTTGCTTTAGATTGGTTTGTTTTGTTTGTTTTTTTTTGTTTTGTTTTACGGCATATCAACCTCAGTGGGTTATTTAATGCCGACAACATTTTTAGGATAGTTTCGTATGAATAGTGTATGTATTCTTTGCTTTAGATTGGTTTGTTTTGTTTGTTTTTTTTTGTTTTGTTTCACTGCATATCAACCTCAGTGGGTTATTTAATGCCGACAACATTTTTAGGATAGTTTCGTATGAATAGTGTATGTATTCTTTGCTTTAGATTGGTTTGTTTTGTTTGTTTTTTTTTTGTTTTGTTTTACGGCATATCAACCTCAGTGGGTTATTTAATGCCGACAACATTTTTAGGATAGTTTCGTATGAATAGTGTATGTATTCTTTGCTTTAGATTGGTTTGGTTTATTTTGTTTAACGGCATATCAATCTCAATGGGTTATTTGGTATCTACAAAAAATTTTATTGCTGGTAATATTTTGTTTTGTAAAAAATCTGTTTCTGGTAATATTTTTCCTTCAAAATTGTATTGCTGGTAATAATTTTTTCAAAAATGTATTGTCGGTAATAGTTAACTATTTGCCCATAGCTGGGACCCCTAACAGATGCTGACACCCCAGGTCAGGGTGGACCTAGAAACATCAGCAATTAAGAGGTGGTTCTATGCTCCTCAAAACCTCCTGATCAGATGCCTTGCTGCTGGATGTAGTTTATCGTCTTACCCAGGACGCGGATGTAGTTTAACGTCGTACCCAGGACGAGGTTCCTTCACGCATAATGACAGGAACAGTTTATTTAAAAGGTAGGAAAGTGGTTGGGTCAAGGTGGGAAAAAGGTCGTAGTGTGGGGAAATAATTCATCAAGCATAAAGCCGCGTAAGCATCTTGACAGTATGCCAAGGCTTTAACGCGGCCTTGTGGGTGTTATTTTCCACCATACAACCACTTTCCCACAGACAAAATTTTGCTAGCCTGTTAATAATCACTGCCATTTTCACGGCAGATGTTCAGACGCGCTACAATCTTTATTTACACCAGTTCAGAACTTTACAACAATACCCACCATAAGCTGACCACGAGGAAGTTTCATCTTCATTGCCTTCATATTTCATGGGTAAGCATGGAGTTCTACTCAGACAGCTTCTTCCTCAGAACTGTTACTTTTGCTAGAGAGTCTCTTAAAGATGCATCATTGATCCTTACGAACATCCTCTTTAAGTATAATGTGTACTGTTATCTATCCTACGTATGCTCAAAATAAGCACTTATTTCCTCTTTTTACGCCGTTATAACAACCTCATTCAGTAACCTTCTACATTGAGTGGCTCTTGAGCCTTGTATTGGGAACAATTACTTCCTCACTTGGAAGAAATGCGTGATGCTCACTTGGGTGGCCATGTCTCTTTTCAATTCATAATCGATTTGGAAGAATTCCCGCAATAGTCAGCCGTTACTTTCTGCGGTAAACTGGTTGCCAAACAAGACTATAGAACCCAATCTTTCCTGGTGTTAAACCTATAAGCAAGGTGAGAAGAAATAGATTCAGACATTCCCTAAGGATATTTGCACTAAGTTAATGCAACGAAATTGATTTGAACTCGAACTAGGCTCTCTGATTTCACATTCAGATCCGTTATCCATCACACCACCTACACATCCATGCTTATATCACTTATGCAATGTGATTGGCTTTTCTTTACAAATACTTTCATGCTAACTGCTCTGAGGAGCTGCTTTCGCTGTTTCTCAAACTTCATAAATTTAAGCGTTCTACTAAGGTGGCATCTCGCTCACACCCTTTCACGGTCGAAACTGTTAAATGTAACCGTCTCATCTACTCCAATGGCTTCGTGTCTCGCACTTCTCGCATGGGAAACTCCCTCCCTTCTTCCTGTTTCCAACTATTCAAATGTAATGTCAATCGACGTCTCCAGATCCCTTATCCGTCTCTTCATCCTTTCCTCTATCACTCCTATTTGCTCTCGTTCCAACTCTCTGTAACCCCTTGCATGCTAGGGGATTCTCGCCTTGTTTGGGGTGAAACGCTTAAAGAATGCAGTTAACCATCAAGTTAGTGACCAGGCTCAAACTTGCTTAACTTTGGCGTTTTGATAAGATCCGGTGTTTCAACATGATAGAGCCGTAGTGGTAATCAATAACATATAATAAATAAATAAAAAATTAACAGAAAGCCGTGGAAAATACTTCGACTGATTAATGATGCTCTTACTTTATATGAAACGTTCAGGGCATCAATACAGGCATTCCCAAGGCACTCTCCTCGGTACTTTCTTCTTTCTGTTTTATATCCACCATCTGCTAAGTAGTCCTGGGTATGACAAACTACATCCGGCAGAAGGGCCTCTGATCGAAAGATTAAAGTAGCGTGGAACCATCTCTTAATTACTGTTGTTGTAGTATCCGCCCTGGCACAGGATAGTAGCACATGTTAGATACCTAGATATGGAAAAATAATGTTTTTATTTATTTTGGTGTTTCACGAAGTGTTATGGTCCAAGGAAGAACAACACGAACACAAGAATAGAAATAACGAAGGTATATTACACGAAATAATAATACAAGATATGAAAGGTGTTAGTATGACTATCAGTCTGGTTTGGAGTGAACTACTATCGGCTCGACTCGATTCTATATTTACTTGCCCCCACCCCCCACGAGGGAAAGATGTGGCACAAGGCCGAGTTTTACGTGGGTTTTCCGAGCCCGTAGGCTCGGCCAAAAAATTCCCGTAGAAACTGTAAAAACAGAATCGGGTTGTTCAACCTCCCCGCTCAAAGGCAGAGAGCTTGGCCGTCAAGCCGATCTTCTCGGTTTGATTCGGTATCTATCCACCTCCCATGAGAGTTGCATGTGGCACAAGGCCGAGTTTAACGTGGTTTTCCCGAGTCCGTAGGCTCGGCCAAAAAATTCCCGTAGAACCCGTATAAACGGGATCGGGTCGGTCAACCTCCCCGAACGAGACTCTGCCCTTCGGCGGAGCCTCGTCCGGGTTCCTCTCTGCTCAGAGGCAGAGAGTTCAACCGTCAAGCCGAGAAGCTCGACTTGATTTGACCCTCTCTCTTGAGAGGCGTAGTATACATAGTGTTAGGAAGTGTTCATTCTGTAGTTATAGGTAAGGACCCATGACACTAAGAAAGTACCAAAATGAAGTTTGGCAAAAATACCAGCAATATATTTACAAGAGAAAAATAACCAATATTAATATATTTTCATAGCAAAATAACCATCAATAGAGTACTAAAGTATAAAAATACATTTTTTCTTAAAATTACCAATAATACATTTTATCTACAAACTATATAAATATATATCTAAAAAACATACGTTTGCCCTGAAAGAATCAAACTATTTACAAAATATCTGAAGTTGAAGCCATAAAACTGCGAACAAAATATTTATATTTTGACATTAAATAACCCATGGATATGTTGATATGCCGCTAAAGAAAAAAACAACCAGTTATCTGCAAAGGAATCTTCTCACATCATTAGTAAACATCTAACGTCATTGCAAGTTAATGTGTTTATTAGAGTGTGTTGTATTTTTCCTTCAAATGCGCATGAAAATCATCAATTTTCAATTCCTTAGATTTTCCAGGATTTAGTTCTTGAGTAGAAAATATTTTTTAAACTACTCAAGTCATGTACAACTCTGTGTAAACACAACTTTCAACAATCCATTAACTGCTTCCATTGCACGTTGCTACGATTCAAATAGGAAAGCTAAGCAGTAAAACGTTTGTTTTATATTCCGGCGTTGTTTTAACTAAAAACAATGTAGTTTCCACTTTTCTTGAAACAGCTCTTCAAAAATAGGCTCATAACCTGTATTAAACAGCTGAGTAAACTTTCAGCTAATTTTTTTCATTCCCTTCCATCCCACAAAACATGACGATGCGAAATTCTCAGAAAAACCTATATATTATCATGATTTCTTTTTTTAATCATTTCATCCCTAGCAAAGTATTAAAACAACTGAGTCACAAGGAAGTTACTGAGTGTGAAAGAATAAGAAAAAAACATTATTAAGGAGCGAGAACAATAAAAGATGAGGAAACAAAAAGACAGTAGATAAATATTGACATCGACAGGAAAGTATGGAGCCAGAGGAGAGTTTCCCAAGAGAGAAGAGCCAGAGAAAAAAAAACTGTTAGCATAGAACTTACGGTTGCGTCTAGACAATGTGTAAATTGATGAGAACTTGTTGCCAAGTTGGTAATATGCTTAAACTCATAAAGTTTGTGTAGCTCGGCAGAAAATTCATCAGAACAATTCACCCTGAAGTTTGTTATGGAAAAGAGTCAGGGAAACCTCAATATGGCGGTGGGAAAGGACCAATAACATAACAGATTCTCCTTTGGATTTCATCAAGAATCTCTAAATATATAGCAAGTAGCACCGGACTAAATGTTACAGGAATATCCAAAGCATAGACGAATGGTAGACTCTGCATACACACACACACACACACACACACATATAGACATACATATATATATATATATATATATATATATATATATATATGCAGTAATTATTGGAAAGTGCTCAATATCAGTAATACAGCTAATATACTTAGTTGTATTCATGTGATATATGTGTGTATATATATATATATATATATATATATATATATATATATATGCGGTAATTATTGGAAAGTGCTCAATATCAGTAATACAGCTAATATACTTAGTTGTATTCGTGTGAGTTTGTGACCCTTGCGATCGTCAGACAAAATGCAAGAGCGTGAAACCCAAGGTTACAAACTTGCATCAACATAACTAAGTAATATATATATATATATATATATATATATATATATATATATATATATATATATAATATATAATCTAGAACGATATATTGAGCAAACTTTCTTAGCAGCTGAACAAGCAGTTGATTCAATATAATTTTTCCATTTGATTTTAATATATATATATATATATATATATATATATATATTATGTTCAGGGGTTTATAAGGAGCAACTTAATTTCATCAAATGCATATAACAGCCTTCGTTATTTTCCACTGCTTCAAGTAAAATAGGGTTATCATTGAATATAATGAACCAAAAATTCTAAAATCTAATAGGGATTGTCTAATTATCCATTAAATACTTTTAAATAAGAGTGTTCCCCACCACAAAATGTAAAAAATCTCAAGTGCTTTGATAGTTTCTCGCAAAACTAAATCCTAGAAGCTATAAATAATTTTAATAAAGAAATAATAATAAGAATCTTTATTATTATTATTAATGCTATGATTTTATTTTGACTTCGTTTCTCTTTTCTGCTATATTTTATTTCATAAATATCTCTTTGCTTCCTTCTGCTTCAATATTTTCTCTTGATTTCATATTTAGTTTTATATTTTGATGTGAATTACGTTGTTCTAATTAATTGAAGTCCTTATAACTTTCGTTGAAGGCAATATTGAAGGTGACTTTCAGATCATTTCTCGTCAGCTATTTTCGACATGTTCATCTCTAATGCTTGTTACACAATTATTCTATCCGTTTTTATTTTGTTTTGTTTTGTTTTTTTGTTATTTATTTTATTTTATTTTTTGTGGGCCCTTGGATGTTGCAGTCCAAACTCAGTGACGTATAATCTCAGCTTTATTCCGAGGCTGTCTGATTTCATATATAGTTAGTCTTGACATTCATATTTTATATGCATTTCAACTTGTCATGTTCTCGTTCGTAGACTTTCTATTTGATTTTCGTTTTCCAATTTTCTTTCTCAAACTGTCACTTATTTCAATTTCATTCGTACTTTCGATCTTTTATCAGATTTCAGCTTTAAATGTTATTACCTTAAGTTATTTCATCATCATCATCATCGTCGTCATCAGATTTCTTGTTTCTCCTCCAATATCTCTTCTCGATTGCACTTATTTAGTTGCATTATTTTCTTCTCTGTTAGTTTCTCATCTATCTTATTATCGAGATTATTCCTCATTTATTAATCTTATTTCCACATAAATATAAAAGTGGACAATGAAGTCAGCTCTGTGACAACAGTATGTTTCATGTTTAATGTAATCGCCAGGCCTGGCGATTGCGCTTAGAATGGAACAGGGTGTTGACATCAACGTATATAATATAGATAGATAATATGTCTATATTTTTGAGATGAGGTATTATGCACACTATTTACATTATTCGGACTATTGTCCTCATCTTTGTCACCATATTTATCAAGGTCACATAGCACGGTGGATAAAGGTGTTCGTTAGGTCCAGTGACAGGACCCAAAGAGTGTGAGTTCAATACCCGGTTAAAGCAGTGGAAAACTTGGAGAGGGGAATTAACAGGAGATAACTGATAACTGGCATCCATTAGAAATGGTACATGGAACTAGAAGAGTCTACCCCAGTGAGCAAAATAAAGGGTTCAGTTCGACATTCCAACCACCTGAAGAAGACCGGAGCGTACAACAACCGAAAAGTTGTAATAAATATGGCGACAAAGTTGAGGACAATAGTCCGAATAATGTAAATAGTGTAGATAGATAATATATAATATGGATGTATATTTTTTACTTATCAATTAATTGTATTTCCTTATCTATCTGTCAGTCTGTCTATATAACGTTTTCTCTTCTTCAGTGTCTTAACATCTATCTATTTTATGTGTATATATGTGTGTGCGTATTATCATCCACAGACAGACTGTTTCGCTGTGTCACAGCTCCTCAGTGTGGCCAGACGTCTGACTGCTTCAATATATATATATATATATATATATATATATATATAGGTTGGTGCAAAAATAATGACGTAATAATGTCGTTTTTGACGTATGTTTTAACGTCAAAAAACGACATTATTACGTCATTATTTTTGCACCAACCTAATAGAAATTTCGAGGCGTAAAAATTAATATATATGTGTGTGTATGTGTAGGTTATGTCTCGTGCGTTCTTGATTTGTTTATCTCATTTTTAAGATTTCTCTTTTCTAAAAATCACATTTTTCGCTCTATTGTGGCTTTTTTATGTAATTTCTCACATATGTCTTGTATTTGCTTTAGTTGCCTTTCCTATTATTTTGATTTTCCTCTTCCAGTCTTGGTAATCTACAAGTCAACTTAGCTTTCATTCTAATTTATTTTTTCTCCTTCACATCTGAACAACTGATTTTCTCAATACTCAATCTAGACCTCATAGCATTGTACGAATTTTCACTTTGACCCTCACCTTCCTCTCCATTTCCCATGACTTTTCTATTTTTTCCCCTCAAACACTTTACATATCTCATATTTGGACACGAATTATAGAAAACATTCTAGGTAAAATCAAATAATCCAAATCTCTTGTAAATGTTGCCGCCAGGAAATGGTCACTCGATTCTTCGTAGGAAAAATATGTGAAAAGAATCAAACAAAAGACCAAGTAATTTATCAAATCCAACATTTTGATTTTTCTAATGTTACTTTAGTGGTGTTTTGTTTGTCGGTTTTGATGATGTAATTGTTTGAATTCATTTTCTTTTGTTTCAATTATCATTACACACTCGGCCTGATGTATTCGCTTTCGGCATGTTTTTCCCAAAACTCTTTCTTTCCTTTCATTCATGTCGTTCTCTTTTAGCCCATTTATTTCTTCATTGATTTATTCAATATTTTGGTTTTCATTTCCTCTTTTTATTTCTTTCTATTACTTATTCACTTTCTTTTCTTTTTCTCTTTTATTTATTCATCCGTTACTACTTACCGTGATTTATTAATTCTCTGTAGACTTTTCCTCATTTTCTCTTCTCTCCCTTTCTCTTCTCTCCCTTTCTCTTCTCTCCCTTTCTCTTCTCTCTCTTTCTGTTCTAGTTAGTCGTTTACTTTATTTTTTTTTAATTCAAAAATGATTTTATCTCATTTTTTTTTTTTTGTTTTCTGTTTGTTTCTTCGCTGTTTTCTATAACTTTACTTTTCTCTTGAATGTGTTGTTTTGCTTTTGCAACTTCTGAAATTTTACATACTATTTATTTTTCCCCATCAGGTTTACACACTTCCTCGGTTTTTATATAAGAGTAGAAGTTTATCCTTTGTTTGCTGTTTAGGATTGGGTTCCTTCTAAAGATTTTTTTCATTCGCTTTCAGTAGCCCCTTTGCGTCTTAGTGGCCTTATCGCCTTTCTTCGTTTGAATTGATTACAAAGAAAAACTGTCTTATAAGCGAGAGAAGAAATTCCACTTGTAGGTGATCTACTTTCATTTATTTTTCTGTCCTCATTTTTTCTTCTCCCTTGATCACTTTATTTTATTTACTCAGCTTAAGTCTGGCATAAGGCCATTAATTTCAGGCATTTAATGAGAATCATAATCACTTGAGGGTTATTGTTTTGCAAAACTTGCTTGCTAAAAACAATTTCATAACAGAGTATTTTAATA
>OZ010585.1:112144589-112212089 GCA_963932145.1 Acanthosepion lycidas | reverse complement strand
TTCCGTCTGTCTTTCATTTTCGCTTTGCTTAATCGGATGATGTATTAATATTTCTATTTAAAAAGAAACTTAACACACACACGTATATATATATATATATATATATATATATATATATATAAGGTTGGTCAAAAATGTCGTTTTCTCACATATGTTACTATGTGAGAAAACGTCATTATTTTTGCACCAACCTAATATATATATATATATATATATATATATATATATATATATATATATATTGAGACCTGCTCGAGAATTGCACAAAAGACCACAAACAGTACAGGAGAATGTATTCTATCCAAGTGCAGCAGGGACACTGTAGGCTGTCTTATATTTCTTTTGTTTTTCACGCAGTCTACTGATGCTTACTTCTTGATGGTGCATTATTCCTGAATGGCAGCTAAAACGATACTCTGATCTCTTCATAGCTACCTCTTCAAACTTCTTGAATGGAATGTTGACGTAAGAAACGTTGCTTTTCAGTTTATCTTTATACCTGAGCCAAGGTCTACAAACATATCTATAACCACCTATGGAGTTCACTGTAAAAAGGAAGTTTTGGTATGCGATCATCACTCATCCTTGCCACATGTCCATCCCAACGTATGTTACTAATCTTGCCATTTCTCAAAAAGGTCGGCATTTGACACTCGATCATCAAACGTTAATATATATATATATATATATATATATATATATATATATATATATATATGTATGAGTCATACCACGGGTTGATCTAAGCCTTGGGAGTGAAATTCGGTAGATGGAACTCTTGGGGGACCGTCGATAGCTGTGCTAGCGCGAAGTTACAAGTCATCGTCACTGAGGGTTTGAGTGTGCTGGCCTTATTCAGATGGTTGATCACGCTAGATAACATGCTCAATACCGGAAACTGAAACTAAGATCTGCTCAGCATAGTTGCAGTGTAAACTCATGTTGACCTTGAGGCCAGTTTGTTTTATGCTTAAACGCAATTTTTAGAATATATGTTTCGGCTCGACTATTTATATATGCTGGTCAATGATGCATTATGGGTTGAAGGCTTATTTTATTACCTTAACGGTTATTAGGCAGTCAATAACGGTTATGTTTCATATTATTGTAAAGAATATTGATTAGAAATAATTATATATCCAAATGCGGTTATTTGTAGCTATTTTTGATGTTTGTTAATTTTTTACTCATTATTTATTATTGATAACATTGTTATTTGCTGATGTGTGATTATTATTACGTTTATTTGTCTGTATTTTCATGAGCGTATGTAAATTTCGATGATATTGAGTACTTTAGACCATAAATAAAGCACACCTTAAAACTATATTTTATCATATACTTATATATGTACATATTTTGTGTGTGCGTTTCTGTGTTTCTTAAATTAAGGCAAAGACAATGAAATAATCCAGATAACACGTGCCAGCAAATTAATATCTAGGAAAACCTGGCCTATTTATCACCAGTTGTGATACGTGAAATGATCGTTCATATCCTAGTGAAGCAATGTTGGAATTCACCCAGGAGATGTAGACATTCTAAGAAGGCCCGTTTTTTTTTTTTTTTTGTTTTTTGTTTTATAGCGTTATCGGAAAGGAACCGAGACGATAAATCAATAAATAAGTCGACATTGCTAGTCTGGAATGTCAGAAAATCAAATGACAGATGCCACGACTGGTCAGGCAGTGGGTATTTTGTAAAAGGACGCCATACAGTCAAGGAATCAAAACTGATTCCAAAATGGGGTAATGTCAATTTTACAAAGTGACAGCGATCAAATGTCGGAAAAAAGCGATATTTTTTTAGTAAGAAATGTCTAAAACAGAAACCGTCAAAAAGGGGAAGCATTTTTCGTTTCTTTCCCAAATGACAGAAATTCTTTAATGGTTGTAGATCTTGTCGGGTATTCAAACCCTAACTTGAGACATTCACACCTACGTGTAACTAATTCAGATTGAGAAGTGGAGCTTTTTAGTTGATCTTGCTTATTAAGGATGAAAGTCATTATGGAAAATAAAAAGACAAAAAGAAAACAATTTATATTACTCACTTAAAGATGAGAACGAATTCTGTATATAAAAAAGAGACCTGATAAATAAAATATAGTATTTTTTTAATATTTCAGATCGACATAAAATAGTTATTATACGCTTATTAATTACTGCTGAACGTATCTTCCGTTTGCCCTTTCTATAAATATTTTCACAGTAATTGTTCTATGAGCTTTCCTCTTTGTTACCTAGACTTTATGAATTTAAGCGAAGAACTAGATTGTTGGCAAGGTCTCTTCTTTTTTACAGTTGAAATGGCTA
This sequence comes from Acanthosepion lycidas, assembly GCA_963932145.1. Classification (NCBI taxonomy): domain Eukaryota; kingdom Metazoa; phylum Mollusca; class Cephalopoda; order Sepiida; family Sepiidae; genus Acanthosepion; species Acanthosepion lycidas. The sequence continues at coordinate 112,209,774 of OZ010585.1, read as the reverse complement.
TATGTAACCGTATGTTCTATGATAACAGTTTCTTCTTTCGTATTTCTCCCTTTTGGGAATCTCTTCCGGCTTCTTGCTCTCCAGACACTTATGATTTTCAAGACTTTAAATAAAATGTCAGTCGTTAACTTGTAATCGTGGAGCGGTCGTCCAAGACTTCCAACACCGCGGTTGATCGATGAAGATCGCTTCGATCTCAGACTTACCCTAACCTACGTTGTGAAAGTTTGGTAATAAGGAGGCCAAGATCGAATCGTTACAGGTATCTTCGTGTTGGGCCGGTCCAAGCAGGGCGATGACGTACAGGAAAAAAATAACACTCGAATCAATTGAGCAAAATATTATTTCTATATCAATAATTGGTTTATATCAGAGTTCGCATGTAATTAATTATCAGCCCAACCCGCATCTAAATCGGAAGTGATATTATCGTTATTGACCTGGTAAATTTTGGTTTGCTGTTTTGGCAGAAGGTTGAAGTCGTGGGGTTCTTTCTCTTCGGCAGGCTATCACGACGGGTGACTGGGACGAACTCTGCCGTCTCGTCTCTAGTTTGCGACTCGTCTCTCTCTTCTACTTAATTCGCTTCGCGCATTCGTATTTAAGAACATTCGCCCAAACTGGCATGGGTGTATGGCGAGGTAGGAGCATTTTGGTGAATCCGCTCCGGCTTACGTCATAACTTTAGGGAATGCCCTCTCTCCACCCTCTATTTCATTATCCTCTCTCACCGATCTATCCAGTGATAGTGGGTGATTCCTCCATCCTCCTTGATGTCTTATTTGCACCTTCTACCGTGACCATTTTTCGTCCAGGAAAACTCAGTTTCGAATTCATTTGTTGACTAAAGTCTACATTATCGCTTTCCAGACCGCATTTGCAGCTGTGTGTCAATCAATATTACCCCCTAAATTCGGGTCACTTTTCCATTGTTCAAAATAATCGACATATAATTCAAGTCATTTATGTGTGAATTAACGCCTCAATTTTTCCCACAGTCTATGGTATTTACTCTTCTCGTTTCAATGTCTCTCAGCACATAACACTTTCTATAAGAAAACTTTCTTAGATTTTATTCTATCGCGCTAACAACAAATAATATCACAATCTTCTTAATTCCTGTTCTTTTATTATTCTTTCTTCATAATAATGTCTTTTTTTTCTCATATTCTCACACACTCGGTAACACCGATGTTTTTTAGTGGCTTTCTTGCATTACTTGGGGTGTGTAATACTAAGAACACGCACATCGAAGGGAAGACATAGTTTTATCTTGACCGTAAGTGTTTCTGTTTCATAGAGCAACGGATGGTTCCTTTTGAAATTCAAGTCTTCTAAGTCGCATCCAATTTAACCAAAGTGGAATATAACGTAAAGGGATGAATGAAGGATTTGCAGAGATCAAGTGGCAACAAAACCGGAAATATTGTATATCCGGATGAAGATCTATATTAAAAGTCATGCATGGGATCGGGGAGTGTGTTGGTCTACGGAAGACGTAATCTGTCCGTCATGCGGTTCCGAGGCCTCTATTATTGTTATTATATACCACATCGGGATGCGTAGAAGGGCGAGAAGTTGGTAGGGGTTAAAGCTAACGTAGCAGAAATTATCCCCAGTATCACCTACCGAAGCACCAGGACGAGGAAACGAAATCCTGAATAAAACAACTACATGTAATATGGAAAACAGGGTTCGCGGTCGCATTTCTTAGCGCGGCATTTCTTTTATCGTGTTAGCTTGTAAGCCTGCATCGTATTCTTCGCCAGCTTTCGGTGAACACCGACAAGATGGAGGACTGAAATACAATGTGGGCTGAACATTGGCCGCTTAGGGGAAAGTTTTAGCAAAGTTCCCATTGTATGTTTAATAGGCTGAAATGTTTAGAAAAATGTTTGGAGTTCATACATATTTCTATGTGTATATAAGCAATAATTATGTTAAGTTTGAATTTCCAATAAATAAGTAAATAATATTTTGCGTTTTAGGTTTTGTAAAACAAAATCCTGCCTCTGGATACGGTAAATGGTTTGTACATTTCAACACTGTCATTAACCACAACAGAAAAAACTTTTCTGCCTACCATCTGCATGACTGACGCTAGACTCCAGGAGAGAAACACAATGCGTCTTCTTGGCTTGAAGTGGAGCGATTATATCGAATCAATAGCTGCATCTACTGCAAGGAAAGTTGGCTCTCTGTGTCGTTCCGGAAAATCTTTTCGTCATAGTCCATTGAATTGAATACTGCTGCCATATCTGGTCTGATGCTCTTACTATTGATCTCGAGGCTCTTGATAAAATCAAAGAAGGATTGGTCATGTAATCGATTCTGTCTTGGCATTTCGATTTCAATAACTTTCTCACCGACGTGACATAGGTTCCTTCTGTGATTTCTACAAATATTTTCATGGCAAATGCTCTGACGAGCTTTTTCCCTCGTGTCCCGACTACATAAATTTAAGGGTCCTAATAGATTGGTATCTAGGTCCTACCCGTTTCCTGCTGAAACAGTTAAATATAACCACCACTCCTGCTCTAGAAGATTTTTTGCTCGCATTTCCCGACAGTGGACCGCCCTTCCGTTTACTTGCTTTCCTGATTACAATCTTCAAAAATTTAAATGCAACGTCAATCGCCATCATTTATCTTCTTTAATCCCGTTAATTTTTTTTTTTTTTACTCAATCCTCCCTACACTCATTCTTTTCTCCCACTTGCACTCTTTGTACCCACTGCATCCAAGTAGCATTCCCGCCTTGCTTAGGGCGAAATGATTAAAAAATATATATCAGTGGGTATGTATTCACTCAAGAGCTTAGTGACAATAACTACCGAGATTGGCATATACAAAAAATACTGCTTCCTGATTTTCCTAGAATATGTTGAGTAGCCAATTTCATGGAATCGGGAATTTAGACTCGAGGAAAAATGTATTTCACTGAATGACCGGATTCATTGTAAAAACAATTTTTCGACGCAGTTTTTGCTTTGCCGCTTCTATAATAAGAAAAATCAATATTCTTGAACTTCTCACTCAGATAAAAAAAAGAAAAAAGAAATAGAAATCTACTTAACAGCAACAATCGAAAGGGCCATAACAAGGACAGATAACTCTTCAAAATTTCCATCGATATCTGAATAGAGAATATTTATTCTGGAATATACCGTAGAAATAAATATGTATTATCTAAGCGAGTAAATCCAGGAAAATGGTTAAGGAAACACTTGTGTGCACTTGTTATAAATATTAACAAAATCGTGATTGACACATATGCATAAATAAGACAGAATTTTGAAACAGCGGAAATATATTCGCAGAATATTCTGCCAATAATCAACAAGAAATATTCCGTTATTACACACACACACACACACTCATATATGAAACAATCTAAAAGTATAAAATATAAAATAAACTGAGAGCTCAATGCCAAAATCGGCAGAGCCTAAATATTATATAATATCAGTTCAGTTATCTGCAATGCGTGATACATGTATCTTTCGATATATGATTGACGAAGCAGATTTTTTTCCCGCTGTAGGTTGCTATTTCTGTCTGCGGTGGACCAGGTGCCATCCAAGGATACAGACTCCGGTCTGTCCTGCTATTTACTGATAGTTGTGAGGGAAAAGAAGGTGATTCATACCTTTACCAAGGGTATTAGCACGAAAGTGAATGTATCGGATTCGACTGGAATTCGAACTCGGCTCTCCGATTCCTCAATCCGAGTCGATATCCATTGCTCCACCGTGCTTCCTCGATATAGTATAATAATACCAAATCCGCTACTCAGCATTTGAATTGGTATCAAATACAGATGAAATATGGAAGGGAATCCGACAAAAAAATAGGGTAATGAAAAAATAAGAAACATTTATAAATCTAACATATTTTGCTTTTATTAAAGCTTCATCAGAGAATGACATATGGAAAACAATGTTCTGATATTTTGTAGTCTTTGACTTCATTGGTTAAGCAGATTTCACGTGCATTTTGATTACTAAGCAGCGTTCGTGTGTATAATTTATAATTCTAGTTTGTCTATGAGGGTTTTGGATGAAGGTTTAATAAAATTGAAACATGTTAGATTGATAAACGTATCCTATTGGTTCTTTATCCTATCATATATATATATATATATATATATATATATATATATATATATATATATAGTTTTCCTATTGATTTTTTTTTACCTTTATTCATATTATATTCTTCTTCAGGTTGGTTTTCATAGGTTGGTGCAAAAATAATGACGTAATAATGTCGTCTTTCGACGTATTTTTTAACGTCAAAAAATGACATTATTACGTCATTTTGCATCAACCTTATATATATATACATATATACTGTTTTACACCGAACCCAGTTCTGCGGAATTAGAATCAACGTTGAGTTTAAGCAAGCGAATGAGCCAATTGGTGGAAAGTGTCATGTAGATTTAAAGTTTTCCCACTTGCGTCGAATGCAGCTATCGATTATTTTTGCATGCTAGCATGCTAGTTAACATTCGTGTCAGTCAGCTGTTGGCTCTCACGCTGGCCAGTAGAATCTCCCTGCCTATTCGTGGCAGCCAGCTATAAGCTCTCACTCCGGCCATAGAAACTACATGAAAACTGGCTTAGAAGCATGAAAAAATCGATTATTTCCACTATCGATGGGAATTGGGAAATGCAAAGTCGGTCTTGGCCTTTCCACTAACTTGGAGCGTGTGCATGTAAATTTTGGTACAAATCCGTCGAAAATATATATATATATATATATATATATATATATATATATATATAAGGTTGGTGCAAAAATAATGACGTAATAATGTCGTTCTTTAACGTTAAAAAATACGTCAAAAAACGACATTATTGCGTCATTATTTTTGCACCAACCTAATATATATATATATAATTGTGTTTTAGTGCAGCAAACACTTTTTCATTCAAGTTTCATTAAAAACCTTGTTTTACGTAACTGTATTGTGTAATCTGTAATTCGCTTTATTTTCTTGAATTTTGTTTTATTCCCTTTGCCGCAATATTTATCTACATTTCTTTCTATTAAAACTCATCTTTTCTTTCTCAATATCTTTTCCCATTCATTGTTTCCCAGTGTTGAAATTATTCCCTTTCTTTTTCTATATGAAAATCGTATTTTTCAAATATTTCGATTTATTTCTTTAATGTCTCTTCTGCATTTCGTTCGTTCCTGCTTCGTTTTGTATTTTTTAGTGTTATCACAAATGAACCACATCGAGGTTATTACATTTATTTAAGTGCTAATAAATTGAGAAAGGAATGAGACCATCTCTTCACCCTCCACCCAGCAGGATAAATAGCAGGACAGACTGGATTCTATAGAGTTGGGGAGCATCCAGCAGAGAAAGAGGACAACTCTGAACTGAATTCAAAACATGCTGAGGGTTGTTTAGGAGGCTTGTGGAAAATTAAATGCTTACTTTGGCTACACATGATCTACATTCTCTCGTAGGTTGACTTGTCATCTGTCAAACTTTAGCTCAATTGTTGCACACAAAGATCAACATGTTCTTAACGTAAACGAAACGCTTTTCATGTGCATTTACAAAACAAAATCGCAACTATCACTTAAATTCTTTTTTGTCTTAGCAATTCACCCCGAAGTAGATCTTGGAGATTAAAATTACTTGCGAAAATGAAAGAAATAACCAAAACTACGGTGTCTTCCTTACTCAGTTTTGTAACAGCACTAAGAAAGGGATTCGTGACTTTGAGAGAATTAAAATAAAATAAAGAAGCATAAAATGCCCAGATTATTCAACTAAACATGATTGAGTGAAGATATATATGTGTGTGTGTGTGTGTGAATAAATAGATATATTCTGAGATCATTCACACATACACACACACGTATTTATATATATATATATATATATATATATATATATTCATCTTAACAGTTCATTTACTCTTCCTATTCTATCCACCCCATTCACTTATGATGTTGGCTTTAGTCGTCTTTTTATCTTAAAATTATATACAATGTCTTTATTTATTGTTCTTTGCACCCTTCCTTTCAGGCATTTTGTTCACTGGAAATATATATATATATATATATATATATATATATATATATATATATATATATATATATATATATAGAGAGAGAGAGAGAGACTCTATATAGGTATATGGTGTCCGTATACTAACGTTGTGATGCTTTCATTCTGATGGGAATGGATTTTCCCACGCAAAATATATGTGCAGACATTTTTCTTTGCCGTCAAAGTTTGCAAAAGTTTTTTTTTGTTTTTTTTGTTTTTTTTTTTTAATATTATCCATTCTGAAATAGTAAGATTCCTAACTTGATGTTGCACTCAAAAATAAAATCTACGCAAAGAATTTATTTATTTACTGTAAAAAAATATATTCCCCATGTCTATATTATATAAATACCAACCACTTATAATTACCTCTAAAGAAACGTAACCTAGAGATGAAATATTTCATTTTCCTCTAGCTCTCTCTTCTATATACTTACAATTATATAAATATATGTACACACATATAGCTAGATAGCTACGTACGTGTTCGAATATATATATATATATATATATATATATGAGGGAATGCCAATATAGCAGGAATTCGAGTATGGCGCGCAAACTAGACGTAGTTGTACATTGCGCCGCGAGGTGTCACGAACCGACACTATTCTGAATCAGCCTAGTTTGCTTTGGTTCTGGATTCATTGATTTATTTTCAAGGGTTTGCTTATGGAGTTTTCAAGCATATGTTGCTTTTTTTTTCTTTTTTTTTTTTTTGCAATGGCTGGTATAAAAAAAGAATAAAGTATATGCGTAAAATTTAGTTTTTCTTTTAAAGAAAATCACAGCCGAAACTCTTGTAATGCTGTGTAAAAGTATTTCCCTGAGATTCCCACTGAGGCTGGTTGTGAGACATCATTTTTACATGCTTATGTGTTTGGGTCAAAAACTAAATTTGCCCAATCTCCGAGACACACAGACCCCAGTTGTCATTTATAATGCAACTATAATAAGCGGACCATGTTTACAGTTTCTGGGAGGGAGCACATTATCTGGCTTCATGAACAGTGTGAACAAATCTAGCACACTCAAATCCTCGGTCACGCTGACTTGTAACTTCGGCTTCGACGGCTCTTCAATAGATCCGTTTACTGAATTTCACTCATATTGTTTGGATCAATCTGTGGTATGGTTTTCGGGCACTTTCCAAAGCTGAATGCCAGGATCGCCTCCCCCAAATCGATAACATCGCAGAATTCGCCCTCCTGAAGAATAACCAACCATGAAAGAAAGCAAACGTTCTAATCATTCCTATATATATATATATATATATATATATATATATATATATATATATATATATTATTAGTAGTAGTAGTAGTATTATAAGAGTTTAGAAAACATATATAAGATTAGATAAGGTTGGTGCAAAATAATGATGTAATAATGTCGTTTTTTGACGTATTTTTAACGTCAAAAAACGAATTATTACGTCATTATTTTTGCACCAACCTAATATATATATATATATATATATATATATATATATATATATATATATATATATTATTATTATTATAAGAGATTAGAAAAACATGTTGAAATCGCGGCAATATAGTTTTCGTGTTTCGGCAGTTTGTGCCGCTTCAGGTGATTGCAAGTAAATTTCAAAAGCGAAATGTTACCTGTTTTTCGAAAGGTAAGTGGGTGTGGGTGAAGAAACACAAGATCAGAATTGAAATTAGATTTGTGGGTTTGTCTTGGTCAACTAATTGACTCCATCTGTTTTTTCTCTCATTGGATATATGAAGAAATATACTCTTAAGGTGTGATATATATATGGGATAAAGTGTTCAATATCAGAGATAGAGCGTGTGGAAAAATAAAAGTGAACATTGAAGTAAACATTAGAGGAGACAGGGTATTTCATGCTAGACGCAATCGTCTGGCATGAAAACAGCCTGTCGCCTCTATATATTTCTTCATATATATATATATATATATATATATATATATATAAAAATATGACCAACTGGATAGATGTTTTGTCATTTTTTTTTATTATGCAAAATTATATATCGTTATATCATATCATATATATATATATATATATATATATATATACTAGAATGTATCACAAAATAACGTAAATTATTTCTCAATGAAACTTATGTATTCTCGACAAAAAAAAATCATTAGTTTAACAGTAATTTAACTATCCGTGATGCTTCGGGCTGCATCAAGAAATTTTTCTTTGATTCTGGTTTATTCTAGTTAAAAAAAATATATTAATTTAATGTGAAAGTCTTGTAATGTGCTAGAAGCCGAATTTGATAATTATGAAGATATTTTTTCAGTTCCAGAGAATGACATTGTTTTTGCCAACTTCTTCTTCCTAATCCCAGTCAATCTCTTTTATATTATTTCTCTTTCAATAGCAAGTTATCATGTGTGGCATTAACAGTTTAAAATATATACATTATACGCTGAACAAATCCCCCAAAACTGAAGAGAGTTTCTTGATGACGAAATGCTAAAAAACTTATCAAAATCACCAGATATCTGTTACAAATATAGACATAAAATGAATAACAGTAATGAAATTAAGTTGCCTACTTTTGGTTATTTCCTATAGAATTTTATTATGCACAAATCACTTTCATCGTTTATCAAGATTTATTTCTGTTGAACGGAACACTTTCTGAACGGACAAGTTGAAATTAACGTCAAAGAGAGTACTATTGAGTAGCATTAGCCAAGAAGGGATTATGGCAGATTGGAAGCACAAACGGAAAACTATAATGCGATATTAACTTAAGTAAGAGGAATTGTCTGCAAATTAAACGATGTTTGATGTTCGCCAAAAACAACAATATCACGGTATAAATAAACGAATTGTCCTGCTCGAATCAATGTGAGCACACACATTGACACTTGAAATTAGTTCATATCCGTTTGCAAGCCTACACACATACGTGAAACAGAAATTAATACATTCACACACACACACACACACGAATATAATCAAATGAATAAATATAGATAAATGCACGAGCAAGCATTCGTATATAAATACATACATACTAATATATATATATATATATATATATATATATATATATATATGTATGTATTTATACATATATAATGTGTATGTTATACATACACCGATATGAATATACACAATTACACATATCATACTCACTCGCTCCCTAATGAGCCAAATGATAACACCCACCCATAGTAATATACACGCTTACACACTTCAGACTCACTCACTCCCTAAGAACCAAATAACATGCACACACTTAACAGAGACATATCCCCTTTCCATGGACCAACAAAACTGTCAAAATGACCAAGGGAATTCAGAACAGCATGAATCCATCCTTCTCTCATCTTAAATAACAACTTAAAAGAGACTGTTTGACCACACAAGGACTGACCAAAATGCATGTTAAAAAATTTAAAAAAAACAAACAATGAAACCTACAGACAAAAGTTCATTTTCTCCAACAAGACATTCATTTCTGTAGTTCACTGCTACCAGCAAGCAGATTTTTTTTTCTCCTGATGATGGACATGTTGGCCGAAACTAATCGCAGAATCTAACTTAAATAATAAAAACGAAAGAATATTAATATACAACCCAGCGTGTCTGAAGATTTTAATTTTTTAATATTTTTATTGTCCAAAACATATATATGTCTGTGTGTGCCCTATCGTTTTAAAGAAAACAGTGCTCAATGTTAAATAACAGTACTATTTAATATATTAACATATATACATAATACCATACGTTAATTGTAAAGCTCAAATCTTATGACATTTATTCTTATGCCCGAAGTTTGCAAATGGCATGAAACTCCGTGTTGTGAAATCAACGAAGGGTTATATATATATATATATATATATATATATATATATATATATATATATATATATATATATATAGTGAACATTGAATTCAAAACTCAGAGGCGACGGGCTGTTTCGTGCTAGACGAAATCGTCAGGCTGCGAGTGTTGGATTTTCCTCGACTATTTGTATATATGGATGAATGGTGCATTGTGGGTGATCCATTCTGGCGATTATTTTGACAGGAGTGTCTTGTTTAATTATTTATTGATTTTGGTTAATTTATTTTTTATTGTCATTTTTTATTTTATATATTTATTTTTTCCTTTTCGGTTTTCTACGTTTTATTATGGTGTTAAAAATATTTGTGGGTATTTGCTTAGGTCGCTTATTATACTTATTTATGTTTATTTTTATTAGTTCTAACGGTTATTTTAGCGGGATTGCGTCTAGCATGAAATAGCCTATCGCCTCTCAGTGTTTACTTCAATGTTCACTTTTATATTTATATTTACATACGCTCTATCTCTGATATTGAGCACTTTATCCCGTAACTATAGCACACCTTAAAACTATATTTCTTCATATATATATATATATATATATATATATATATATATATATATGACGTAATTAGGCAGCAATTGTCCTATTAAACAAACTTTTTAATTATAAACATTCACTATCGTTTTTCTGACCTATGTACAATCTTCCGCCAACCCGGCTGCTACAGATGCAACGATTATTTCAAATCAAGTCTATGTCCGAGCTTTCGAATCACACGAATCATCTTCAGGGGCGTGTACAAGTAATAAAATGAAAAGTATTTAAGCAGTACATTTTAAAGTGTTGTTACATTGTTGAATTAAATAGACCCATACGAAGGAAGTATTTTTAACTACGTGCTCAGTTAAAACGTGTATCAATGAGTATTTTATGTTGAGGGAAATATGGGTTGGCGACTACAATTATATTTATTGATGTATGGGATGATCGCTTAAGGTATGAAACTCCAAATCACCATGAAGAGCTGATTTATCTTTCACCCCTGGTACTGATATATATATATATATATATATATATATATATGAGAGAGAGAGAAAAAAAACAGAGAGATAATTTTTCGAAATTTATAAACTAGTATGCTTGATTGATTGTACCTTGCTTGATTGTGAAGCTCTTTGTGGCCGAGTGGTTAATGTACGCCGGATGAGACAGCGATTTCTCTTATAAAGAGGTTCGCAGATTCGAATCCTGACGTAGGGTACATTTTATTTAATAAGTTTTCTCGGGAGTGAAGGTCGGTAGACGAAATAAATACAAAAACTAAAGATAATGTTTGAAAATTGATGACAATTTGAAATTATTTTGCGCTTGACGCGAAAATTTGCTAAAATTCTTTTGACAATTTATGTATAATTTTCTACCACATATATATATATATATATATATATATATATATATATATATATGTCCGCATATAAAATAACTACAGATATAACTTAAAATATATGCATGCGGCTCTGTTGGGTTTGAACTGAAATATGTAATCAATACAAATTTAAATTTTTACAAATTACTACTCAAATCTATGCATTAACAATTGTATATATCTGTATTTTTTTTTTAGAATATTATATAAATATGTATCCCACACCTCTCTCATTCTCTCTCTCTCGCTCTCTCTTTCTCACTCACGCGCTCTCCCTCTTTCTTTCTCTTGCTCTCTCTGTCTCTCTCTCGATCTGTCTCTTTCTCTCTCGCTTTCTCTCTTTCTCTCTCTCTCTCTCTCTCTCTCTGCTAGTGTTTTTGTGTTGATGCCCTTGGGATGACAACCTATACAAATCCTTCTTGAAGTCTTCGAAATAATGATGTCATTTTCTCACCAGTATAGAAATGAGAAAGAAAAAGATTGGTATAAATCGAGCGCCATCATCTTCTCCATTGCGGTCGAACACGCTTAATTAAGTTCCTAATAGACCCCAGATAGTAATCTTAAAACGCAACAGCTTACGTGCAGAAATGCTAAAACACTTGTATCCATTGCGTAAGTTTTACACTGTACCGAATGGACAGATTGCATTTAATGAAAGACCGTGTATACCTTGCCTAGATTCGACATGACAGCCTATTGTCTCCATCGCTTTCCTTAATATTATAGGAGAAATAATGGATACATTGACCAGCAAAAATCGTTACTTCTTCAAAGTCATTCTACACACGCGCTGTCGTTTATTGTTTAGGGCAAGAATATCGTACTGATAGATGTCTTCCTAAGTTGAGTCTTTTCTTACCCAGATCAAAAGAATAGAAAGTCGCAAGTATTTTCATCGTGTTTTCTCTTGTGTTGAAGATGCGAAAACTTTACTCAGACAAATCAAATCGGAATTATTTGCCTAAAAGCAATTCCATGATGACACAGCAAATGAATATCATGCCGATAATCGTATTACGTTTCTTATAGTCGTGTCTTTGTAATTTACAAAGATTAGCTGCCCAGATTTTACTATGATATGGGAACACTTGTTTCGGTGTATTAATATCAGAATAAGCGTTGCGTGAAAACACATTTCTACAATATGCAAATTTTTATATACTTACAATACTTACCTGACACATGTCAGAAAGTATCCACTAAACGAGATTCTGCTGAAGGGGAGAGTCTCGTCTCGGGAAACTGACTGCAAGCTCGGATGCCTTACTTTAAAACTCGGCATTGTGCCGCATCTTTCTGTGTGGGGCAGCGGGTAAATAATTACTTACAATACTTATACAACTTATATACTCACAACACTTATGCAAATCTTTTCAGTCTTTAATCTGGCACTCTGTAGTCCGGCACTTCCATAGGCCGTTTTTTTTCTTTAAATCAGCGGCTATTACTTCGTTGAGCAGGTACAAGGGCAAAATCACACGTTATTTACAACTTTCCGCAACAGCGGACAGCAGCAGACCATTTGGAGGATACGATCTTGTTCATTTCTTGTATATAGTTGCATATATATCCATTCAGGATATTAAGTATATATTATTTTGCTGGCTTTAGGCTTCTTTCTTAGGCATTGCATTGCATAAAACAATGAAACTTCCGTTTTTTTTACTGTTTCAAATTTGTCCCTACCTTTGATAACATAGCAATATATATATATATATATATATATATATATATATATATATATATATATATATATATATATATTTAGGTAACTGCACTCGTCTCGGAACACCTTCGGTTTCTTGATTTGCTAATGATCAAATCAATTTCGAAGGAAAAGAGGTTTTAAAAAAAGAAATAGCTAGGAACATCTGTCGAAAATAATCGTACAGCATACAGGTCCAAAGCCCAAAGACAAAAAACCGATACGAGTAATCAACTAACTAAAAAAGGGCTTAATACAAAGTAAAGCAGACCTAGTCAAACCTACGAAGGTTTCAACTAAGCGGGTCGTCAGGGGAAGCTGGTAGGTTTGTCTGGCTCTCTAGGTTTGACTAATATATATATATATATATATATATATATATATATATATATAATTTGGTAAGAATAATTTTACAAGAATATTTTAAGTGGGGAGGATTTCTGTATCCGGCATTTCTGTGGTCCGGAAATTACCTGATTTCAATGGTACCAGATTAAAAAGGTCGGACTGTATATGTAAATTTTCTTATTTTTAGAGGAAAAGCGTAGGAAAAAACGAAGAATAAAACAACCTTCAAAAACAGTTCCACAAATTTAAATTTTTTATTATTGAGTATAAAAGCAATCTTATTTTCTTTCAAGTTGAAAGAAACCAGTAGTTTAACGCAAATATTTTTGTTTTTGTTTTTTTTTTTTGCACACAACAGAAATGATTGAAAAGGTGTAAATGACTAGGTAATAATTGTCATGTATTTGCGTTGTTTTATGTATGCTTTTAATTTTCTAGCAGTCAGCAGTTATATGAAAACAAATGAATTTCAGTAGTTATAATTACTGCTAATATTAGTTTGTTTATATATCTTCCCCTTAGTATGTTTTCATGTTAAATAATATATCTTAAAAACGAGAAGCTATTTGCAAGAAGATAATAATTATACAAAAGGTGTAAGTAATCAGTATTGCACAGCCCCAGTCAAATGCTTGCCGAAAGAAGGAAAACTGGTCTTCTGAATTCATGCGACGATATTTATAAGAAAAAAATGTGATCAAGGAATCTAAAAATTAGATTTAATAAACTCAGAAGTTTATTGGTAAATATATTTCCCATTTTCTTATATCTATTTTAGGGGGAAAATATTATTAATTATTTTATAAAGTCAACATTCAAATTTCGTAGCAGACAACAATCATATGGCCATCTGCTTTTTCAACCCTTAAATAGCGTTTGAGATATCGTTACTGATTGGTTAATAAATGCTGAATTAATGCACAAAAATGAGTCGATTTATGTATGAGCCGATCTTGGCATAGAATTTTTATAGACGTTAAAGTTAAATCTATTAAATTTTTCTACAATTTTAAACAGGATTTTGCACACACATATCACTATTCACTTTTTCTCTTTCTACTTTCTCTCTCTCTCTCTCTTAATGTCGATGCCCTTAAGAAGGCAACTTATGCATTCAATGAACCTATGCAGTGATTCTAAAGTATTAAAAAATACGAATATTTCGTTGAAAAAAGGAAAAGAGTATTGTTCTGTATAGCAGTGAATGTTGGGCAATCTTCTCACAGATGGAGAATACATATATGCCAAGAGAAATGCGGTTCTACAGAAGGATACTGAGAACATTATGCACTGAAAAAATGGGAACAAAAAGGACGCTTATAAGTAGCATCAGAATGAGACACTTATACATAGCATCAGATGGTTTCAATTTCTAGGACCCATAATGAGGAAAGAGAGTTTGACAAATTTGACCCTCACAAGACATATTAAAGTGAAGGGCGTTTGTGGCGCGTAATCTACCTGACGAGCTTGTGCAACTGGTTGACAGAACAGGGGCTAGGCTATATAACAAAAGGGCAAACTTTACTAAGGGCTACAAAGAAAAGGAAGTTATGGAGAACTGTGATCGCCCACATCTTGAAGGAACACAGCGCATAAAAGAAGGTAAACCGAGAGGACCATTATCTTTCTCTATGCACTTTAACACGAAAGAAGATAAATTAATATACATGTTGTTAACAAATCATGAACTTGTGTAGTGTCTGGCTGAAGCCTACAATTTGCGTACCGTGTCTGATGTTCCTAAAATACTTAGATGAGTAATATTAGGTTGGTGCAAAAATAATGACGTAATAATGTCGTTTTTTGACGTTAAAAATACGTCAAAAAACGACATTATTACGTCATTATTACGTCATTATTTTTGCACGAACCTAATAACTTAAAAACATAAATAAGGAGAAACGAAAGAACTAACCAATAACTATTTCCTGTTGGGTTATTTGTACGTTCCTCCAAATCAGTGCAAGTAATTGCACTCCATTGTATTCAGTCTATATATAATTTCTGAGTTCTTCCGTTAGACCCTCTTAAATAGCTATACATTGACCGATCGAAACCAGATTAGAAGTGCAAACAGCTAAGTATGGTTTTCGTCAAAGTATTTTCCGAACAAATCAGTTCATTGAAATTTCATTGGTTGGTTGGCGAAATTGAACGAAACGTGGAGTTTGTAAATTCTGACAAAATGTTAGCGATAACTTCAACAATACTAAATACTGTGAGGATTTCAACACATGTCAACATGTTGCAAAATAAATTCTATTACATTCTATATATAAATTATATCCAAATAACAAGGGGGAAAGCAGAATCCCTTATGCCCTCGGAAGAAGCTGGAAAGTTCACAGAAAAACCCGAAATGATATACTACTTGACAACGTCGGTGTTAATTTGATGATATACAGAGCGATTGATTAGTTGTTGTTTTTTTTTTGTTTGTTTTTTTCTTTTTTTGGGGTGGGGGTGTATAATATAAGTTGCATTTTAAAAGTAATCTAATTTGCAATTAAATATTACATTAACAATATTATTGAGAATAACAATATTTTTCCCCATATACAATTCCCCCAATTTAATCCATAGTTAGACAGGAGGAGAAGATTCACTTATACTTTCTCAAGGGTATTTTCGCGTAAGTGAACGCAACTGTAAATCGAACACTGTTCTTGGATTTCAATCCATAACAACTCCATTATATTTCTCACACAGACTCAGTCCAGTACTAAATAAACATTTATCTTACTAATGAAACATTTAGTCTTGTCATTTAAGTCTTTACTAACAAAACCTTAAACTTTCCACTGAATAATTAACCTCGCAGATATCTGCCCTTTACTCTACTTTTGTTGGTGTGTTACAAATAAATTAATAATTTATATTTTAATCCTTATTTTTAAAAGGAGACGCAATAACACTTTACGATTATGTCTTCTCTAATGTTTCAAATAAATTTACTTTACTGTCATGAAATGTTTCATAGGTGCTTATTTTTGGCCATGAAACTTGAAAATTCTTTACGTATCTTAAATATTGGCGAGGTGATGTTCTCTATTGAATATATCATCTATTAGATGATCTAATATCTTATTTTTATGAGATGAGATCGGGCGAAGAGCAGGTGACCGGTAACAAATATATTTTTTAAATGTCTGATTAAAAACAGTATCTAAAGTAAATAGCAAGTAAAAATACAAACCTTTTAGTATCCTTATAATTTATACTTTTCTTGTTTCTTTTTTTTTTTTCATCTCTTTTTTTTTTTCATCTCTTTTTTTTTTTTCATCTCTTTTTTTTCTTGTTCATCTCTTTTTTTTTTCTTTATGTGTATCGTGAAAGAAAAATGACCAAGTTCATTTTTTGTAACCAAAGAATAAATACAAACTAAAATAAAAAAAATGTTTCTCTTCAATATTGGATAATCAATTATTTTGGCTGAGTAATTTAAAATCCTTTTCGTATGCTCGATTCAACCAGGTACATATAAATAAAAGAAGAAAAAAAACATTAACTTCATTCTGTTTTTTTGTTTTTTTTTTTTAAATAACTTTCCTTGAAATGACCATAAAATAGCTTCCGGTCTCGTTACTTACGTGTAGCCGTACTTATCCGCAGAGTTGTCTACAGCTGTTATTTTTCATTTTACAGTAATCCATCCTGTACAGGACTCGAAGGCCACTCGAGGTAGAGGGTTATGTTAAGGTGTAGCTTATATGGATCGGAACGGAAGATAACTGTTGACTATATACTTGAACAGGTTAAAATTGTAGTGATCGGCGAAACATCGTCATGGGATTCTGTTCATAGGGCAGTCTTTCGCGGGAAGAAGCTGTTTGAGTGGAACTTACATCTCGCTGATGGAATACGTAGGGAATGAAGGTGGTTTTTTACTATGTAAGTAGTATGGCGGGTCTTATCCATGACGGTCAGACCTGGTGAAACCAAGAGATGCAGTTCGTTCGAGCATTTTCCATGATAGTAGTCATAGAGCAATGGGAGACTCGCCACACCCCTCCGGTGGGAGAGGAGTTGGAGTGTGGAAAATATTTTACTGTACTTAGCTAGACACAAAGCTTCAAATATAAAGCCTCAAGTATAAAGCAGCCAGTTAGGATTGGGCTCACGTTCGGACACCATTAAGCTTCAGTCAGATGTGCCATGCGTGATACACACTTAGACGATCATGTATCTTTCGATACAGGACTGACTAGGCAGATTTTTTTCCTGAGGTAGGTTGCCATTTCTTTCTGCGGTAGACCAGTTGCCATCCAAGGCTACAGAACGCGGTCTGTCCTGCTGTTTACTCACAGCTGGGTGGGGAGAAGACGAGAATTCATACCTTTCCCAAGGTTATTAGCACGTAAGTTAATGTAATGTAATATTTTATTTCAATTGCTTGAATCAACCAATCAGGGATCCGAATTCTACTGTGAAACCGAAAGTTCTCCACGGGTACGGTGGTATTTATTTCTCCTCTGGGTCAGAATCATTGTATTAGGCATAGTCGTTATCGGTGCAGAAACCGAGTTCGAATTTCATTCGAGACAACTCCTGTTTACTTTGCTCTAGCGACGTTAAGAACAAAAAGAAATTAGTCCAGAAATACAATAAACTTTAATCTCATAAAGAAGGACTGGTATGCCAAACCCTGTCAAAAACTTTCGAGAAGGAATATAGTTTGATAAAAGTATGCATTGATACAACAGGTCGTGAACACATGACCAACTAAGTATACGTCATATGCTGACGAGGATTTCACCGAAGAACGCACACATAAAACGAACATCTCCAGTAGCATTTAAATTCAAGGGTGATCCTGCTTTTTTATGGCTTGAAAGGATTAGATGAATTGAAACAAAAAAATATTGTTCCTTACTCGATCCAGAATATTTGACATAAGAAACCTTGACTCTTATTCCTCCTCCTCATCATCATCATCAGTCCCATTACAGGGTGTGGTAGTAGGGTTGCTGTGCAGCTGATCATTTCTCCAATTCCCTTCATATATGTGGGTTGAAAACCGGGGAGGTATTCATTCATGGGTAGCGTATCTCGGACAATTAGACACGAACGAGCCTATCAAAACACAGCCGACGTTCTCCAACACGAAGACTGGCCTTGATGACAAACACGTGGCGTTGATTTTGACCATAGCACTGACTTCAGTTTAGGAATCCGTCCCACCTTCCATCCAACTGCCGATGCCGTTTCATCACAAAAATGGTTGCATACATTAGTTATGAAACCCAGCCTACCCTACTGTTCGAGATGACAGTTGACCCTAAAAGAAGTCCTTTTGACACCGGTTTACTCGCCGATCCCCAGACTGTGGCAACTAGTACTGGGTTATATGGTATCAGTAGCACTCCTAGATGACCTGGCATAATTATTCAAAAAAGGTGACTTCTAATGTAAAATATTTTCCTTCGTTAGACTTCCCTTTCACTCCTAAAATGATAATACCAGGTCTTTCAACTGTAAAAATCGGGTTGCGTGGCTTCTTTTTTTTTTTTATCAGTTCACCCCAAATAAGACAATAATATCAATTTGACACAAAGGGCTACTGGCAGCGAAAAAGAATGAGAAAACTTTAGAAGGAACTGGAAACCAAACCCTAAACAAAATACAAGCGATAAACCACTACATCTGTTCAAAAGACCGAAAATCCTAAACGTATTTAATTCTTTTTAATTTTTACGGTTTTTTGTTGTTTTGTTTCGTTTTTTTTTTCAGAATAGCAATGAATTTTTCTGATACAAGTCCTACTACTCATAGCTGGGATGAATAAATGGATTCTTATCTTTCTCAAGGGTATTTTCGCATAAGTGAAGTACCCGACTGAAATTCGAACTTGGATCTCCGTTATTTCATTCCGAGCCACTATACTTAAACCAAATACACATCCATGTTACTGTGGTTTATGTTAATCTTATATTTGATCTATCTCAACATTCTCTTGTCACTGTTAATATTCATTCTTAACTTAAATCCACTTCAAAAAAGGATACAACACTTGGAAAAACTTCCTAAGATACACAAGCAGCTGGTAAAACAAAAAATATCAAATATAAAAAAAAAACTCCTATTTTATATGAACGATATATTTTGAAAGCAAATAATAACTTTTAGTGTTCTTATAAATGAACTTTTTGTGACCTTATGAAAGGACCTAATCGAATTATTTATCAGATTTTCCAAAGTTCAAATCCGAGCCTTATCGACAAATGCCTTAAATATTTGTGCAATGCCTCGTTTTTGCTACAATGTCTGAATAGCATCCACTCAGTGAACAAATCTTTCGGCTTGGGGAGGTCGTTGCTTTTGCATCTATTTCTGGATCGAGTCTATCTTATCTTATCTCTTATTCTCTTGAGTTGAACTGGAAAAACCGTTTGATTCTAATGATATTTAGAACTAATTCAAAACAGTTTTCTGCAACGGAACTTCTCTCTCATGAGAAAGTTCAGGAAGTGCATTCATTCGGTTGGAGATTTTCTCTTAATACACGAACGTGTGCGCGTGGAAGAAAGCCGCTGCGCCCAAGAGGAAAGCGAGTGAAGGATTGGTTGCCTCTTTGTATCCGAATGTCTACTGTAATCTCAAAACATTAGGCGAAGCGTTAGACTTTCAAAAAAATATTTTTAAATTTATGTTTGCTACATGCTGGTTGTTTCAAAATATGTACAATTGTAAATTTATATAACTAACCTTATGGGATATTTTTAAGCGCAGTATCACAAAACTTCAGCTTTTATTTATTTGTACTTATCGGTTTTTTGTGTGTGATCCTTTTTTGTAATAGCTGTTCCTCCCCAGCTTTCATGATTTCTGTTCTATATTTTGTCTTCATTATTGAAACGTTCTCCTATATTTTGCGTCCTCTCCTCCTCTAAGTTCGTTTTCTTTCTTCTCCAACTTCTTTTCTTCCTTCTATAACTTCTTTTTCTTCCTTCTACGACTTCTTTTTCTTTCTCCTCTAACTTCTTTTTCTTTCTCCTCTAACTTCTTTTTCTTTCTCCTCTAACTTCTTTTTCTTTCTCTAAGTTCGTTTTCTTTCTTCTCCAACTTCTTTTCTTCCTTCTATAACTTCTTTTCTTCCTTCCATAACTTCTTTTCATCCTTCTATAACCTCTTTTTCTTTCTTCTCCAACTTCTTTTTCTTTCTTCTATAACTTATTTTTCTTTCTTCTATAACTTATTTTTCTTTCTTCTATAACTTATTTTTCTTTCTTCTCCAACTTCTTTTTCTTTCTTCTATAACTTCTTTTTCTTTCTTCTCCAACTTCTTTTTCTTTCTTCTATAACTTCTTTTTCTTTCTCCTCTAACTTCTTTTTCTTTCTTCTCTAACTTCTTTTTCTTTCTTCTATAACTTCTTTTTCTTTCTTCTCCAACTTCTTTTTCTTTCTTCTATAACTTCTTTTTCTTTCTCCTCTAACTTCTTTCTCTTTCTCCTCTTACTTCTTTTTCTTTCTTCTCCAACTTCTTTTTCTTTCTCCTCTTACTTCTTTTTCTTTCTCCTCTAACTTCTTTTTCTTTCTCCTCTTACTTCTTTTTCTTTCTCCTCTTACTTCTTTTTCTTTCTCCTCTAACTTCTTTTTCTTTCTCCTCTTACTTCTTTTTCTTTCTCCTCTAACTTCTTTTTCTTTCTCCTCTTACTTCTTTTTCTTTCTCCTCTTACTTCTTTTTCTTTCTCCTCTAACTTCTTTTTCTTTCTCCTCTTACTTCTTTTTCTTTCTCCTCTTACTTCTTTTTCTTTCTCCTCTAACTTCTTTTTCTTTCTCCTCTTACTTCTTTTTCTTTCTCCTCTAACTTCTTTTTCTTTCTCCTCTTACTTCTTTTTCTTTCTCCTCTTACTTCTTTTTCTTTCTCCTCTTACTTCTTTTACTTTCTCCTCTTACTTCTTTTACTTTCTTCTATAACTTATTTTTCTTTCTTTTTAAGTTCTTTTTCTTTGTTCTCTAACTTCGTCTTCTTTCTTCCTCACTTCTTTTCCTCTGTTAATTATAAATATTTTTGTTTGATTTATTTTTTTTTCTTGTGATTCTATTTTCGTCCGCTTCTGCTCAATTTCTTTCAAATTTCCTTCCCTTATTATTCATTCGGATTCGCTTTTCTTTGCATTCCGTTTACGAGCAGGTTCGAACGTCCACTCTTTCCCTCACACTGCTATCTATTACTTTCCTTCTCTCACTCTTTCTTTCTATCATTCTGTCCCTCTCTTCTTTTCATTCTTTAAAGACATATATGAAATTAATATATATATATATGTGTGTGTGTGTGTGTTTGTATGATGCGTGTGTTCGCGTATTTTTCTTGGGGCAGAAAGAAGCAGCACACTATGCAGAAGCAGATTTGTATTGCGGAAAAGAACACTATCGCATCTATATTACCTTCAATATATATATATATATATATATATATATATATATGTGTGTGTGTGTGTATGTATATATGGGTCAGCTTCTTTTTCTCTTTGTCTACCTCTTGTCTAAGCATAACTTCATCCTCGTATCATCTCTATATTACAACTGACAACCATTTAATCTCACCCATCACTGTACGTCAATCAATGCTGCTTTCCCGTGTGTCTCCCGATATGACGGTCATTTTATCTGAACGTCAATCTATCCCCGTCCATGTCCATTTCTCCTTGCTTCTCTGCATATTCGACTATGAGACAGCCTTTCTTCCCATTGACAATCTCCACATCGTGTGCTGCCTTTAATCTTTCAATTTCGTGAGCACCACACAATGAAGTTCCGCATTGGTTTTCACAGTTCTTTCAACTCTCACACGCTCACTACCTTCGACAGCAACCATGGATTTAGCTTCATCGCTAGAAGAGATGGCAGGAAATATTTCTTCTCTCTGGCAGTTCTAAAAGCTAGGATTCTTTCCCGGTATTAACAAGCTGTCGTGGCTCCTAGCCTGAATCCGTTGTAAAAATTTAGGATGTGGAATTAGTAAATACTAAACACTTTAAATACCCCAGTGTAGGGATTAGTTATAGCAATTTTATCATAGGAGATAAGGAAATTGAATATAGAATTGGTGTATTCTTGCCTAACACTGAAGGTTGCTACAAAGCGAAAAAAATTATCCAAAATACAAGTCCTGTTCTTAAATACTCTCGGCAGATCGAGATGTGTATACGGATGCCATGCATGGCGCCAAACCCGTCCAGAAATATCAAAACTCTCAGTTGTATAAACTTCTTAGGGAAATAGTCATAAAAAGACTATTTCCCTAACGAATAAGCCCTGTAGATCTTAGCGAGGTCTATCCTTGTGGACTCTGCTTACAGAATCACACAGAACTCTACCAAATAACAGAAACGACGACCAAAATAAATAACACATGTAAATCAAAGAGGAAATATGATATAATCAAGTTCATGCTACATTGTACATCAAAACAAACGGTTCAGAAGATAAGTCCCCATCAATACAGGAAAGAGAGATAACAGCGGACTTTAGAAATCTATGTTTCCTGAAAAAATTTTTTAAGGGAAATATTTTATAATTTTCAACCGAGTGTAAGACTGGCTGCTCGGTCAACGAATGCCGAATATTTCCTTATAAAAAAAGTGCTAATGTTATCGTTGCCATTTCGGAGCCCCTCCTAAGGCTTTGATAGACTACTACATAGAAATCCATATGATTGCGTGCAAGGGGTTTGCTTAATATACAGCCTAAGTTGTTTATCAAGCGCTACAAAAAAAAAAGTATTTATCAGTCCATATTGCTAAACTAAACTAAAATATAAAAAAATTTTACCCGTCAAGAAAGCTTTGAAATGGCTAGTTTTGGCATGGTGAAAATATTGAAAAAATAGCACCTTTTTTCTTTCATTCTGATATTTGCATCTTGGAGATATAAATATTTGCGTGTAATTAAATCAAAGTAGATAACGTGTGTAGATATGCCGATAAAACTTTTTACACTGATCCCAATTAAATTACCGAAGCTTCTGTATTCATTCTCGGGTAAATATACATTATATTGGTATATTCATTGTTTTCATCATATTTTCACGTAATTATAGCACAATTTTTTACTTCTTTTGTGACTATTAAGAAATCTATATATAAAATACCGTGAGCCCCTTAGTCCGTCTGTCCGTCACACCCACTAAAATAGCCGTGCATTGACCGATCGAAACCAAATTTTGGAAATAAGTGCACACAGCTAAGTGGGTACATAGTACAGTTGGTTTTACTAGGGTGCATAGCTTAATACAATAAATTTTCATTATTATGTTTTTTTCTTTTCAAAAATTAAAAGTTTTATTATTTAACATACAAAATACTTTTAAAAACAATTTAATGATTAAAATAACAAATAATTATTCGATAAAAAAGCAATATTGCTATTTGGATATATTTTTTAAGTTTAATATATACAAGAATCCAGTTTCCAGTTCGCCCTGCGTTTGAGAGAACTATAAACAAATCACAAGGCCAAACGTTTCAAAATGTTGGACTTTGGCTCCAGAAAGAAATATTTACGCATGGTAATTTGCATGTTGCATGCTCAAGAGTAAGAAATCCTTAGCAATTATTCTTTGATCTTAAAAAGAAAAAAAAAAGTTTTCTTAAAAAATATTGTTTACCATGAAGTTCTAGAAAATTAAATTAAAAAATTATTAAACGGCGAAGTAGCGTTTTTGTCAAATTATTTTTCAAACAAATCAGCTTATTCAAATTTCATCGATTGGTTTGCTAATTTGAACAAAACGTAGTTTGTAAATCTCGAGAAAAATGTTAGCGATAAATTCAACAATACTAAAAAAAAATCTATTAAAACAAACTTTCGTGTTTATGGCAGAAAACAAACAAAATACTTATTTTTTTTATTCTGTCTTCAACTCTTCGTTTTATGTACTAGAATAGCTTTGTTTGACACAACGTAAAACGAATGGAACATCAACTTAGGGTCAAACTCAATACAGGTGTAACGTTCTGCAAGACGAACTTGTTAACCATTACTCTCTGAAGAGATATTCTTTAATTTGTAAATAATCATATTTACATTTTTAGCAAGTCTAGCTTTTCTAACAAAGAGTTAGACAACGCTGAAAAGACACTTTGCTATCGAAAGAACGTGTTAAATTCTACATGTAAATTCTTGCGTGGGGGATCACCTATCAACTGTAAGAAAACAGAATGCATGCTTATTAACAAGAAGAGAAGCCCGATTTGGTGACGTCAGAATTAAGCAAGTACAGAAATCTATGTCAGAAGGACGAGGGAAAATGTGTCACAGATGTCCGAAAACGCATCTCAATACCCACTGCTTTGTGGATGGCAGACACTAAAATAAACCTGCAGTATCTCCTAAACAAGGTAGTATAGGAAAGCGAGAAGAAAGGAATAACTATCAGTTGTAAGAAGGAAGGATTTATGGTCGTTTGCACGAGGGACAATCAAAAATGAAAACTACAAATTGGAGACGGCAACATCAAGCAAATAGAGAAAGATACCTATTTTGAAGGTGTTATAACAGACAAAGGAAAACGTGTCAACAAAATCCCAAGGCGCACTGATGCCTTTTCAAAAATGGGAGGAAACCTAATAGTTTAATGAGAAATAATGAAAAGAATTGCTGAACTCCTATGTAATATCAATCCCCATATATGGCAGTGAATCTTGGACAATTCCTTCGCAGATGAAGATATGTGATTCTAAAGAATATTAAGAATTATACGAGAAAAGAATAATAGAAAGAAAATAAAAGAACAGCTTTAAATATGATCAGGAAACGGTTACAATTTCTGGAATACATATTGAGGAAAGTATGCTTAGAGATCTAAAAACGTACATGGCATATCGAAGACAGAAGATGAAAACATTAAGCAAGCTGCTTAACCAGTTTGTGTAAATGGCTGGCAGAGCAGGAACTGGAAGGGGTTGTGAACAAACAAACATTGCTTAGAGCTTCAAAGGATTTGAAGGCGTGGAGAGCCATGAAGGAGGACGGCATATGAAAAAAAAGAATGATTAGACACTAGTTGTATAAGTATGTATTATTTTTTATATTTGCCTGAGAGAAAATAATGGGTTTAATTCCGAAACCATCCAGAACTTTAAAAGAGTTTAAGTCAAGCTTTAGTGTTAAAAAATTTATCCAGATGAATAATATTCATTTTGAGAAAAGAAAACAGCACCGTCTACATTTTTAATGATTCCTATAGATTAGTTGTTGGGAAATCAACCTTTTACCGCATGGTGGTATTTTCTATTTTTTTTTTTTTTTTTTTAATGTCTTAAGTTAAATGTGCAAGTCATGTGAAGTTGTTGCCGCTTTTTTTGTCTTTATTTTATTTTCTTTATTTTTTCTATTCTCTCAAGTATTTAAGGTTTCAGGTGACTATAATGTAATCGACTTTTCATGTTCTTGTTTCTGAGAGAGATACAATGACTCAGCATTAAATTATTTGATTGGATCAAGTGTAAAAGATTTGTTCCCTACCGTTTTCATGTAAACTAGTATGACTTCTATATATAGCTTTTAATGTTACACAGGTCGTCCTGACTAGAAGAAATCTGGATGTATTATCAAACCCAGATTCAAAAATGTCTTTTTTCAATATTGATAGTCGCCTCTCTTGCGGTTACTTTTCTATCGCATTGTTTGAGGTAACCGATTTTAACATCTTGAAATGCTCAAGTTTACAGTTTTTATTCGGTTTTGTTGAAGGTAATGAAGTTATTGGATTAAATAAGATCCATTATACAAAGTAAATAAGGCCTGTTAAGGATACCTCGGATAAAAGAACACTACTTAATCTTATAATGATATTGAATTGAAAAATATAATAAAGCAGCAAGGGTCAATGATAGTGATTTTCCAAGCGTAACTTCGATGATGCACAAGGCCGAAAATAGGGGCAACCAGTGTAGATCGAACTCACTACTCAGTCGTAATTGTACTAACGAGACAAGCTTGCTAGCCATTACGCCGCCTCGAGGTGCCCCAGGGTTTGTGTTCAGATCTCTGTACTTTAATATGTAGAGCTTTCTTGGAGTCTAGAAATGACGTAAGACGATATTTTTTATGCAACTGAAGGAACGTTTCATGCCTCCAGCTGCTTTACTTTTAATATGAAAAATTAGCACTACATCAATATTACATGTGTCGCCAAGTTTCTTTGTTGTTTTGTTTTACTTTATATCATCGAATATATGGCTCTTGAGTCACTCGAGTTACAGTCAAAATGCTAACGATTAATGAGGTCTGTGATATGAATAGACTAGGTAGCGCTAGGAACTGTAGATTAGGAGGGTAAGCAAGAATTACGCTTTGTCTTGGAGATGTCAATATAAAAGGGTTTATGGAAGCACACATGCAAGGATCTGTTTCACAAAGTGAAATGTGGAATTTCATTACATTTAGAACACGGGAGAAATAATCGTGTTTCGACCCTATGGAAGTAACATGGTGTATCCTAATAGAAACGGTCTGAAATGGTGGAACTAAAGAATAGAGCTCTTCTGAACTTTTGCTATGGAAATAGCTATAGAGTAGAGATAGGCTTGTGACGTTGCATAAGAAAGTAACCAGTAGAAAACAAGTCATGTAAATGATTTCGAATTCTATCAAAATCAGAATGAGCATCTGTAGACCAAATATTGCAGCAACATTTTTTTTTTTTTTCAAATATGACTCTTATAAAGAAATCAACTCACAGAAAGCGTCAGCTATTACCTGGAGCGATATAGACTATTTTCTCAGCTTCTATCGTATATATGAAATTCACTTATATGGTTTTGTCTTGTGTTTTGAATAATTAGGTTAATTTTATAAGAATATACAATACAAAAAATTCACCTGTATAATGGTGAACGATAAAGATTTGTTTCCAGGCATTAAAAAAAAAAAAAAAACGAAAATAAACGCATGCAAAAAATACGATAAAAAAGAGCTAGGGTATTTTTATAGCATGGATAAAATGAAAGATTTAGTTATTTCCTGGAATTAACTCAGGAAAAAAAAAAAAAAAAAAAAAAAAAAAAAAAAACGCCACCAAAGATATTTTTATCAATCAGGTATCAAAAATGAAAAACAGAAAAGTTTCTCAGCTGAAAATTGTTTTTGCCTTCTTATAATCTATTTAATCATCTTGTAACAATTTACTTAAACGGAAATTAAATTTCAAATCAAACAAGAAGCCCCCAGCCTTATAAACGGGTTTAGCAAGAACTAAATTACAAACTTGTGTGAAGAATATTTTCCTTGGATTTTCAAGACCCATTTACGTAATGGCCATTCCCTCAAAATAAATGTGGGAGAGAGAAGATGCTGAATAGTTGGCTATATTTCATCTTTTTTATCAATTGTGCCAAATCCACTAGAAATTTTCTTGGCGAAATCCATATTAGCCATCAACTCGGACTTAAGCTTGTGTTCTAATTACTGAAATGCAATTAAAATCAACTTCCCACATTTTCAAAGCTCCATGTGAATTTCATTTAATTGCAAATAGAAACATTGCGAATTCTTTCATATTTTGCGTGCGTGTGTGTGTGTGTGTGTGTGTGTGTGTGTGTGTGTTCCCGCGCGCGCATCCATCATATTTGTTTTTCTTCTTCGTCATCTTTGGATCAAGTAAAAATTAAAAGCCCTGAATTGTTGCCCAGTAACAAAAAAAAAAAAAGCATTCATAAAACTTAACTTTAATCAAATATTACATCTTTCTAGTGAATAGTTTATTTTTTATTTTTTTTCTTAAATTCACTTTAATCTTGAATATTTTAATTAGTAATTCATTATACAAGTTTTGCACAAGGACTTGTAATTCCCATGCAGTCAAGTGGCTTACGGTTTTATCTTGTCACACAGGTTCTCGTACTATCAACGAAGTTAAGCAAGGTCCAGCCTGATCATTATCTATATGGGTGACCGTTCCGAAATGCCAGGTGCTATAGGCTTGGATGTGAGTTTGGTGTAATTGATGGTGGTTCGAAATTTGAAGTCGGAGAGAAGAGTTCCATTCCCAGTCGAGTTTATTATATTCCCATGCGCGCAAATCGCCGTGGGAAAGTTATGAATCCGCCTCTTCTCCCCTAGCTATGGGTTAATTAGTAGAACTTGTATCAGTAAATCAGTACTATCCCCACATAATTATTACTATCTAAAATTCTTTTCTGGCTTTAA
Organism: Acanthosepion lycidas; assembly: GCA_963932145.1. Classification (NCBI taxonomy): domain Eukaryota; kingdom Metazoa; phylum Mollusca; class Cephalopoda; order Sepiida; family Sepiidae; genus Acanthosepion; species Acanthosepion lycidas. Next base: position 112,181,254 of record OZ010585.1, on the reverse strand, counting down.
ATAACCTGCAAAAAGGTTGATAAGTAAAAAAAAACAAATCAGTCAAATGAAATCAACGAGGAAAAGCATAAACCTGTTTCAATTTACGGATACACATCCGCTCAGTTATTCTGATAATTTATCTGCGGAACTATTTCAAATTTCATTTTTCTTCAGGTACAAAAGTTATTAAATTGTATTTCTATAAATTTTCTGCGTAAATACGATATAAGTAAAAATAAAATCATTTCATTTATATAAAAGCCATTTTAAAGACATTTTATAGATACAAATATTTAAGTACATGCTCTGTTTATAATAAACAGTATTAAACAACATTTACCGGCCTGAATGCCCGAGAAATTTTCACATAAATTATTTGTCTTCCAACAGGATTCGAACCTGTATCCTATACGGAACCGTCATTTAGCTTTATCACTCACGTACATTCATATCTGCTCAAAGCGCATCCAAATGTAAACAAATGACGTCAAACATTATGAAATTGACAAAGTCGGACAATTATTTTAAGACATTTTTATGTTTATACATTCTTTTTATAGATACTAATATTTAAGTAAATGCTCCGTTTATAATAAACAGATTTACCATTTACCGGCCTGAATGTCCGAGAAATTTTCACAAGACATTCGTCCTCCGACAGGATTCGAACCAGTATCCTATACGGAACCGTCATTTAGCTTGACGTGCCTTTAACCGATTTGGCCACAGAGGAGCGTTCGGTTAGCAAGGTCGAATTTACTGTCTTTAAACTTCAATCTTCCATGAATATCTCACGTACATTTATAAAAGCCTTTCTTCACCACGCAATATTATATTAACCAGATCGGAATATCCATTAAAATGTGCGTTCTTTTTAAACATTACAATATTTTATCATGATCATCATCAGCAGCAGCCACTCGACTGCTTCAATCGCTGTGATGGGGACCTAAGGGCAGGAAAAACAGTCAACCTCCTCTACGATGATCTGTTGGTGGTGGCTCTCAAGTGCTCCAACATTGTCATGTCTGTGAACTCTTTGATGTTGTCTGGCAAGTTCTTACAATGCCGTCCCCGTTTGTGCTTCTCTTCAACAGTGCCTTGCGTGATGGTTTTGGAGAAGCTGTTGTGCCACGTGACGTGGCCAAACCATAAAATCTTCTGACACTTAAGAGTGGCTACGAGGGATTCGTGTCGACCCAAGAGACATTTGACTTTGCTCAATAAATAATCATTAGTTTTGTGCTTCTAGTAGAAGATGCGGAGGACCTTTCTCAAGAAGTGTTTATTGAACGCTGGGACCATTCTTCCTGCCTCAAGCAGGAGTATCTAAGTCTTACACTGGTAGAGGAGGATGGATACGGATAGCGATTTATAGAGCTTCGACTTGGTATGTAAGCTGATGTCTCTCTTCCATATCCTTTCCAGTCTGGTTAACGCTTCTCTGGTAGTGGCGATCCGTGTTCGTATTTCTGCGTTGTAGGTGCCATTCTTTTGACAGAGTTACTTCTAAATATCTGAAGCTCGATATTTCCTCCAGTGATTCACCGTCCATGATGACGCTGGCACTGGTGTTTCATGTACTATTTATCAATATTTGGATTTCTCTGTGTTGAGTTCCATTCCATATACACCGGCTCTTTCAAAAATCTTTACATTTATAAATGCTGCCAATCTCTCCTTCAAAAACACAAAATGCATTTATTTATAAGCCTTTTTTACAATTCCTGATGCATTTTTAACTCTTTCAACTAAATGGAACAAATACATTGAGTCAATAGCTTCGTCCACCGCAAGGAAAGTTGGCTCCCTGTTCCCCGCCAGGAAATTTTTCACGCTGGAGTCGATCCTTGAAAACTACAAATCAACCATTTGCTCTTGCATGGAGTATTTATGCTATATATAGTCTGGTGCCCCTTATGTTTGTCTCAAGGTTCTTGATAAGATCCAGAGACGGATATGCAAGGTAACTGGCTCTAATCTGACATCTCGTCTGCAGTCGCTCTCTCACAGACGTGCCATCACCTCCCTCTTTCTTTTTTTACAAATACTTTCATGGTAACTGCTCGATGAGCTGCTTTCGCTGGTTCCCAAACTTCATGAATTTAAACGTTCTACTAGGCTGGCATCTTGCTCACAACCCTTTCACTGTCGAAATTGTTAAATGTAGCCGTCTCTTCTACTCCAATAGCTTCATGTCTCGCACCTCTCGCCTGTGGAACTTCCTCCCCTCTTCCTGTTTCCCTGATAGCTATAATCTCCAACTATTCAAATGTAATGTCAATCGACATCTCCAGATCCCCTATCCTTCACTTCATCCTTTTCTCTATCACTCCTATTTTCTCTAGCTCCAGCTCTGTAACCCCTTGCGTGCTAGTGGCTCCCGCCTTTCTTGGGGTGAAACGCTAATAAAAAGAAATTTAAAAAAAAAAAAAAAAAATATATAAAAATCTTAAAAAGAAAAATAACAAATATTTCAACAGAGAAAATAATTTGTTGCTGCATTTGTCGAAACTGTCGCCATAGGTTTTCAGCATTTTTAATGTGTTTCTTTTTCTTCGTATAGTTTTTTTCTTTTTTCTATCAACCGAGTCTCATCAGGACGTGAGCGATTATAGCACTCCAAAATTTCTTGTCACTTGTAGCTCTATTTTTCCACTACACTCCCATTCTTTTTTTTTTTTACATCATTTAGTCCTGTATATGACGATAAACTACATCCAGCTGTGTTATGGGACCTTACCCATAATAACATAATGGACTACTCCATACGTAATAAATACTGCGCCTCAAGAGGAAGCAGGGAGTTCCGCCTGAAGTCTAGGGTTGCGCCTGAAGTCTGGAGTGAAGTCCGTCAGGAGTCAGTCAGTCAGCGAGTCAGAGGAAGTCCAAATCAGAGTCGTGTTCAGACAATTACTACTAAACCTGATTGTTCGGTACTAACACTTTCTACTTCTCTGTATATATTCCTGTTGGTAATATATCTGTGTTATTCCATATCTGTATTCGAGTTCTTTATTGGTTCTACCTTGGACTATCATCCGTGGTACAAGGAACCGGACCATAACAAGCTGCAAGGCCTGTGATCGAGAGATTGGAGGTTTTAGGGATCATAGAACCACGTCTGAATTGCGGCTGTTTCAAGATCAACCCTATACCAGAATAGTAGCATCTCTTAAGGTCCCAGTTATGGGAAAATAGCGACGCCCTCATCAAAAAACAAAAAAAAAAAAAACAAGAAAAGAAAAATCAAAATAATATGAAACTATAAAAATGCATTTTTATAGTAAAAAAAAAAATAGTATACCAAAAAATGCATTTTTGTAGTGAAAATACCAGCAATACATTATAAATTACTAACAGCGCATTTTTGTGGCACAATAGCCTTCAGTACATTTTATAGCTAAATGACCAACAATACATTTTATACTAAAATTGAAGACATGGCATATATTGTCAACAAAATAAAAACAATTTGCTATGTTTAATCTCGTGACTTGTAAGGAAAAAAAGATTTCACTCCTCAATTGATTTTGTAAGATTATTTAGGGAAAACGCAGGTAACTAATTATAATTTAATCATGAAATAATGTTATTCTTTTGAATTAAGTTTGAATTATTATATTCAGCATTAAATAACCCATAGAGGTGTTGCTATGCCGCTAAACATGAACAACCATCCAAAAGACATCATTTACACAAATATGTTACATAGGTTACTCGTTTTTCCTTTCTCCCCTCTTGCTTTCAATATGCTTTGTGAGTTCACCATACCTTCTTTCCTCATTTTCTGTCCTCAGAAATTTGAGTATCAACAATTGTTTGATTAATATTAGGACAAAACTGTTTTTTATAATTATTTTTATAATAATAAACTTTTTTTAACTATTTTTCTTATAATAATCTTCAAATTTTTAATTACTCCGTTAATCTAAATTTAACTAATTTATTTCGCTAAAGTGATGAGCAAAGATAAACACTTTTCCTCTACTAAAACCGATTATCTTTCTTGACTTTATATATTTCAATTCTTTTGCATGTCGAACGAGAAAACACACATCTATATTTGCATAAGGATCTTCTCAAAAATATTCAGCCTTCCTGAAAAAAATAATTTGATTCATCTATTTTAATGGCATTTGGCAAAATGTCTTTAGCTATATATACAATACGTTTTCTCCGTTTTTCCAGGAATTAAAACAAAGTGAATGAACAACGCATATGTGAGTAGGATGTATTAAGATCAATCTATTTTTTTAATCAATTCAAGGTTCTAATGCCACTAAGATGCAAGGGAATATCGGGATTGACAAATAATTTTAAAAGACTTTAAAAGGAACCGGAAACCCAATCCTAAATAGGAATCAAAGGATAAACCACTACTCCTGTTCAAAAGACCGGGAAAGAAATGTGGACAGAGTGATAGACAAACTTATCTATTCCTATTGAAGAAAAAATAGTAAATAACATTTCTGAGTTTAGGCGGAAACGTATGTAGTATAGATCTGAAGTAGACTTTAGAAGGAACCGGAAACCCAATCCTAAACAGGGAACAAGTCGTGTTAAAAAGAAAAAAAAAACTGGGAGGAATGCGAACTGAATGATAGGCGAACCTATCTACTCCTATTTCTGCCCTATTTCTCTATATATCGGTTCGTATAAATGATTTGAATCATACAGAAATGTCGAATCGACGCCGCCAGGTTGCAGAATGCGAGACAAATTGACAGCTATCTTGGATGCAAACACATTAGCTTAATTTTTTTGTTATTATTATTATTATTGAATATATGAAAAAAAAAACTTCAAAACAGAGAACGTCTGTCTGTCCTGAAGTGAAACTAGTAAATTAACTTTTAAAAAGGTATAAAACCTTAAATTTTTCAGAGGGTCGTCCAAACTTTGGGCCAGTGATGTATATGTTTATCTCTGTACTTCTTAAAGGATACTAAGAGCTTAGATTTAAATGGTGGAAGGAAAACCAAAATAAAGTCTATTAACCGAATATCAAAGAATATCACAAAAACTAAAGAGAGTCATAAAAAAAAAAAAAATTACTCGAATGGAGTGTCTATTAGATCGGCAAAATTGTTCCCAAGAAAAGCCACTTATGAAAAATGGAGTCACGTAAATTCATTCTGAATAAAACAATCAATAGCGTAAGTGAAACTGCGTGCAAAAAAAAAGCAAAGTATATCCTCCTAAATTTTATCGCGTCGCCTTAAACAAACGCCCGCTGAGAGTAAGCTAACAATATAAGAATAATACATTGGCGAACTAAGATTCATGGGATAGCCGACAAAGTATCGTTCAGGATCACTTCTAGCCCGACAAAGTGTCATCGATTCTTCAAATGATCGAAAGATTCCCGGGGATATATTGAGCCATCGCTGATATTTGCAGGTGTAAGATCTTGTGAGCGAATAATCATCTCTACAACATCCCATAAATGCCAAGTTCGGCTCATGGCAGGCAAAACCAGGTGATCACACCACTTAACGGAAGTCTCACAAAGATTAATCATTCCAGTTTGGGGCAACTTGGGCAACCAATTGAGGAACAGGGAGTTCATGAATGGGTGCAATGAATTGTTACGAAACGGTCAGCGTAGCAACATCCTGTCAGTGACGTGTTTAAAAGGACTAGTGGACCCGATATGCGCCACAGGCACACAGCCTATATCATTATAGAATCACCATCATCTTTTAAGATTGGTAACTTGGATAAATGGCCTCATGGGATTTACGTTACAGTCGATCATTTTTGCTAACGAAAATTAAAATCGTATTATATATATATATATATATATATATATATATATAAGGCCTAACGATTGCGTTTAGCATGAAACAGACTGTAGCCTCTAGGTTTTGACTTCAATATGCATTTTTATATTTACACAGTCTCTATCCCTGATATTGACACTTTTACCCATAAATATAGTATACCACAAAACTATATTTTATCCTATCTTCGAGCCATTCTGATAATGAGATGAAGATTTGCCTTTAATCCGATACAAAAAAAAATCTGGGAAAATATATTATCAACATTCGACATGTGCTAAGAAATATAAAGAAAACATACAGAATAAATATAAAGGGCTATAAAAAAAAATAAAAAAATCGAAAATCATTTTTTTTCTTCTTTAATCACGAGAAATAGCAGCTTAGGGTAAAAAAAGTACTATGATTCATTATTTAAGGATCCGCATACACAGGCACACGCATTTCTTTCGTTTTTGGGTCTGATGAAGACTTAAAAGCCGAAACGCGTAATCAAATCTATTTTCAATAAAACGTTTTCCATTTTCCAAATTTCTTAAAAACTTTGTCGCCATTCTATATCCTATTTCAAACCCGTATATATAGAGATATAATGTAATATGCATATTGTAATATATATATATATATATATATATATATATATATATATATAATCACATTATATAAACCATACAATATAAAATCATAATGAATATATACATACATATAGCGTTTATAGATTCATATATATATATATATTACAGTGAATCATTCATACAATAAGTAGATTAGTAAAGTTATTAATATAAATTGGAGAATTTCGTCATTTTATATCATTAACTTTACTAATCTACTTTTTGCATGAATGATACATTTTAATATAAAATGAACTACACCACATATTTGATATATATATATATATATATATGGTTCCACCAGTTCTAACTTTCATTGTTAATATCCGCTCTGCTACGCACATTTTAGAGAACCACCCTCATTCCCTTCATATTCCATTAGTCTGATGTAAGTTCCACTCGAACAGCTTCTTTCCTGGAATCATTGCTTTGTAGGACCGATTACCAAAAGAATGCTTCTCCAGTCACTAAAATCTTGACCTGTTCAAGTCTAGAAAGGGGTGGGGGATGCAAACTCCAAATGCTCCGAAAGAAATGCTTCCTCTTCTTTCTGCGGTTATTAAATCAGATAGAGCTTGTATCATAGCACAATAACACTGTTGGATAGAGCTACAATTTTTCAGCTGCCAAACGTTATTTTTCCAAGCAGTCGCTACTATTGATATTGACATTAACTCACGCCGAGGCGCCCCACATTGTATTGGAACTGCTTGCAGAAAAAAAGTAAAACGTTGTTTTGTTGATGAGATACATTTTAGAATGTATTGTTTATTGATTTGTTTAGTTCATTGTTTGGTCGGTAGCTTGAGAGTGTACGTCTTTCAAATCAGTGTTACTGAAACTTTATATAATCCTGTTATTAGAAGCATTCATGGGAGAGTAAGTAGCGTATCAAATGTGTTTCTCACGTCTAGGAATTCGGATCTCGATAAAAATTAACACATTAAAGAATAAAACCATTGATTCGTCAATAAATCTGTGGACAGATACCTAGGTTAACTTTTAAATGTTTTATAGCTCTCTTTTGTAATCATTTATATATTTATAAAAGCAAGGATGTCGAAAGGTATACAAAACAGCAAAGAACAGTAAACGTCTGCTGCTAGATTTTTTTTTAAAGGCATCCTCTTTCTTTTCGTTTTTTTTTTTTACATGAAATTCTTTACTCATGTATCAACTTGTCTTCTTTCTGTATGCTTTATTCTGTTCTCTTTATCTGACCCCTTTTGAAAATGTTGCCTTTTATTTTTCTATTCTCAACACAGCTGTTTTGCGTACCTCTTATAAGTATATTTTTGTCTATCTTTCTCACAGTTGCGTTCTTTCGTATTTCTACTCTTCTTTCTACTTCGCTTGTCTTGGACTAATTTTCAAGCTTCCGCCTTAGAAACTGCTTCTTGTTTGTTCACCAAACAAAGTCAAGAAGCAGCAGTAACCCGAATCTTCAAACATGTATTCAATTTCCTACTCCTAAATATAATGGGGCTTATACTTGATTTGCTTTGAAATTCACCTCTGAAATGAAAGTCTACTATAAGTTTTCCTCTACATTTAGTTGAACAGACATAACTGGAGTTACGTTTATTTCCCAATGTTTGTTTTTTTTTTCAAAATACAGTCAATTTTTTCAAATTCTTTTTTTTTTCTTTAAACATTTGACCCCAAGTCAGGCAACAGAGCCACCAACACGCAGCGGGTGACTGTGTGTGGAAGAATATAAGAAAAACATCATTAAGGAGGAAAAACACTAAAAGAACTTAATTTAAGAGGAGAGACGATAACGAATGACATTGCATTTAAAATTTTGAAGATCAAAGGCAATAAAAGCCACTAGGGTGCAAGAGGTTACTGAGTGTTAGAGAATATGTGAAAAACTACTATTAAGGAAAGAAGACAATAAAAGAACAAGAATTAAGAAGACAGAAGATAACGATAGACATTGCATTTTTATTTTTGTAGTTACATCTAGACGTTTCGACTGTAAAATGATGAGATCTTGCAGGCAATGTAGTAATGCGCTTAAATTTACAGAGTCTAGCTACCATAGAGGAGAGTTCATCAGAACATTTACCATGAAAATATTTATAGAAAAGGCATTAGTAAGCTACATTACGGCACTAATAAGAAAAAAAAATAATTTCAATAAGCAAACTGAATTTGTTTTTTTGTTTTTTTTCAAATAACTGCTTTTGATTTCACTTAAGACAATAAAACTTCTTCAGTTATTGAATTATATGTATTATTTTTCTATTTTTCTTTTATTTTTATTCTCTTCAGAAAGATCATAGGTTATCTAGACGACCGGAGCCCTTCACAATTTCCTTTTCTATATTATTCACGAGCCTTTTGAAAAGTAGCGAAATGTTTTTTTGTTTTTTTTTTTTTTTGGTTTTTGTTTTCTTCCATTGCATTTTCCTCGGTTTAGAATTCAGTGTTATCATTCTTCTAGACTGGGTGCCAGTCAAGAAGAACCAAAAATGTCAAAAGATTACTTTCTAGGCCTTGATCCGTACAGGCATTAACCAGGCCGATCACGTGGCAACCGGATGTGACACAAGACCTTCATACGTATACATCATGACTTCTATTGTAGTGAATACATAACTACTTGTCCGCTATTCACTTTTCCTTAGCCGATAACTTAATTATTGGTTTTTTTTTTTCTATATTCTCATTTTACTCAACAGTTTCAGATCCATCATTCTTATCTGGCTAAATATTTTTACTTTTACCCTGAGGTTAACTAGCTTCAAACACGAAAGCAAAAACGCGGCAGCATTTCATTTCTTTCTCTTCCTTTCTATCTTTTCCAATATTTTTTTTTTTTTTTTTAATTCTGTCTTCCCGCTTATTTATCTTCTATTTTCCATATCTCTTTTTATTTTGTAGATTCTACCTAGGTTCTTCCTGTTTTTGTACAATTTCTCGTTTTTCATATTTTATTTGATACCTCTTCGTTCCGTTTCTTTGTTCTAGTTCATGTTTTATTTCACCGTCTTTCTTAAGGCATTTTTTAAACTTTTTCTTCTTTCGTCTTTCATATATATTCTCTCATTTTTATTTTTATTTTACCTTCTTTCTTTATCATTACTTACTCTCTTTTTTCCATAATTAAATTCTTTCCAAATTATCTTTCTCCACCTTTTCCTTTACTACGTATCTCATCGCTTTATGTCAGCTACCAAACTTATTTACCTTCCATCATTATGGGTATGGTTAACCTCCAGTCGAGAAACTGATATGAAATGAAATGGAATGGAAGGATTATATTTAAACAATATAATATCCCAAACTAAACTTCTCCCCATTAATCATCTGAGAAATCCCTTTCTGCCTTCCATCAGTATGGCTGATGCTAACCTCCAAGAAAGTAACTCATTGTGCCTTCTCGAGCTAACGTTCTCAAAGGACATAAAGTGGAATATATTGAATCCATTACTAGGTCAGTTGCTAAGAAATTTAGTTCACTATGTCGTGCAAGACATTTTTCTCTCCAGAATATATATTACTTATCTATAAGTCTCCCATTTGTCCATGCTTAGAATACTGCTGCCACATCTGGTCTGGTGTCCTTGCTATTTACCTTGAGCTCCTTGATTAAATCCAAAAAAGAATCTGCAATATTATTGGTCCCGATCTGGCGTGTCGGCTTCAGTCACTTTCCCGCCGCCGTAAGGTTGCTTCACTGTCCTTTGTCAATAATACTTTCATGGTAAGTGTTCAAGTGAATTCTTCACTAGACTTTTTGACTTTAAGCGCAGTACTAGACTGGCGTCGAGATCATATCAATTTACAGATGAGCTAGCTAGATGTAGCTGTAAATTGTAGGTAACAGTTTCTTCTCTTGCTTGTGGAACTCCCTTTTGGCTTCATGCCTTCCAGCCAACTTTAATCTTCAAAAATGTAAATGCAATGTCAATCGCTATCTACTGTCCTCCTGATTGCTCGTTTCTCTTCCCGCTCGTTATTAATGCTTCTGTTCCCAATTCTTCCACACCCTATAAGTCCCTTGTGTCGTAGTGGTTTTTACTGCCTTGCTTGGAGTAAGACCGATTAAAAAAATTGTTAAGTCTGCTGAATCGATTCACTACGAATCCAAAAGCTGAGCAGAGTATTGCGAAACAGGAGGATTTCTTTGGTAACAAAGACAAGAATATTGAGCTACATGACATCTGTAGTTTTTTACGTCAGCGAATGTTGGACGATTTCCTCAAAAATGAAGAAGAGACTCGAAGCAACGGAGATGTGGTTCTGCAGAAGGATGCTAAGGAAATCATGGATCAAGCGTGTCAGCAACGATGAAGGCTTAAGATGTAAACAAAGAGGAAGCTTATATTTAACATCAGGAAGAGGCAGCAGAAGTTTCTGGGACACATGATGAGCTAGGAGGGCCTGGAGAATCTGATACTCACGGGTCGAATAGAGGGAAAGAGAAACAAAAAAAACGCATGACATACCTAGCGGGCGAGTGGTTGAACGTGGTTTGGGGGAGGAAGCAGAGGGAAGGAGCTTGTTGAGAGCTTCAAGGGAAAGAGGGAGGTAGAGAGCCATGATCGCCTACGTCCTAAAAGGATATGGCACATAAAAATAAAGAAGATCGTGCTAGACTATTTTACTCGTCAGAATCTATCTTGTTCATTTATAAATCCATGCATCGAATATTGTTGCCTCATCTGGCCTGACGCTTTTGCTATATATCCAGAGATTTTTGACAAAATCCAAAGAAAAACCTGCAACGTTATCAGTCCTGACCTGGCATCTCCGCTTCAGTTAATTTCCCAACGCCGTAGCGTTTCTCCGCACTGCCTCTTCTATAAATAGTTTTAGGGCAATTGCTCTGATGAGATTTCCTCTTTGGTATTGTGTTTTTTTTTTTATTAATAACTTTTTATTACTATTTTGTTTAGTTTCTTATAAATATATAGAAAATACATTGTAAATACACATAGGGGTTAGATTTTTAAATTGTAGTTTTTATTCCGAGACAAATAATTGTATATATATAGGGATAGTTAGAACTTCATAGAGTCTTTTAGGTATTGTTGTGGACGTACTAAAAATGTGTTGTTTTGGTGTAAGGAATACTGTGGTATGTTTAGGTTTTAATTTTGACTAGCGAGGTTTAATTATACGACAGAAGATGTTCATCTTTCGCCCTTCCATCTTTTGGCCTTGTGCCACATTTCTGTATTTTACGGAATAAATATCGCTTTCCTCGTTGATATTTCGACATCATGAATTCAAACGCGGTACATACTGAAGGAATTAGGCTTGGAGAATTTGTCACTCACAGGACATATTGAAAGCAAGAGGGTCAAAAGAAAACAGCAAATAACGTACCTAATGAGCTTGTATAAATGTTTGCCAGAACAAAGAAATGAAACGATTGCAAAAAGAAAAAAAAAACTTGAGAGCCCCGATCGCCGACATGTCAAACAGACGCAACACATAAAAAAAAAAAACGAAGAAAAAAGAATGGTATCGTGTTCACAAAAATATTTTATGGATATGAGCATTGGCTTCTTGTCTTCAGGTCGAGCGTATCCTGATACTCGTGGATTTCGGCTCGAAGCTAAAAAAATTCCGCGTAACAATGCTTCATTGATAATTGTATCACTGGATACGTAGAGTAAACTGACGATCACGTGAAGAAACCCCTGCAGACACATAAAAAAATAGATAAGAATAATCGTACGAGTAAAACAAAGTGTAAAAATGGTTTTGACAATTAAGACATTGTACTATTGACAAAGAAGTGAAGAAAATTCTCAGAAGATTACAAAATGAAATATGCAAATCATAAACTCTGGACAAGGCACCGAATAAAACGTTCTGATAAAAATGTCGGGAAACCAATTCCAACGAGATTATTACTCTGCAATCGCTTTCCTATCCCCTGCACACCAATGAAAAAAAATCTCTTAATGCGAATTGTTAAAGGACATACAGATTCATTGACAAACATCCTAGCCCTGCTGAATTACGTATTAAATTTATCTGCTAAGTCAGTAGTCAAATTAGTATACAACAAAAGAGAATACTGTTCAACCCTAAATAAGTCATTACCTTTTTTACTGAAGACTTTTTAAAGTATACTAAGTCATCGAACGGAAGTAATACATCGATATGCGCACAGTAATGGCTATCTTCGAGTTGAGAACCAAGTTTAAACCAACATATTAAATAGTTTTTTGTTTGTTTTTTTAAGAGAGAAAAACTCTCTACAGCTGAAATATTCGTGACAACCCAGATATACAATCCCAGATTTGATCTTCTGCTAGACTATTTTAAACTACACAGAGAGAATCCTCTTGGATATGATGTCGTCATGGCTACTGTGACAAGGTGGGTTGCTTTCACCGGTGCTAATTTTTAATATCGCGTTGTCTAAAATTTTATTTATCAGCCGCCAAAATGATAGTCAATGTTACTATGTGAAAAATCGTCTTTTGTGTTCTATCTCATGGTTTTATAGTAGTGTTTCATGGTTTTCGTGGAAACAAATAGATGGTATTACTTTTTTCTATGCCATCTTTTCTATTCGTTCATCTTCTAATTTGAATTCATTTCGTTTTATTTGATTTCTAGGTTCTTTTATCAACCGTTTTCGTTTTCTGTCTCCTGTATCTATCATTTTTTTTCCAAAATGCGTTTTCTGATTTTTATTAATAGAAAATTCATCTCTACATCATGTTCGTATACCGCTGTTGCTGCTTTCACTTTCAGTATGTTCCTTACTTTTAATCCTAGTTTCACTTTCACTATCTTTTACTCAGCAAGTTTCTTTTTCTGTTTCCGCTTCTTGCCCAACTCCCTCTATTATTCTCACTTTTATTTTTCGTTTATCATGATCTACCTTTTAACCTCATTTTCATCTTGATTTCATCAACATCTTTACCTTATCTGCATTGTTCACTTTCTGCACATTTATCATTTCACCATTTCCTTCTTATCTCTGCCAATCGGAAGCCTTTATCAATTTCAGCATGAATTTTTTCAATTTCTGTACTAATTTCATCAACACCGCCTCCGCATTTTACAAGGATTTTGCGGGTAGACATTTCTTTTGTTCAGTTTACTTATTTATTTTTCTGACTCTGTATTTAATAATGTACATACTCTACTCAGTTGATAAACATATTGATTGTGGCGTACAGTAAGAATCAAGCCCCGAGCTTAAAATTTATCTATTCGGCCTGTAGTAATTTAAATTCCAACCAGAATGAATAAGTTTCCGAATAATTTGAGAATGTATATTAAGTTGTTCCTATTGATTCCATTTTTTTATTATTTTAATCATGTCAAATCAATATTTTTTAACTAACTTCTAATTTCTATCCTTTTTCTTTCTTTTTTTATTTCTCTCTTCCGTTCTCTATTTTTCTACTTTCTTTCCACTTCTTTCTTTTTTTTTCTAATCTCTATTTTTCTTTCCCTTTTTTTGTCCTTTTTTTGCACCCCCTCTCTTTTTCTGTTATTTTGTCTCTTTCATTTCTCCCTTTTCTATTCTTTTTTCTCTGTAACTTTTACTTTCCTTTCACATGTATAAACCTTTAAGTATTCTCTTTAGTAATTGTTTCCTTCATTTCTCATCGCAATAAATATTTCTGTTTCTTCATTTATACTTAGTTTATCTTCTAACTTCCTCTGGGTTCTTTTCTTCACCATATATCGATATTAAGTCTACTTCTTCTTTTTCTTCTCCCCTTTCTGAAAGGACAACTCTTTGAAGCTTTTAATCCAGGTGCTAAAAGGAGAAGACCGATAGGCATATAGGTCGACTGCATAACGCAAACGATAAAATAACAGATGTCGCCCAGATAATTTGGCCTTCATCGCCTGGTATCCAAAGTAACGCGCTTGTTTTAATGCACTATTAACAAGGAATACTTGATATGATCAATTAATCTGGAGATGCTATCTTCGGGCTAAAAATGCTTAATAAACACGAACAGGTTGAACAGCAAGGGAAGAAGGACTTTTGAAAACTATGACAGCTTATGTATAAGGTCGCTCCGACAACGACTCCATGAATCCTACTCACTTTTGTTTTTATGTTCTTTACACTAATATCATAAAATTATTATTGTATTAGATTAGTTTTCCATTAAGAAACTGTAATGAAAATTTTATTTTCTGTCAACATGGATTTTTTTTTGATGTGTGATTAAATTTGCTATGCCTTATTAAACATTTTAATATTTTTCACGGAGATTTCTACGTAACACAATGTGTTTCAATGCTCTGCTTGATATGTTGTGCTTCACATTATCGACTATTTTAAATTTTCCTCATTTTTACAATAGAGATAAGGAAATATTTACACTATTAATATACGGAATATTTCACCACAATGTGTATATTTACAGTAAGTCTCATACGATTTGACAGAACTTTTATGCAATTAAAAGTTATAATTACAGAACGTGCTGAAGGTTTAAAATAAACACTATATACATTATTCGGACTATTGCCCTCATCTTTGGTGCCATATTTATCACAACGTTTCGGCCGTTGTACGCTCCGGCCTTCTTCAGTTGGTTGGAATGTCGAACTGAACGCTTTATTTCGCTCACTGGGGCAGACTGTTCTAGTTCCACGTGTCATATCTAATGGATGTCAATTATCAGTTATCTCCTGTTAATTTCCCTCTCCAAGTTCTCCACTGCCTTAACCTGGTATTGAACTAAGGACACATGGCACAGTTGATAAAGGCGTTGGTTAGATCCAGTGACAGGACCCAAAGAGTTGTGAGTTCTAGAAACTTCAACTGCGTAAATACGAGTTGTTCATAATTGGTTCATCTGGTCAGGCGACTCAAGAGTTTCGCGTCGAAGTGCTTATCATGGTTAAATATTTAATTAATCTATTTCAATCTAATGAACGTTTCGTCGTGAAACACTTGTGTCGACTAACCAGGTAAGTGACTGGATTCTTGTCGGGTCTGTTGTATTCACCTACGTGCATATATCCTTGGGAAACATATGAATCTTTTATGCTACCAGCTATGAGATTCCAGGGCAGACTGGATTCTATACCCTTGCTTGGCCATCAATCTACCACAGAGAAACGTCATCTTGCTGCGGGAAAATCTTCCAGATAGTCATGAATCGAAAGAGATATGATCGCCCAGTCGTGTATCACATAGGATACTTATGTGACTATGTACTAAACGCTTTTTTGCGGAAGTTCTGCTAAAATGAAAAGAATATTAATTCGTTTTAATTTTCACGTTTTTTCAATTGTATTATTATTGATGTTATTATTATTATTATGATCATTACTATATTATTATTATTTGTCTATTCCTGCTTTGTATCCTGTACAGCTATGTCCAAACTATGGTTCTTAGGCCCTAAAGGAGAATTGTCATTTACTTAATATATGGGATATTCCTAGTAGGACGATCTTCTGGGCAACTTGTATGTTCATGTTATCTGGGACACTGTCAGTAGAATTGTCCATTCATTTTATCATGAGACTCCTATTACTATTGCTATAGTCTCAGCCTGCATTCCCCTCATCCTTTAATCTCGATCTCCAGATCCTTGCATTTGGACAATTTCTCGATAATTTTCATGGCGGTGTTCCTCTCAGATTGTACCGCTATGTCAATAAGCATACACTTCTTGAATTTCTTGTTTTTTATGATAATATCAGGTCTGTTTTTATTTTCCTCTCAGTTTGAATTGGTATGCGCCAGAGGATAGTTACATCGTTATTTTGGGTAATTGTGTCTAGTTGGTTCTCATTCCATCTCACAGTGGTTTCGATTTTGTGCTTCTTGAATATCTTCCAGTGCATCTATGTTGCTACCTTGTTTTGTCTGTGGGTATATTCATTTTGTGCTAGTTCCGGACATCCTGAGATAATATGGTCGACAGTTTCATCATATTTTTCGCATATCCTGCATTTCGGATTAGTTCCATCTTTGATTATGTGACAATGATAGAATCTGGTTGCGAGGCTTTGGTCCTGAGCTGCATTATTATTATTATTATTATTATTATTATTATTATTATTATTATATGTCTGTGTATTCATGTGTGCTTGTGTATGTTTAAAAACTAGAATATTATGAAAAATACGATACTTATCATCAGATAAATATGAAATTCGAATTTGAATTGCATTCGTCTTACTTAAGCGACATAAAGCGATGATTCCTAGTGTTTGGTTATAATCCCGCAGCGGTGGTTTCCATAGAATGATGATTCAGCAACAATCGTCTCAGAATATTATTATTAATAGAGATGGAATGGGAAACAACGAGAGAAAAATGAAAAAAAGAACAGAAATTAGAAGTTAAAAGTGGCGAAGGACACTTGTTGAAATGAAAAAATTAAGTTGATATTTCTTAATGCATCATTTATTATCTCCCCTTAAAAAGAAGCCTATAACGTCTGAATTTATTATCTCCCCTTAAGAGGAACCATATAACATCTGAATTGATAAATCAAGAATTGAGTTTCTAAACGAATCTCTTTTCTAGTTTCCACAAAACTTGTTCTGCTGCCACGATATTTTAACCTTTCAAATGATTATTCCTTTGAGACAGGTTTAGATATTGAATTTATTCTAGTCTTTTAACGCGAGAATTTATCACAGATAATTAAATAGCAGAAGGAAGCTGTGTTCTGGTTCCTTTTCACTGTATCATTTCCCATTAACCTGTTTCTCCAGACAACACACATATATCATTGCTGGCAGTGAAATTAGTTTTAATTTATTTATACTCATTAGTAACCATTTAATTTCAAATCGAGTCCAAACTTTTAAAAATTGAATGATTGAATTCTATCAATCGGAATTCGATTATTATCCAAGGGGAAATTGTTGAATCCACTTTGATTATATTTGTCAACGAAGTCTTGTTTATCTCGGATAGCGTCATTCTCTTTGGAAGCCACAATGTCATTAACACTTTAAAAAAATTTTCACTTTCTTATTGGAATTAGGTAGAGTCTGTATATAAACTTGAATAAGGAAAAAAGACACATATTATTTAAGA
Source organism: Acanthosepion lycidas (assembly GCA_963932145.1). Lineage (NCBI taxonomy): Eukaryota > Metazoa > Mollusca > Cephalopoda > Sepiida > Sepiidae > Acanthosepion > Acanthosepion lycidas. The sequence goes on along the minus strand of OZ010585.1, from coordinate 112,163,861 downwards.
AATTTCAACATAAAATATTTGAGGGGAATTTTGAAATCGTTTAATTCAATAAGATTGACTAATATTTAATTTACTTTTACACGAGAATTTTTATCAGGTTACTGATAACGTTAACACACACACACACACACATATATATATATAGATATAATAAAAATGCTAGCTATTAATATACGTAAAATCGCGCAATTTAATATATATCAAATTTTAAAGAATTTCTGCTTAGAAAGTGTTCAATGTAAGATTGGAACGATAAATATCATTAAATCAATAGCAATAAAGCTGAACACTTATCGAAGGTCAACTCAGAGTTTTATAAGTTTTCAATCATTCATTGTGACAGCCGATATATCAAAATATCTATATCATCACACAATAAATATTTATTTTCTTCATTATCTCTTTTTTTCAATATGCTTAAATCAGTAATGATTATTATTATTATCATTATTATTAGTAGTAGCAGTAGTAGGATTTTCTTTTGGTCTCGCATACATTTCCTTCTGATTCTTAACCAGAAACATAAAGTCAGAATTTCTCCCCTGATCATTTTTGTAAAAAAAAAAATCTTAAGATCATAACAATAGATGAAGCTCTTTCTAATGTGTGAGTTGTACTTGTAACCGATTTTTTTTATTTCTTTATGGCATGGGCTACTAGGAATCCCTTTAATGTGTTTACTAGAACCTTTTCCAATCAATACGAGGGCTCCAACTACAACTGGAATTATTGATGTTTTCATGTGCCACATTTTTAGATTTCCACTTGTATTTTTTAGATATTCAGAGATACATTACAATCTTCAGGGACTGCCATGTTAATAAGAAAGCACATTCTATTTTTGTGGTCTTTGATAACAATGTCTGGACGATTAGCTTTGATTGTTCAGTCTGCGTGTACTGTAATGTCCCTTATTATTATTATTATAGATCGAATATTACAGTGAACGTTTCATTTCAAAGTTCTGCAAGTAACTACTTTCACTGTCTAATATTCGATCTTTCTCTGTAATTACCCGGCGTTTTTCAGATGTGATAATAACATCCCATATGATAAAAGAGTAATAATTGTTTTCTTTATAATATTTAAATAAATAATATTAAAATATTAATTTGAAAAATAAATAAATTAAAGGAAAAACTAGAAAAGATATATGTATTTTGTTAATTGAAAATTTAATAATTAACATTTTTCTTACTCATGTATTTTTTCAGAATCATAAATAATTTTGAAAATTCACAAACAATTTTCGTATACTTTTTGTAAAACGATTACAAATTTCCTTATAATTTAGATTTAATTTTTCAGTTTAATATTTCGAAACAATATGATATTTTTTATTATAAACAGAAAAATAAAAGAACATTATTTGATTTTACCTCTTCATCTATGGATTAAATTAATAAATGTATTCATAAGTGTAAAGACATTGTATCTTGGTCAATAGTCACACATTTTGTCCCAGTTTGATTTTATTTATTGGCAATTTTCAAATGTCGCTTTTTATTAAATTACCTATCATTTAATTTAAAATCAAAATGGAAAAATTAGATTTGAAATTATATTTTTTGTTGCATTTTTACTTTTACATTTCGTTTCGATGCAAACTGTTTATCGTAAAACAACGTAAACAAAACAAAGTTTGTTAGAAAGATTTTGCATATCTTTTCGATTATAGTTTCAACTTAATTTTTGGCAATTTTTTTTAACTATTAATAAATATATGATACGCGTATTATACAAAAATAATACATGAAATATAAAATTTAAGACAAAAACTTTATTAATAATTTCGAATTTAATTAATTTTTTTTCACTCTTTATCTATTAAATGATTGTCTTGCTTCGATTTGATCTTAAAATAGGCTTTGTCGTCGCCATCGTTGTAATTCTGTTGCTAATTTATTTTCTTCCGAGAGATATTTCCGTTTTACTGTTATATTAAATACATAAAACGTTTAACATAAAAAGATATTGAGCAAAAAATAAAAATGTTTAAAAATATACAGGGAATGTCTATTAAATTGGCCTCTATTTTTGTTGTAAATTATTTATCGACGCTTTATTTAACCTCAATACTTTTTTTCAAGAATTTTGTTTCATTGTATCTCACTATTAAAACTACTTAAAAGACACCGCCATTTTTGACGGCACATGTATACTAATAGATACATCAACTAATTTCCAGTAGACAAATTCAAATTTACATTTCATCGCGGGATATATGTTTTTACGCGTGCTACTCGATTGGCAAATAGGTCTTACCATTTTAGTGTTAAACTAGCTAGTTGCAACCGTATGTTCTATTCTAAAAGTTTATTTTCTCACACTTCTAACTTGTGGAACTCCTTTCCGCTTTCTTGATTCCCTGACATCGACAATCTTCGAAAATTTAAATGCAACCTTAGCTGCCATATTCAATCGTCCTGAATTCTGTACTTTTATAGTCTTTTTCTTCGCTTTTCATCATTAAAGTCTTCTCAGTATCTTTCCGTCCTTGTATCTTCTTGCGTCCTTGTAATATGATCGCCTTGCTTGGGGTTAAATGATTCTAAAAATGACAATTCTCTAAGATTTAAATCTTTAAATATTTCGCATGTTAATTCTTTCTATAAATCAAACAAGTTCACAATTTTAAATATCTGAAAAATGTTCTAACAGAGGCCCCAAAGTGCGACACTGAGATCCGAAGACGTATTGGGATAGCAAAAGATGCTTTCCAAAAGCTAAGCAGAGTATTAAAAGACAGAAAAATTTCGTTAGAAACAAAGAAAAATGTATTGAACTGTTACGCAATATCTGTCCTCCTGTTTGGCAGTGAATGTTGGACAATCTCCTCAGAGATGAAGAACAGACTTGAAGCAAGAGAATGTGATTTTTCAGAAAGTTGATGTGGATACGATGGACCGAACACGTGAGCAACGGCGAAGTTTTGGAGAAAATGGTAACAAAAAAGAAACTTAAACTTAACATCAGGAAGAAGTTGAAATTTCTGGAACACGTAATTAGGAAGGAGGGTTTGGAAAACATGATACTCACAGGACAGATTGAGTAAAAACGAGGGACAGGGAAATGCAGCGCGTAACATACTTGATTAGCTTGAGTAAATGGATCGTAGAACAGGGTTTGGGAGAAATAACAAAAAGATAAAACTTATTAAGTGCAGCAACTCGACAGAAAGATCGTTTATGTCATGAAGAGACACGGTACATAAAAAAAAAATAAATAAATAAATAAATCTTATCTATGCTACTTGTTCTGTAATGTGAAACCGTAACTCCAAGTTATTAACAACTGAAACTTTTCTGGTTTTAAAGTAAATTTTCTGAATGCTGGTGGTTTAATTATTATTTATAAGCTTTTTGAAGTATTTTATTATTAGGTTGGGGCAAAAATAATGTCGTTTTTTGACGTTCAACTTTAAAAGAAAAAACGACATTATTTTTGCACCAGCCTAACAGTTCGTGGCATTTAAAACGTTGTAAGAGGTCAACAGTTAATATTTATTTGGGGTCCTTTTTAAATTATCCCTCTGTCCCCTAACAAATTTCTGTAAAATATTTAACATTTCAAATGCAGTACAATATATACATGGTTACACAGAATGACAATAATAAAGATAGTTCAAACAAAACAAGTGAGATGTCAAAAAAAAAAAAAAAAAGAAATTAAGTAGATACGTATTAAAATTGGTTTCAGATATATGAGTTCAAATAGAAAAGAAAAGAGAGGTGGTTTACTTATACACACACATATATAGAGAGAGAAAGAAAGAAAGAGAGAGAGATAGATAAAGAGAGAAAGAATATGTCCATACACAGTGTGAGAGAGTTCGTTGAACTTTGTTTTGGTTGGTGGAAACGTGATAAACGTTTAAAGAGTGTTCCACTGAATTTGCCGGTCGCTGGAAACGAAGTCCCATTAGATATGAGTGAAGCTTTCGGTGTCAATATGTATTTATTACGCTTTTAAGAGCCTCAAGTCTTAGGACTATTCAGCACCACAACAGAACGATTTCGTTGGTCTATTATGTTCTCTCTGTGTCATGTGGTATATTCTATAATACGTCCGCAAAAAAGGACTCGATAAAACCGATTATGTCATTTAAAAAGAACAAAGACATGAGAGTTGTTTCTTCTGTGGGTATATGTGTTTGTGGACCGTATAGTCCTTTTTAATACTATTTTTCAATTGAAATGAATTCGTTCTTCAGTCGTTTTCCCCGTCGGTAAGAATATGAATCTCGATTAATGAGGCCAAGGAACGCTGTTTCCCATCTGTTCTGCTGAAATCAAAACCGTTGTTATTAATGTATTGAGCTTGCAGCCTTTTCTATGGTAGGATTTATTTCGCCTGAATCAAATCCAATATTTATCTTTGCATTTTATCCTCCATCTTTTGGAATAATCGCCAGTTTCTAAAACTATCCATTATCTTTTGACATGATCTGATCCTAAATAAGTAATCCTAGGTTTATTCTTCAGTAGAACGAGAGACCGTTATCTAGTAACTGTGCGTATATACATTGATACTTACCAAAGCGCTGCTATTTATTTAACGAAAATAACAATCTAGGTAAATAATTGCAAAGCTTAGCTTTTCTTAGTCCAGCACAAGATTAACTTAGGAGAAATATGGTGGAAAAGATTGTATTACGCCAAACTTTTAAAGTGTGGCTTGCCTATCTAGAAATTATTACAAATCATGTCTTTTCCAACCTCAATTTTGTTCAGAGTCATTTACAAAAGTGGCACATTAATGCATGAAACATGAAAATATTTATAGTACTACAAATATATCCTAATTATGGATACATGTTTCTATATGTTAAATTTTACGCGTATTAAATCGTTAACGAAACACCATATATATATATATATATATATATATATATATATATATATATATATATATATATATACACTGATAAACAGACAGAATGTGTATGTGAAAAGTATGCAACAAATTTAATCTTAAGACAGGGAATTCTATTCAAATCAAAACAGGAACATAAGTTAGTTATAGAAGTATAGCAAGTTCAACTGTTTCCACGTCATAGCCATTATTATATCCGTGATATAATAACACCGTATTTCACGGACAGAACTGAATGGCTGAAAGGAAAAAAGGATGCTAAACATGCTTGGTTCTCAGAGAATATATATGCATATATAGACATGTGCCCCACGCGGAGAATAGGATATCACATATATCTACACAACAAAAAAGAGTGTAAGGAGAAACAAAAAGGAAAGATCTTACATAATAATATGGAGATACTCCTGTGTCTGGAGAATCAATGTTTAGAACTCCAGATTAATCTGCTTTCCCCCAGGTGACGACATATTCCACGAACGGGAAACAGCGAGACTTGGATTTTCCCAAATTGAGGACTGCGAGTTTGATTTTCATTCTATATCTGTGAATTATATATTCCCAAAAGGAAACGGCACTATGGCCTTGTAAGGTTCTAGGGAGGCAGAATTTAGCCTCTGTTCAGGCTATACGGGTACTGGGCTGATGAAAGCAAACTTTTCGTTTGGCTGCTGTAAACGAATTGACTCATTTGTCATGTGACGTACAAAGAGGTCATCACTTAACCCACGTGACTTATCTCAGTCAGAGGGATATAAGAGTCTTCTGTATCCTTACACTGGTATAAATATCTTCAAATCTAGAATCGGTGTACGACATTTTCTCAGTGGTCATAAGACAGCACGGAAGACTGACTGAGTAGAGAAATATAAAAACATCAAGCCAAATATTTCAAGACAAGTGGGATCCATCCCCGAACCTTCGCTATATGATCAAAAGAGCTAATCTAAATTTGAAAACCAAATTCTGGCACCTGTATAAATCAGGCAACCATCTCAGAATGCAGGTCACAGTCCCTTCTGTAAATAATTAAAGTTAGTTACAGATTTTGGTTTTCAATAGTGTATTTCTTCAGGCTTTACTAGTGTGCAAGTTTTCTTATTTTCTACATATAAAAACATAAATTAATAATTTTCTATGACCTGAATACAAATATACAAATAGTAACTTTCTAGTATGTTTCTTGGGGCAGAGAAATTAATTTTACGTCTCATGACTTGTTGAATTACGAATAATTCCATCGATTTTACAGCCAGTTCATCACATTAAATATGCGAATCTCCTCCGTATAGGCATTTAATTAGCTACCTATAGCCCAAGGATACAGATATGGAGCTCTCATCGATTAGGGAAATGAATATACGAGAAAAAATAATTTGCGTACCAAGTTGCCAATCACTGTGCTATTGAAAGCTGCCATGTCTACACAACTGCGAACACACATACATTATATATATATATATATATATATATATATATATATACTAGGAGCGTTTATTAAAACTTAGTTCAGTCATTTATAAAGTTGGCACATTAACATGAAAATATTTGCTAGTACAGACCTGCAAATTGAAATATATTTTAATTATGGATACATGTTTCTACATGTTAAATTTTACGAGTATTAAATCATTAACGAAACACCATACATACATATATATATATAACGTAGACCTGTTTAACAGGTGTAATATTGGAGGAATCGAAACTTTTATCATACAGTCTCAGTTACGCTGGACTGGCCATGTCTTGGGAATGTCTGATGACAAGATACCCAAGATCCTAATGAGTAGCCAGTTAGATCAGGGCTACAGGACTGTAGAACGCCCATGGCTAAGATACAAAGACAAGCTGAAAAGCAACTTGTCAGCAGTTAATACCCCACATAAAACCCTTGAGCGCTTAGCTTTGGAGCGGGTAGAATGGAGATCATTGTGTTTTAGTGGAATTAGCATTTTTCAATCTGCTTGTCAGAATCATCTTCAAGAAGCGAGAGCAAGAACTAAAAGGTCAGCCAATCTAACAGTGATCTCATCTCACAATTCTCCCACCTGCTCCATATGTGGCCTCCTTTGTACACTAGTGGGTCTTAAATGCCACTTAAGATTATCGCGTAAACTTTCATCACTGAATCAATAAGCTGGCAGAGCCTCATACGTCGAAACCGACGGGAGAGTCAATTATTATTATTATTATATGTATATATATATATATATATATATATATACACACTGACAGACATGATGACTGTTTCATGATTCACATATATATGTGCGTGTCTGTATATGTTGATGTAATAGGAAAGAACAGTTAGATTAATGATCCAAAGTTCTTTAGTATTTATGTTTTTTTTGTTTTTTTTTGTTTTTAAATACAGTGTTCGTTAAAGAAATAGAGCTTAAATTATAATTATTTTTTGAAAAATATGATTCCATCGCGACACAGAAATTACAATGTTTCGAAATTTGACTCAAGTCCTAATTTCAATATTAAACTTAGAGTACAGTTTCATTCATAAGCGATGCTTTAGAATAACTCAATGAAGAAATGCTTTACTCATTTATAGGTTGGAAATGGACGTGTAATCTGGGGTTTTTCCTTTTTTTTTATCAAGTGGTCAGTACTGGGATGAAAGTATGAATGTTTATTATATGTCAAATTTTGGAGTCGTGTAAGGTTTGGCTGTTTTTTTGTTTTTTTTTTTGTCTGGCTACAATGGTCTTTTTTACCAGCCTCTGTTGTTTGCATTACTATTTGTTAAAACGTACTAACTGATATTATAGTTACAGTTTTTTTTGGTATTAATTTTTTTTTTTTCGTTGATATTTTCTTAAAGGAGTGCTAACATATGATTGGGTTGTATTTTTTTAATCCTATAGCTTTATACGTGTCTGAAATCTATTCAATTTACTAGGATTTTATATGGTATTGTGTAATTATTTATATATGGTATTGTGGTTTTTTTCTATCTATAAATCTATTTTTTTAAGGCGTATATTTGGTGGTGTCGGCAAAAAACGCTATTTCATTTCTTTGATTTAATAAATTTTTGTTTTTAGAAATTTGATGTGTAGTTTTTCATGTAGACATCAAGGATAGAGATCATACCTGGTTCTACAAGTTCATATCCTACTTATTTTCCATTTTACTTTTGGTGTACTTTTAAATGACAAAAATATTTCGATTGGATATTTGGTTTCGTTTTCTAATATTATTGAAGGAACTTTGGTGTTGTCTCCATCTCATTTTAAATTCAGTTATTGTGGATTCTCTCTCTCTTTCTATATATATATATATATATATATATATATATATATATATATATATATATATATATATTCTCAGTGGATGAGATTGTGCATTTGTATACTACGGAATTTATGCGACATTTTTTTTATTCAAAGGGCAATTTTCAGGATTACTACAATTAGATCAATTTTCATTATTATTGTCTAATTTCATTATAAGATCTTTATTTGATTTTGGCATGGGTATTTTTTTCAAAATTTTATTATGTTTTATTTATAATCTTTTCTAAATTTTCAATACAGCTGTAACTTAATTGTAGGGTGTTTTTATTGAAAATCTTGCTAAGTTTACTGTTTTTAGCAAAATTGTTTTTCGATTAAAGCTAGGAATTTTTTTTTTAGCTTATTACTAATAATTTGATTGTACCAAATGATATTTCTTTTCTTCTTTTGGTTTGTACTGTTTTATATATATATATATATATATATATATATATATATATATAATTGATTTTAGGGTTTTTGTAGCCACTATTTTTTAGAGCTTGGTTGTAAAAATTACTATGTCTATTGAATATTTCTTCATTTGCGGAATTTCTACTAATTCTTTTCTCAACTGATGAAAGTATGTGCTTAATTATAGAGGGAGGATGATTTAACCTGGGGTGTACATACAAAGGATTAGTACAGTGTAACCCGGATATAAGAGAGATATTCTCTGGTACAAAATTAGAGCCATACTTACCTAAACAAAATAGACCAAACCCGGATATAAGAGATTTATTCTCCGGTACCGACAACTCTCTTATATCCGGGTTACACTGTATTAGGTTTTCTGTAAGGTAGGTATATGTTATTCATTAATCTAATATTATATCGAGGAAGTTTACCCTTTTCAAGTTTGTGTTGACCGTAATTTAAAAATTTAGGTTTCTGAATTCTTTATATTTTATTTTTATAATTTTATCTATTTTAAAGTTAGTAGATCTCCTGACGACTATAAGGCCATCATCTCTGTACAGTCCGATGACTTCAATATCTATTTCACGTTGCGCAGTTAGGTTATGTAATATAAATAGACCTATGTTCTATGTTGAGATAAATCATATATATATATATATATATTAATAATAATAAATATCCATTTTCTCTCACCTGTTTATATATATATATATATATATATATATATATGTGTGTGTGTGTGTGTGTGTGTACTCACGACAACGTCAACAAACCTAGTCCGATGAAGTCCTAACGGATGAAACCTTGCAAATAGAATTTTCTATTTTGTCTTACAATTTCCTCAATATATATATCCGCTCAAAAATGGATGCAAACTTCAGGGAAGGGAAAACTTTTATAGATAGTGCAATACTAAATTTATTCAGATATTAAATCAGAGATTCAGAGTTTAATACAATTTACCTTTGGACTTTGCAATCACCAGAGATCATCAAAATGGTAGCCTTTAGCTTTATTTATTAGTACAACGAACGACTGCTTAGACAATCTTGTCCAGTGGGATTGCTTCACATGCATTTTCAATTTCTTGTCTCCTCGCCGCCAATGTATTGCCATCTGTCGAGAAAATATCGTACTACAGCAACTACTGTTATCGCATTTGATAGAACTATTAAAGACAGTTTTTTTTTCTCTTTCCTGAAGAAATTGTGTCTACTTTTTGGATGGACCTTATACACACACTATATATATATATATATATATATATATATATCTAGGCAACATGTCTTAATTCAAACATGTTTCAGTGAATAACATAGACATATTGTGTTTGATCCGTTCCATTTGTCTATTCAGGTTCTTGCTGTTAAGATTAATTTCATCAAGGAAGGCGCCGTAGTTTTTTGGGTTTTTTTTAACCCAAGTGCTTTCGACCTTTTCTAAGATATTCTTCAAGTGTAAATTACAAAGACAAATTTATTATAACTGAGGTAAGATCTGCATTCCATTGTGATGATGATATTTTAAAATGGCATTAAATATTAAAATACGTATAACATTTAATTCCATTTTTCATTTCTCCCAATTTCCGAATTTACCAAATGAAAATAACGGTAACAGAGCCCGTGATTTTAAAAGGCACCATCACAACGGAACGCAGATTTTGTCACAGTTACAATGATTTTCTCTTTGTAATTTACCCATGAAGATGATCTTAGAAAAAGTCGAAAGTAACTACGACGCCTTCCTTGATGAATTTCATGTTATCATAAAGAAACTGATTAGACAACTGGAAAGGATCAGTATAAATATAAGTGAACACAATATGTCTATATTATTCAATGAAACACACACACACACTATATATATAGACGCATGATTCATTAAATAATACAAACAAGTTTTGTTTATTTATTTTAAGTAAATTCTTTTCATATTGTCTGATAAACTTAATAACATCATCATTGAAAGATGAGAGAAAATCACCATATTGATAAATGTTTTTTTAATCCTATCTAAGCTTATACCAACGGCTTCCCATACTTAATACTTCTCGTTTACACTCTCGTGTGGTCACGTGTGACGTCACAATCTGCAGTGCCTTTTTCGCTTCCGCGTCTCGTATACACGAGTTTGTCGTTGCTTGGAAATCATTCATGCAACAAAAATAGACTATCATTATTGTTTTCTCCGTGTATTGTTTAATATATTGCAATGTAATTGTCAACTTTGATAATGGCTTATGTAAACCGAAAGCTTAGATAGGATTAAAAACATGTATCAATATGGTGATTTTCTTTCATCTTTCAATGATAATGTTGTTAAGTTTATCAGACAATATGAAATGAATTTACTTAAAATAGACAAAACTTGTCTATATTATTTAATGAAACAGGCATCAATGAAAAAACGCTGTCTAAATACACACAATTTAAACTACACACACACACACACACATATATATATATATATATATATATATATATATATATATTTTGACTATTGCTTTCTGCTAAATTTCCGAACAAAATTAAAACAATGTACATAAATTTCCAGTTCACTGACATTCTAAATTTTTCGGAAAATCCTTGGTTCAATATTTCTCACCTAATGTGAAAAGAAGGCTCGGAGAATTCGAGACACATAGGACATACTGAAGGCAAGATGGCTAGAGAGAAACACGTACCATACCTAACGATACTGTGTAAATAGATGGCGCAGGATAGTAAGATGAGAAATGTTCCTCAGAAGTAAAAACGATAGGAAGTTGCAGAGAGGCATAATCCCCACCTCCTGAATAGCCACGGCACATAAAAGAAGAATTCTACATATCGAATAAACTTATTTATTCGGGCTTCTGTCTGTTAGTTTTCATTTTCTTAGCTCATATACTTTGTTGATTATCATTACGTTCCGACATTTATGTTTTACCCTCCTCTATTTGACTTTTCCCTTTCTTGTCTTAGTGTCATGTTTACCCAACCGGACACCTTATCAGCCAGGTTTCAACCTAAAGCATCATCTGGCTGCAGTGAGGATAATTATTTAACTAACTCAACCACATGGTTGCAAATGCTAGCTTGTAAAATTCTGTCCATATAAAATAACCTTATCTGAAAATATCTTTTAAAAAAAAGAAAAAGAAAGAATACTTATTAACCTTCAAAATATTAGGTTGGGCAGAAATTCCCGACTTACTTAGAAAGCAGAAAGAAATCAAGAGAATTTTATGGAGCAACACCAACATTTTTTCCAGTTATCAGAGAGTATCTGAATCTGTCAGAGATATCAATCCGCTGGCTTTGAATTAAAAAACTGTAAATAAGTTTCCTTCAATTCAAAAGTGTTGAATCGCTGGTCACGGTGGAAGTGTCATTTTACGGAATAGGCCATACTCACTTGGAACAGCATCGGGACTGAATGGTGGATATAGAAGAATCTGAACAGCGTCAATCTGTTTGACCTTCTACTTAGTCAACCCAGCAGTGTGTGGCCTCGCATTGTCTTGCTGAAACAAAGCCCGGCTTCGACTGACGATACTCCTTTAGTTCGTTGTTCAAGCGGTCTAGCTACTGGCATGACAGTTCAGCGTTGATGGCGCGACCTTGTAGAACATGCTCGAAATGCAGCACCTCTTGGAAATTCCACCCGACAGAAATCAAGATTATTTTTGTTTTCTTTCCGCTTTCTAAGTAAGCCAGGACTTTCTGGCCAAACTAGTATTAGGTTGGTGCAAAAATAATGTCGTTTTCTCACATAGTAACATAGGTGAGAAAACGACATTATTTTTGCACCAACCTAATATTTCCCAAATTAATATATATGTTTTATAAAATCTATGTGAATGAAAAAAAATTTCTCACAATGTTTTCTTTTTTCCCTAGCGTCAAATTTTAATTATCATTAATATTTTATTTTTTATTTTTCTAAAATTCCTACACTTGTTTTTTATGTTGTATTTTCTTGGCAATTAATATAAAACTAATTCTACTTCATAAAGTCTTCCTTCCGTTTCTCATTTGTATGCTGTTGATTGTAATCCAAATTCTAATTCTAATTGTTATGAATTTTGTTAATATTGTTCAAACTGTTGCGCCTATAATTATCATTTCCGTATTTCAATGCGTCTTTTTTCTTCTTTTTTCTTTTTTTTTTTTCTTTTTTTTTTTTAAAAAAAAATTATAACTTTATTTGTTCCAAGACGTGATTTAATCTGGTCTGGTCTGTCTGCCTTTTCTGACCTGATCATCGGCTAAAGCCGTCGCCATGGAAGGAACCGCTCTCTCTCTCTCTTATCATTTCATTTTCTTTCGAACTCTTGGTCTGCAGTTTCTTCCGAGTTGTTTAAATTAAAGTAGATTATAACACGTTCTTATTCTGTTATTGTAATTATGTCAGTCTCTTCTGATTATTTATTCAGAGCCTGATGAAAAAGAAATGAAGAATAAATTTCGATGAATTAAAATGCAAATGTTTCTTCACACATGAATTTTAATGACATCTCGTTTGGATAGCTGCTTTCATGCATGGATTTTAGCGCATTACTTTTATATTAACCTATAAAAAATTATATAAGAATGTTATGCCATTTCTCTGAACGGGAATATTTAGTGGATAGACGCCTGTGAATAAACATGCCTGTTATAAAAAGTGTAATTGCCGTCTAAAAACATGACCATTTGCATAGTCGTAATAAAAAAAATGTGCGTTTCAGCAGTTCCACTCATATTGGAGAAACCATCGTTAAATGTGGTTTAGTTCTCTGGACCAGGAAAGACTCGACAGCAAACCAATGGTCAATTATATTTTATAAAAAAAAGGCACATGGCTCACTAAGACCTTTCAAAAGCAATATCTTCTAAGTTCAAATATATATATATACCTGTGGATTTTGCATATATATGTATATTTACCACTAATATTATCTATATATATATATATATATATATATATATATATATATTTGGTTGGTGCAAAAATAATGACGTAATAATGTCTATTTTTGACGTATTTTTTAACGTCAAAAACGACATTATTACGTTATTATTTTTGCACAAACCAAATATATATATGAACGTAAAGAGTCAGGATCAATATATATATATATATATATATATATATATATATATATATATATATATATAGTGTGTGTGTGTGTGTATTGATCCTGGATCCATTTTTTACATACGTGACACACGAAATACTTTTGCAGTGTCTTGAAAGTGACTTGCTTCGTGCACCCTCACGTGTCTCTCCAGACCGGCGCCAGACCTGCAAATTTTATCACAAAACTTACATGACTACTCTGCAGGAGTGTCAGAAGGTACGTTCATATAGAAACCAGGAGACTGTCGATTTTCATGTGATCTTCTATTGCTAGCAGATCCGGCATCAGTTGAAGAATTCATATACACACGGTACGATAGGTAAATTGTCCCCATTTTATATTATTAATTTCGCGAATAAGCTTTGTTTGTTTTAGATTTTGTGGACTGCTTGGTATAGTAAGGTCAATTGAGCATCAATTGTGAGAAAAAAAAGAGCACCATGACGCAATTCACTCCGCCAGAATTTGAAAAACAGCTTGCTGTACTGCTTAGCATTCGCACCGGAATCTCTAACAGGGGCATTTAATGTTATTTGGGTGCCAATCTGAAGGCCGTGGTTGAAGCCAAATGAAGCCATTATATATATATATATATATATATATAGAGAGAGAGAGAGAGAGAGGGGTACATAGTCACTATTCAGTGTTGGATCCTATCAGTTTCACGTTTCAATCTTTAGTCAATATCCATTAACGCTCAATTTGAATATTTGCAATATTTTAAATTATATATATATATATATATATATATATATATATATATATATATATATATATATATATATATATATATATATACATACATATATATCACCTCGATGTGGTGTAATGGTTAACAATCTTGTCTCGCTGGAACAATTACGACTGAGTAGAGAGTTCGATCCTCACTGGGTGCTCCATTCTTTCAGCCTTGTGCCACATCTGAGCTACGCTTGGAAAATCACTATATATATATATATATATATATATATATATATATATATATATGAAAGTAAGTAATATAAATACTTTTATACACGTATTCAAAAATATACGAATGCACTAAGAAATGGCAACTTTTTCTGAATAGTGTTTTCTTTTTTGTTAAACCTAATTATTTGCCAATCTATAAATTTGGTCAGCATCAACGTAGTTAATAAAATCTAGTTTTTATTTACACTTCACAATTATATTACAAGCATGCAATAACCTAGACTAAAAGGTTTAATAAATGCAATCCGAAAAATTCATTTAAATTTACATTTCGCCTCGCAAAAAACAGGATATTAACTAAAACTGATTCTCCTCGAATTACTACTGGCAATATTATTTCTATTGCCAATAATAATCATAAACATAGACTAGTAGGAAAATATTAGCTGTAACATTTACTTTATATATATATATATATATATATATAACGTCAGAAACCGACATTATTTTTGCACCAACTTATACATATATATATATATATATATATATGCAGTATATCGTCATTCAAATATATTTCATTGAATAATATAGCCGTATTGTGTCTATATTTATACTGATACTTTCTCTAATCATTTTCTTGGTGTGAAGATGAAATTTATCATAGAAGACTCCGTAGTTCTTTGTTTTTAACCTATATACTTTCGATCTTTTACAATATGATCTTCAGGGGTAAATTACAATGTAAAACTTATTGTAATTGCGATAAAATTTACATTCCGTTGTTATCGAGATTTTTTTTAAAAATACGCGCGAACACATTCTGTTCTAATTATTTTAATTCCATTTTCCATAATATTTCTCTTGAGGTAGAAAAAACTATGGAAACTTCCTTAATGAATTTCATCCAAACATCAAGAAATTTATATATATATATATATATATATATATATATATATATATATATATATATATGCGCCAAAAGACTGGGGCACCACTATAGATTTTGAAATATCGCATAAAATTGAGAGGTTCATGCATTTTTTCAAGACTAATTTACTTCCTCACCTGTAACGAGAGTGAGTTTCTCACTTTGAAGAATATTATCGTATATTCGATAATAATAATAACGAAATTAAACCGTTATTGCGTAAAATTCCTTGAAAATGTTAACGCTCTTTAGCTCATTTACATTGCTGGATAACAAAAGTTAATTTTAGGGCTGACGTGGGGGTAATCTTCCTCCTCTCTAAAAAGAATTAGGTAACTCCCTGTCTAAAACAAAGTGCACTACCCTCTCAAAATTAATTACACGCCATAACACATCTTTCAGTAGGACGTTATTATTATCTGCTGACTTAATTCATATATATATATATATATATATATATATATATATATATATATATATATGATTGGTGTATACGGAATAAATTACAATAACTAAAAAATACTATCCTTAAAAGAGTACTCGATAACGAGTAGAGCAAATATAATTTATACGAAAGTTCTAATATAAATATGTCATAAAATCACAACAAAAATAAGCATTTTGTTTTAACACATCTGGTGTCTTCTCAAGTGATGGTGTTGATTGTAGAATAAAGCGTTTAAAGAGGATCAAATCGACCAAACACCTCACGATAGGGGAAACGCTATTACATAAGCTTGTAATAACCAAACAAAATACAAGTATATGAGAATTCAAAAAATTTGACAACGAAGCTTGGTTATAATAATTAATGCCTTAATTAAGATATATATATGTATATATATATATATATGTATATACAAATATATATATATATGTATATAATTATTTATTTAAAAATATGATTACAAATCGCTACATAAGAGGTCTCATGTTTCAAAACAAGAGCCGAAAACTTCAAAATAATATTTGAATTAACTTGAGTTAAAGTAGGCTCTGTTCCATCTTCAAGCGAAATTTTTTGGGAATGACTTATTTCTGAAATTTACGAGTTTTAATAGTATGGTCAGAATTGAAATCAAAAATTTCCATGGTAACATCAAGGGCGGATTGTTTAGAATAGGCAGGGGTGGGGTGTTAATAATTTGTATCAGTATAGTGTTACTTACATAGATGTCGGGTCACGGTAAGGTGGGGGTGGCTAAATTTACGACGGAGGAAGTTTTCGCATAGTCTGGCTTGAGTGTCAACGGAGATTTATTTATTTTTATTTTATTCTTTTATTATATCTCTTTATGAAAGGGATTTGTGTATATGAGAAGGCCGTAACGTTTGTTATTTGACGACTTCATAAAGGGTTATCAATTTTTGTAGGTTATTAAAACTATGTATATGGGCTATGGATTTTAAAATTTATTTTTTTGTATGCGTGTTTTTAGCTTGTTATTCAGAGCGTAAGTTCGGTTGTGTCGGCAGAAAACCGTTAATTCTTGCCGGTTGTTTAATAGGTTTTTATTGTTTAGGAGCTTAATAATGTGTAGTTTCTCATGGAGGCACAAAGGGCATGGGCCATCCCAAGTTTTGCAAGTTCTAGTCCTGTTAATGATTTTCCATTTTACTTTAGGTGTCCGATTCCTCAATACGAGTTGCTATTCGTTGCTCCACCATGCCTTATAGGCTAGTAATAAAATAACAATATGAAACCTGCTATGCAGAATTTTAGCCAAAATAAAAGTTAGAGATTTTAACAGTAAATGAGTATCTGTATAATCCAAAGTCTATTTGCCTAAAACTTCAGTGTTGAAAAGAAGACTTTGCAATCACTGCTTTCGTATCGTACAAAAAATTATCAAATAATGTAATATAAATAATCGACTGAAATATGACAGTTCAGTTCTTGCGAGAAATTTATGAAAAATAGGAAAGGAACAATGACAATTTTAAGCTGCATTTATAAGCAGCAGTAAAGTAAGTCACAAAATGCTAGTGGAACTGCTAGGCAATCTTAAAATATTTTGGGAAGGATATTAGAATAATCCAGAGGCTACATTGGCATCAAACCGCTTGCATGTGGAAAGAAAATATACAAAAGCATACAAAAATAAAAAGGAGTGTAAGACAAGGATATGTCTTCTCACCAGATTTATTCAACCTTTACAGTGAGGCCATTCTAAGAGAATTAGAAGTCCTACCACGGTTTATTATTGGCAGGAACAATATTAAGAATATAACATATTGAAATGACAGAGTGTTGACAGCAGTCATAGAAAGGAAACTATTAGGTTGTTGCAAAAATAACATCGTTTTTTGACGTTAAAAAAATACGTCAAAAACGATATTATTTTTGCACCAACCTAATACAAAAACATCTACAAAAGTTAGTGGAGAAAAGCTAGAAATAAGATTAAACATCAATTGCAAGAAGACAGAATGCATGGTTGTTAGCAAAATGGACAGAGCAACATACAAACAAAAATTAGAGATGCCGAACTCAAACAAGTACAAAAAATTTACATACCTGGGAAGTGTCGTAAAAAGGGACAGAAAGCGTAACACTGAAATCCGAAGGCGCATTGGGATAGCGAAAGTTTCCTTCCAAAACTAAGCAAAGTATTAAGAAACAGGAAAATTTCCTTAGAAACAACAAAAAAAGAGTACTGAACTATTAGGTGATGTCTGTCCCTCCTTATATAGCTGGGAATGCTGGACAGTCACCTCAGAGATGAAGAAGAGACTTGAAGTAACAGAAATGTGGTTCTACAGAAGGATGCTGAGAATACCATGAACAAGAACATGTGGGCAACAGCGAGGTTTTAGAAAAAGTGAAAACGAAAACGAAACTTATACTTGGTCCTTTTATATGTCAGTGAAAGCTGGACAATATTCTCAGATATGGATAAAATATTTGAAGCAACAGAGATGTGGTTTTACAGAAGGATGCTGAGAATACCATGGACCGAATATGTGAACAACGACGAATTTCTAGAGACAATGGTAGCAAAATGGACAATTATATTTAACATTAGGAAAAGACAGTTCTCATTTCTGGGGCACATAATAAGGAAAGAAGGCTTTGAAAATTTGGTACTCAAAGAGGAAAGAAACGCGTAAAGCTACTTAACGAGATTCAGTAAATGGGTGTCAGAGCAAGAGATAACAAAAATATAAACATTATTAGGTGCTACAAAAGACAGGAAATAGTGGAGAGCTATGATCGTTAAAGACCTTAAGGGATACGACACAGAATAGGAAGAGGCATTGATAGTCAGCCGAGCGTAGTTGAAGAAGTCGAATTTGTTTACGATGATTTTCAGTAATGGTCGTATGTCTTGTATACACAAAGAAGATATATGTCTTGCTCTATCAATCAATCACTAAATAGTAGTCATGAACGATGGACAGCTAGCTTTTATCAGCCAAAGATGACGGTGAACCAACAAAATGTCTGATTCCACCATTCATAAATAATGGAATGTCATTAACCAGAGATATGGTAGAATATGGTAAGAGGAAAATTGACCAGAAGCGATTTATCAGTCATTTTGAACACTGCATCATAATATTGTAGTGCCATGAATCTAAATAGGTTGATGTTGAAAGATGACAAAAAGCAATAAATTTCGATTTTAACATCTAAATTTTCAAATAAAATAGACTACAGATTATGCAGATAAATATTTATAGTTAAAATAAAACTAACTTTTATTTTGACTAGATGTTTACATACCAGGGTTCATATT
>OZ010585.1:112019589-112137089 GCA_963932145.1 Acanthosepion lycidas | reverse complement strand
TTTCATTAATTTTAAGTAACAATGCTGCTGCTTTTCCGCTAATCTTATTCCGTTTCACACCGAGAGAACTGCTACCGTTCTTCTGATAAATTACTTCCAATAGTCGCCTTACTTCCCTTAACATCGATTTGCAGTCATCGCAGTGGTGCCTACAACTAGGATAAGACTTTCTTTTTGTTTATCCCTCTCTAGAATGTAACCATATCTTTATACTCTGTAGACATCTGATACGACAGTTATCTAAATAGCCGCTTTCTCTTACTGGTTCATTTCAGACAAAAGGCAAATTTTATACATTTCCACTTCAAGAAAAGAATATTGGATCAGGTGTCTAGTTTTTCGTTCTTTTATGCGTCGTGTTTCTACGGGAAGTGCACTATAATAGCTCTCCACATTTATCTATCTTGTAACGCTTAACCCTAGAACACTAACCATGGGTATATAGTACCCAGCACAAATTTTCCTATTTTTAATTACAATTTTCAGTACCTGATTTTCTTACCTAAATAATACGTTTTTCAATTCCTATTAATGTTAACTCAAAATACAAAGTGTGAAGTGCCTGCATGTAAAATATTTCAAATAAAGATTTATATTTAATTTTTTTTTTTGTTGATATTTTCGAAATCGGGTATGATATAACCATAGTTAGTAGTGGTGTAACTTTAATTGATGGTTTGTGTTCTAGGGTTAACAAACTTTTTACTCTTTACCATGTTAGGTCGATCGGTGTTTTCCTCTGCTTATCTTGCTTTAACTATGTCATGTGAGTATCATATTCTCTGAGCCATCTTTCCTCAATGTGTGTTTTAGAAATATCAACCGTGTCTTTCTGATTTCAAGTATAGGGTTAATTTTAGTTACCATTTTCTTTAAAACTCCATTGTTGTTCTCATACACTCATAGTGTTGTCATCATCTGTATATAAAACCACATCTTTGTCGCTTCGAATCATTTCTTTTTACGTGAGAAAATTGTCCAGCATTCACTGTCATTCTATTCGGATCTCCATTTCTACTCTATCCTCTATTACTATACGGACCGCCATCCTCTACTCTATTCACTATATTATTTCACTATATGGATTACTATTCGAGCGAGTATTATCGAGCAAGTACTGTTTGTGAGAGTGTTATTCAAGGGTGTCTGACACCAGTATTGTTCAACAGCGTATTTATAGTTGTATCTGCGATTACAAAGTCTCTACTACAATGAGCATTTCAAAAGTGACAATGAGTGTTCGCTGACATCACAAAAGTTATTAATGAACTGAAACTGAAATTGTTTATAAAAATCCTTAACGCTACATTCTCAAAGTTAAATTTTTGATAGAGAAATTATTTACTGGTGTAAATATATATTGTTTCTGCTGTTGAACAGGCATCAAGAACTCGCACAATTCGTTCTCATATCCATTCTCACTAAGCTTGTAAAATATATCCGAAATGATAAAACTGTGACCAGTGTCATAAGAATAAATGGATTTTCTTCCTTTTTATTATTATTTTGAAAATTGATCCGGCGCCTAGGCAATATGATGTTCTCTTGTATACCCTTTCTAACCAGATTACATTTTAATTCGCGTAAAGCTAGATTTTGCCTTTGTATCCCCGACACATCAGTAGAACAAAATTGCCCGAATGCGTTATTTATCCACACTCCCACGTCGTAACAGAAGGTCGAGGTTTAATGTGGAATTTCAGAAAGCTGTTCAAAATCAAAATAGATTTATTTACCCCGGTCCCCTCCCCTGAGACGAAATTTGAAACAGGGACGGGTTTAACCTGGGGGAGTCGAGAGCGTACATTCGGGTCAAGGCAAAGAAATTCCCTAGCCCCTGTAATTGTCTCAAAAATCAAAATACACCCATGAATTCACTATCAACATTCATATATCTATCTCCCTCCCCCTCTCTCTCTCTCTATATATATATATAGATTTCTAACAAATTGCAACATAAACAGGGAAATTTAATTTACATAACAGTTTTTAACAATATATTTTAATAAATATTTCATTTGCGTTATTTATTTTTATTACATATTTTTGAAACAATCATATATAAACAATATGTATGTTGATATTTTTAATTCCTAATGTTTGTAAAGAAATAATTTATATCTGTCTTGTTAAAATTAAGTCATATGTTAGAATAAAATTATATGATACATTTAAATAAAATGTAAAACAAATGTAATTATTGCTTCTAAAATATTTACTTCATGGCTGCTTGTTAAAAAATTTTTTAACAAGCAGCCATAATGTAAATATTTTTTTTAACAAAAGAACAATTTTATAGAATTCTTTAATTTTACGCCTAGCAACGTTAGTTCATAGTAACCATTGTTGTCGTCCGACATTTCACATTGAGAAAAAAATAGCCGACCGGAGCCAAAAGGTATTTTTACGGTTTTTTTAAATAAATCAAAATAATCTGTTTAATTAGATTATATTTAAATTTCACGGAATTATTTAAACACGTGAAAAATAGTGTTGAATTAATATTATTATTATTATTAATGATAATTATACGTTAGGAATTTATTCACATGTTACTCTCATGGTCATTTTCATTTGCCTGTGCAGAGAAGGAAACTTAAATAAAGGCAAAAAGAACTGATATGTCCCAGAAAGGGATATATTTGTTTGAAGTAGCAAAGTGGTTGTTGACGACTGTAACCAGGTAGGACAATCTAGCAGGTAACTGTAATAGACTGGTCCTCATCGTAGTGGTAGACAATAGGCGTAGGGAATAGGCGTAGCCCATGTACCTCCACATCAGTCTGTATTTATGGCTGACACTGGCCAATCATATTACTGTGAGGGGGAACCCACATGGATGCATATTCATTACATCAAAATATATATATATATATATATATATATATATATAACTATAGATATGGAAAATAAATTCAAGAGAATAGACATTTTAAAAATACATACATATATAGCGTTTCGAAAGTATCTACAGAATAAAAAAGTGATATGTCCCGGGAAGGGATGTATTTGTTCGAAGAAGCAAAGTGGTTGTTGACTACTGTAAACAAATGGAACGATCTAGCAGGTAACCGTAATGGACTGGTCCTCGTCGTAGTGGTAGACATAGGCGAATACAATAAGCCTCCTTCTGTACCTCCACATCAGTCTGTATTTATAGCTGACACCAGCCAATCCTATTACTGTGAAAGGGAATTCAGATGTATGCATATTCATTACATCAAGAACATAAGAAAATAAATGCATTACTGGGAATGTCATTTATATTTGGATTTTATAAAATTAAAAACAACTTGCAAATTATTTGTCCTGTCCTTAGGACAATATTCAGCTAGCCGGTAAAATCTGTTCATATTGTGTTGTAAGCAGGCAATGATCAAACTATATAAATAGCATATGAGATCAATATTGATGACAGACATGTTTACGAATGTTGTTGATTGGTGTAGTTTAAGGACAAGGGTTACTTTATTTGTTCGTGCGTGCAGAAAACTGATTTAACAGTTTTGTAGATATCATGTTGATGATAATAAAATTGGACTCAATCCAAATTTGATATTGTTTTCGTAACTATTTTTTATTTCTACTTTCGCATGTCTGTCTTTCTACTCAAAAAAGTATTACGAGTTACGGGGTTACTGTCCGCACTGAATTGAACCAATGAAAGAAAAAATATATTTAAAAGAAAAAAAGGAGATCATACGTCGAAAGCCAGATAGTAATGGATTATTTTTTTTTTCTTCATAGAGTTTTTTTTTTTTTTTCCAGATGAATAGAAGTTTTTTTTTCCACAGCTCTTTGTGTTATAACGGACATTCTCGGTTAAAATCAAACCGTTGCCATCATGCGAAGGTTTAGCTTAGTTCTTGCACAAAACCATCAGTATAAGACACCCAGTGAGGATCAACTAATTATTCAGAGCTTTACCCAAGATAAGACGTATCAACACACAATGTATATATATGTATGTATGTATGTCGAATGCACTTTTTCTGATGTAGTAATTTTCCAAACGTAGCTTAGATGTGGCACAAGGCCGAAAGTAGGAGGATACCAAGTGAGGATCGAACTCACTACTCAGCCGTAAATATTCCAGCGAGTCAAGCTCGCTAACCATTACACCGCCTCGAGATGCCCGACTTTCTCTGATATACGAAGGGAATAATGACATATAAATGCATAAAAATGTAAATAAATCCACTACTTATTGCATACTGATGGAAAAAAATGGGATAACATAAGTCGGGCAGGCAGAAATAGATATTTTCATGACTCAGCTATGACTCAATGGGTTTGTGAAGAACGTGTAATCAGAAAATCTGATCTGTTAGGTTGGTGCAAAAATAATGACGTAATTATGTCGTTTTTTGACGTATTTTTAACGTCAAAAAACGACATTATTACGTCATTATTTTTGCACCAACCTAATACCTAAAAACCTCAAGTGGAGATTATTTCGAGAGACTGTAGAGCCAGATTTAATGTATAGGACCACTACCTGTACGTTAACTAAAATCCTAGAGGCTAATCTTGATGGAACCTACACTGGGATGTTAAAAGCTATACTGAATATCTCTTGGAGACACCATCTAACTAAATTACAGCTCTATGGACACATCCCTGATATTTCTACGATCTTACGTGAACACAAAATGCGTTTTACAGGACATCTATTTTTCTCTTCTCTCCCAATAGTAGATAGGTTCACATATTCTCTATTTCACACCCCTCCCCAATCTTCTAAACAGGAGTAGTTGTTTCCTGTTTAGGATTGAGCTTCTGGCTCCTTCTAAATCATCTCCTCCGACTAAATTCTGAAATGTTATTCACTACTTAAATTTTAAGTGTTAGCCATTAACTTTTCTGCATAATTTCCTAAAAACTCTTTTTAAGAGAAATATTTTATAAATTTCAACCAATAACAACACTGGCTACTCGGTCAATAAATGCCGGATAGTTCCTTATAAGGAAACGACTAATATTATTATTGTTATATGCAGCCATACGAAGGTATACAGTAGGTGCATACATACAACTATACAACTGTAAATAACCCAGACCTGAGTTGTTGCTTAGACAAACACACACACGAACGCAAATACACATCTATATAATAAATGCGAATGTCAGTGTGTCACACTCTTTCAACTTTACTCCTAGACGCCGTACCCCAACATACCATACGAATTTGCAATCAGGCCGTCTCCGTGCGCTAATTAAAAACATTACGGGTCGGATCCGGACCCGCAATCCTAAAATTTTGGAATTCAAGTTTTCATTACTGTGATTTTCGGCGATTTTTTTACGTGATTTTTGCATTGAATTTTATGAAGGATAACAATTTTTATAACTTGGAAATAAATTCGGGAATAGTTGAAATTAACGGCGAAATACAGCGAAAGTTACCCATGAAGTAAAAATAATTTTTGTACGGAAAAAAGGACCTACGTTCATCAAGTTGTCTTTAAATTAAGTGCAAGCAGATGAATTATCGTTGAACTTTTAAACGGTAAGCTTAAATATTAATGCAATACTTAAACGTAGGTACTTTTACCTAGTCGCGTAAAAAACAGCATAGCATGATGAAAAAAAGGCTCTAAACTCAATAAAATTTTTTACTCCTTTGTAGCACGTCGTAAATTTTGGTTAAAAATCTTGTTTTTTTTTTTTGTTTTTTTTGTACGTCAGGGACCAGCGACGTAAAAAAACAAGATAAAGGTTAGGGTTTTTTTGCGTTTTTTTCCGGTGAAAAAATTGATTTGGAAATTCTTGTAAAATTCAAATAATTGTCGGATTTTAATGAAACTTCGCGATATATTTAGAAATGAATGAAAATATTTTTGAATTTTTTTTTTAGAAAATCCTGGTAAAAAATACTTTTTTTATACATATTACCACACACTGACCTAATTTCATAAAATTTCGAGAAATTAAATTTTTAGCGTCGGTGGTATTTTTTATTAGTTAAAAACAGAACTCTTTGGAAAAATTAAATCATCAATTTGTCTTTATAAAACAGTTATCTGTTTCATCGAAAATTTACTTTTCTGAATTGTGAAATAAAAAATGCAATAAAACTACGACTTTATTTAATTAGAAAAGCTTTTAATTGCCTTTATAAATAAATTATATTAAGGACACCATTGTCTGAAGAAATAAAATTTTTTCGATGAATTTTTACAAGAATTTTTACTTTTTTTTCAAATTTTAATTATAATAATATAATAGTTTAAAAATCGTTTAAAATTCTTCATTGCTTTCAAGTCGGCGATTTGGTGATATGGTTAAGTGAAAAGTAAATTTACGAATCAAAATTTGGAAAAGATCATAATAGTTAGTAGTTTGTACCCAAATATTTTTTTAAAATTTAAAAAATAATTTTTAGTGAAAAAAAAAAACGTTCCTAATTTTTACCTGTAGGAATATATACATGACATAATCCTAAAAAAAAGATCACGTGTATGTACAATTTTCTATATATATATAATTTCTATATATTTTATATATATATATATATATATATATATATATATATATATATATATATTTATTGGAAATAATGAATTTAATCATTTAACTTTCAATTACAACTAAGATGAAATCTTCAATAATGTTTTTTTTCATTTTTAACCGTTAGGTTATCGAAAATTCAGTTGAGGTGCCTGTTTAAATGCAGCAATCAATTTTGAGTTCATTTGTAGTTTATTGTTGCCAATCCCATCTACTCCTGCATACCTATGGCGATGATGGCCCAAATCAAGTGCTCTCCGCAGGAGCTAGCTTAAATGCCACCCGATAGGCCGGCGTTAGTATATAGTATATCTGGTTAAAAGATTTGTGTCTCGACTACATGAATTTAAGCCTGCTACTACACTGACAATTAGGTCTCACAGTTTTACTGTCCAGTTACATAGATGCCACCGTTTTCACTATGTTGAGAGTTTCTTTTCTGGCACTTTTCACTTGGGAAGTCCTTTCCAATTTCCTGCACCCCTGTCGCCTACAATCTTCAAAAATCTAAATGCAACTCCAGGCGCTATCTTCTTCATGAAGCCTGTTTTTTGTCCTTTCTCCTCTTTTCTCCTGAATAAATTTTTCGCAGTCTCTTTCACTCTCAGCAACACTGTGCGCAACATTACTTGGCACGAAATTTATATATATATATATATATATATATATATGCATGTATGTATGTATGTATCTATATATATATATATATATATATATATATATATATATATATATATATGCATGTATGTATGTATGTATCTATATATATATATATATATATATATATGCATGTATGTATGTATGTATCTATATATATATATATATATATATATATATATATGTGTGTGTGTGTATATGAATACGAATACAATATATCGCACATATAGTGATGTTGTTAATAAAACAGTACTTGCTATGATATAACAGAGCTATTAATTATGTATTAATAAACATACTATGTTATTCCTCACCGATAGCACGAATTTGGGTTTCATCATCTGCTGAGTATATAGACTGACCGTTGCAGAATTCAAATTTTAATAAAAATATCTGGTGTAATCAATGTTGACTAAATCCATATATTATACGGGGATTACAGTATTTTCTTTTTATTTTAAAATATATATTTTGTATTTAAAATAAACGGGATTCATATATATATATATATATATATATATATATATATTAGTTATTCCTGTGTAGATGTTCATAGAGGTATAGTCGTCTTCCAAAGTATTAATATTACTTGATGAATAAATAAAAATTGCCGTAAAAAAGTCATAGCCAGATAATCGTTTTGATACAATTCTATTTTGATGACCTGCAATCAAATGTTATCTTCTCAAGTCGTCCGGGATTCTTGCCCAGTTTTCTCATCTCAGTTGTTCTATTTGAACGGCTCTGTATTAACGCCATTGAAAAACAGTTACAAAGTTCATCCATCAGTAATCACCCAATTTTCAGATCCAATCTACATCCTTGCCTTTTGATTCGTCCCTATTTGTAACAGATTTCGTTTCAGGAAAGTTTTAAATCATCTTATGATTCAATGAGATTGCAAATGAAAAAGAAAATCAAAACAAAATGATACTGACCAAAAGAAGCTATTAAAAATTTACCTTTTCAATCATCTGCCTATAAAAATGCATATACGCATTAAGTGTAAGTTGCAAGCACATCTATGTCTTGTATCAGAGGCACCTGTCTATTTCTACTGATTCATGAGATCAGTTTTTAACCCAGTTAAATATCAAGATTTAGATGCTGATATAAAACGCAGTTTGCTATATAGAATGTGTTATGGTCCGGTTTCTTGTACCACAGTGATAGTCTAAGGTAGAACCAATAAAGAAGAACTCGAACACGGATATGGAATAACACAGATATATTACAAACAGGAATATATACAGAGCGGTAGAAAAGTGTTAGTACGAACAATCAGATTTAGTAGTACTTGTCTGAACGCGTCTCTGTTTCGGACTGCCTCTGACTCGACTGACTGACTCGTTCGCTCGCTCTGACGGACCTCACTCCAGACTGAACACCAGACTTCAGACGGAACGGTATTTAGTCACCCCCACCCACGAGGGCATCATGTGACACAAGGCCGGTTTAACGTGGGATCTCCGAGCCCGTGGGCTCGGCCAAAAATATAACCTTTGAACCCGTATACACGGGTTCAGGGTCGGTTTACCTCCCCGAAAGAGACTCCGCCCTTTGACGTAGCCTTGTTCGGGTTCCTCCCCACCCGAAGGCAGAGAGTTCGACCGATCAGCCGGTCGCCCGACTTCAGACGGAACTCCCTGCTTCCTCTTGTGGCGCAGTATTTATTATGTATGGAATAGTCCATTATGTTATTATGGGTACGGTCCCATAACAGAATGTCGTCCTCCATAACTTCCATTGCTTTTGTAATAGTTTATCAAGCTTAGCAAGTCTTAATAGCTTTTACGAGAAATTTAAACGCAGTGCTAGATTGACAACGAGGTCTCATCGATATACAGCTGAGTTTCCTAGATTTAACAGTAAGTTTCTTTTCTCACTTGTGGAACTCCTTTCCGGTTCTGTGCTTTCCAGCCAATTTTAATCCAATGTCAGTCGCTATTTGCTGTCCTCCTGATTACTCTTCTTCTGTATTTACTCCTTAGTGATGCTTCTGTTCCCTAATTCTTCCATACTCAGTAATCTCTTTGTGTCCTAGTAGCTTTAGTGAACTAGATTAAAAAAAAAAAGCTCTACTTCGGGATTATTAGTTTCATGATTCAGTTCGATCTTCAGATATATATATATATTATCGTTCTCTATTCCCAATGTTATCATTATTTGAATGTTCCAATAATACAATTAACAAGATGGTATTGCTTTATAAACGATGCTCGCAGAGAATCTATTCCTAATATATAATAATATCAACAGCAGCATCAATTAATGATTGAATTAATCAAATTAGACATTCACCGGCATTTATATGCACGCGTCTTCTCTTAATGGAAGGGCGGATATCGTGACAGTTATCGGCCCGGAAAATGGGATCGGTGAACAGAGTTCAAAATCTAACCGAGTCTATTACGTATTCTTTTGTACTAGTGCCCTTGGGAAAGGCAAGAATATACGTGTTCCCCCATGTCGACGTTCGGTTAAATTAATGGGTTCTCTCGTCGTGGAGGTAGGGCGGGAAAACAGTATTGACGAACGACACTCAAACCCCGTTTTGCGGATTCTGAGGAGAATTGAACCACAATTTAATTATTGCTGTTCCCAGACCTGCTATGGTTCAAGCTATTGGAAAACAGTGAACGCCCAAACAAAAATCAAGAGTACATTTTTATTATAAAATGAGCAGCAATATATTTTATATCAAAATGATAATCAATACAACCATAAATTTGACAGTATCTACAAAGCAGTAAAACTTCAGTTTAATATTGAAAAAAAAAGCATTCAGTTTGAAATACAAGTATTTATTCTTTAAATTATTCGCTTTACCAGTAGCCGTAAACTGACAGTTCCAACTGCTGTAATGAAAAGCATATATAATAAGGATGAAAGAAATTGACTCAGAAAATATTACTGGCTAATCGTCTTTTGAACGGAAATTCAATAATAATTTACCAGAGATAAAAATTCAGGCTACAAAATTCCTCGCTTAAGAAAGATAAAATCTTTCCTCTTAAGAGACGCTGAAGATGATAGCTCTCCACAACTTCTCATCCTTTGTCGCTCTTCGTACATTTTTTTCTTATTTTTCGTTATTTATCCTAAGCCCTTTCATATACAAAAGCTCTTTAGATATGTCGGAGGCTGTTTTCCTCTGTCCTTCTTGCATTCAATATGTCCAGCGAGTAACAAATTTTCCAAACACTCCTTCCTCATTATGTGCTCTAAAAATGTCAGCTGTCTTGTCCCGATGTTTACATAAGTGTCCCTTTTGTTTACATTTTCTCTAAGACTTCGTTTCTCACAAGTTGTGCCAAGGGTATTCTCAGCATCCTTCTGTAAAACTATATTTCTGTTGCTTCACGTTTCTTCTTCCTCAGTGAGGAAATGGTCCAGCATTCACTGTAATATAGAAGGAATGGACTTGAAAATCGCAATGTTTCTCGACGAAATAATATCGCACTGCGATATTAGCATATGACAGGATGAATATTAAAAAAAAAAACATCACATATTCTTTAATATTTAATGAAATTGTAAGGATATGACAAACTGAAAGAAAATGAAAGACGATGCGCCTCAGTGGTTAGTGTTTGTACGAGAGGAAAGATAAAATGCCAATATTTTATAAAGAGAAAAGAGATTGGATAAAATCAGTTTTTCTTGTTTCATTTTTCTAATATTTATTTTTACAGCGAATCTTTTTTTTTTCCTGAAGCGTAATTTTTAATCATCATTCTCACAACTTTTCTTTGTACATAGAGTGTTTGAGATATATATATATATACACACACAAAGTATGCGATGGATAAATTGTCGTCTAAATTATGCAAAAATGAAAATAACACTGATATATCATTTTAACAGAAATATTTACCAAGATTACGCAAAAATATCTTGGAATAGTAAAGAGTAAATTTATTCAATAAAATCTCAGTTGTCTTTAACCGGGCTTCAAGACTACTTCAGAATCTACTGCAACTCTTCTGAATAGTCTCCTTGTTTAAGTTGGCAAATGCGGCCATAATCCTTGCCTTATGAGCTGCTTTCTTCTGTCCTTCTTTTCTTCAATATGTCCTGAGGGTGTCAAATTTTCCAAACCTTCTTTTCTCGTTACTGATGTTACGTATAATTTTTTTTTTTCTTTATTTTCTGTAAAACTCCATCGTTTGCTGATGCCAAATACTGAAATATCTCACCAATTGAACCGGCCAAGACGAAGGTGATTGTATTCTTTTTGGGGTGCATATTTCCTCTTAACCTATAGATGCTCACTATTCCATGCTCAGATTTCGGGGACAGTGGGCATTCATGCGATATAAGTAAAAGATCTATTAATAATACCAAATTTTTATGTTTATTTTAAATATTTATACGGATTTTATGATGGATATTAATGGATTGTGTGGTATTTAGCACATAAATTTCTAATTTTCTTTCACTAATATAAAGAAAAATTTAAATTTAAGTTATTTGTTCCATATCATACAGTATTTATACTATTTAGACTGTTGTCCTCGTCTTTATTGCAACATTCACGACGTTTCAGACGTCGTACCCTTCGGTCTTCTTCAGGTGATATGTATTGGAATTTCAAAACCAACCTTTTATTTAGATCACAGAGGTAGATTGTTCTAATTCCACGTGTCATGCCTTTGGATATCTCACCTTTTTTTTTTTTTAGTTCATTTCACCTTGAAAAGTCAACCCTCCAAATTCTTGTTTCCCCAGCTGTGATCAGGGATTGGACTCTGAATTCTTTGATCGAAGAGGTGCCTTGAACCAATCACCCAACGCTAGGCCATGTGTCCTTTTAAATAGTTACAATCTCAGATATATTGACAGATGTAAAATTTATTTTAAATTTTTAACGTGCCACTTATATATATATAAAACCCAGAAGCCTCTCTTTGTTTTATTTGATAAGCAAATTTTATTTTCGGGTAATGATCTCTTTCCTATTTATGATTGATAATTCTAAACAAAACAGTTCCTCGTTTAAATAGACGTTCGGTTTAAATTTAGCTAATAGGTGAGACGGAAAACTAATCATTTTTCTGTCCTCTATCCAAGGTCAGATACCTTGACCTTCTACAGATAATTCAGAAACATAAATAAAAGAGGTAGAATGATTAATGATTCCGAGTTAGACAATATCACTTACCCGAGCCTTTGTTTTGTCTGTAGGCCAATCATTTGGAATACGTCCGCACTACATATATTTGACAACGCTTCTCGATCAAGTGAATAACTGATGTAGGTTTAACTTTCACATATTAGTGTTCATCTACACGAACCTCTTATTGAATTAAATCCTCTAATCTGCCGCGATAATGATACAGTTGAATCATGTTTAGATGCATTAGAAGCAAAGAGTACACTCTAGTCTCAGCACCCAAATCAGAAGGCTTCATGTTCTTATGTAACCTTACAAGATGAGTTTTGCAAAATCCTCACACAGTAGCAGGTAAAGACTGTGAAACGTCTCCCTTTACCCCCGCCAAACATTTCCTGTTATATACCAAGATCTCATTCATACTATCGATTGGGCCGGGAAAGATAAGGTCAGGATAATCGATACGCTGCTAGAAATATTGCAGGAGGGAAATCGAAGTGCCTGGTGCTGTTTGGAATAAATATACGTCTCGGTAACCGTGTCTAAGACGCACCCGATTACATTCGGAATAGATTCCTATAAATTGCCTTGGAATTAGAGTCCAATCACGTGTCTGTGAATTAGTACAATAGCGAATAAAGATGAAGAGTATAGCATTTAAGGGTGGCCGAAGTAACTAGAATAATTACTAGTAATATGAAAGACCCGAAACTCTTCTACTTTTACAAACATTTTTCGTTCATGGATATTCGACATCATGGACAGATATGCTTATTAGGTTAGACACCTTCAGTTCTAATCCGCGGAATACTAAATCGACGTCCGTCAGATTTTAAAGAAATTAAATCATTTTTTTAATATACCTTCGAAAAAATAATTCATAGATCATCCGGCAAATAAATATTTCGCATAAAATTTAAATACAAAATTGGATAATGATCGACTGTGGCCATAAAACGGTATATACATGGCGACACAAATAAGTGTTGAATTTATTTTACTCGAAGAATATTTACATTTTAGCCTTGACAATCCATTTAAACCAACGAGTCACTATTAATCACTACTATTACAATAAAATTTTTAGATCGAAATTCACTTAATAACTGTGTTATGCTACGAACATTGATACATACCCAGAAAATATCAAGAAAATAAGCTATTACCCATTGCGTTGATGCAAGTATGATGATCTTCTAAACATCGTTGTGGCATAAGACTGAAGTAAGGGGAGTTAATAAGGATCGAACACAACTCGGTCGTAATTGTTCTAGCAATATAAGTTTACTAATCATGATAACATGTCGAGGTGCCCCGTTAACGTCGATATAAAATTTGTAATCATGGATGTATTCGTAGTGTAGTGGTTGAAAGTAAGATTATCGGGCAAGCTTCAAATTCTAGCCGCAAATATCCTTGGAATAGTATGACCCCATCTCCTCTCTCCCCAGCTATGGTTTGACGACCAGCTTAGAAAAAGCGTGGCTTCCAGTCTAAGAGAAACAGAATTCTGAATTCAAAAACAGTCAAGATTGATTCTATCATGTTACCTTTACCCTAAACACACTGCTGATGCCACGATTTTTAAAAAATAATGTTTGCCCTATACAAGGCTCAAAAACCACTCAGAATAGATTTGGTTGATTTTGTTTAGCGGCATATCAATTGCAATTGTATGCCTTCAGCTAAAAATAAAATCTATAGTTGTCTATCTTGATATAAAATGTAGTGTTGATAATTCTACTATAAAATGTGTTGCTGGTCATTTTGCTTTAAAATTTTATTGTTGGTAATTGTACCATAAAAATGTATTATTGGTAATTTTGATATAAATATGCATTGTTGGTAGTTTTTTTTATATAAAATATGTATTTTTATTCTTTCATAATATTTTGATTTTGCTTGGTCGTTCAATATTTGCCCATAGCTGGGATGCTAACAGGTTCTACGACCGTGGGTCAGGGTAGGCCTTAGAACAACAATAATTATTAGGTTGGTTCAAAAATAATGACGTAATAATGTCGTTTTTTGACGTTAAAATATACCTCAAAAAACGACATTATTACGTCATCATTTTTGCACCAACCTAATAAATGGTGGCTCCACTCTCCACAAAACCTCCAATCTCTCGATCAGAGTCCTTGCTGCCGGATGTAGTTTATCATCATACCCAGGACTACTCAAGGTAGGAAATTACAGAATGAAGTTTGTTTGTATAGACGTAAGAGGAAGAAGAATGAAGTGAAGATTATGATATGGAGTATAGATAATGATTGCCTATAGACTTGAAGCGGTTAAAATTGTAGCGTTTGAAGAATCTTTCTATTGAGAGTCTTTTCTACGAAGTATTGGTTCTTGGTTGGTTAGGAAGCTGAACAGAACTTTCTTCTTGCAAGTACGAAGGAAATAAAATGCAGTATATATATACCGCATTTCATGGTCGCCATGATAAGATATGGGACTCGTGTCGTATTTTGTCTTTCTCTCTTTCATAACGAGTTTCTATTCTTGACTTTTTTTTTTATTTAATATATTGCTTTGACTTATATAATCTAGGACTAAAGATATGTATGAAATTCTTAAAGCGCTTTATTTACTATTCTTGTTCCGTTTTACAGCAAACTATAATATAGGGTTGTAGGTCAAGAGGATTTCTTCAGTAACTCAATATCTATTTCAGGAAAGAGGAAAGCACTTTTTATTCACAACAGAACAAAGACTAGTTTTATTAATTGGTATGTGATCTCTGATATCTCGATTATTTGTCCTTATTTCTACGTCAAATTACGAGAACGGATTTATATAAATATACAAAACAATGATTTTTTTCCATATATTTCTGCAAGAGTATAATGCGTACTAATACAGATAATATGAATTCATTTGCCAGACAATAAAATTAAAAACTGTTATTTTTTTAATCTGAACTATTTTTCAAATAAATTCAAAATAAAATATTCTCTCTAAGTGTAAGTTAGAATACGAAGGTATTTGTACTAGAGGTAATACTCACTTGAGGTCTGGAGTGCTTAGTTGCAGTGTAATAGCTAATAAGTTAAAGCTCACTAGTTCAGTCCTCAGTCGGTACACAATATGTGTATACTTGTGCCAAGCTAAGTCAGATAGAGAAATGATAATATTCTCCCAGGGTTTCGAGTGAACATTTCTGGGAGCACAGGCTTCTTCTGTTCTAGTGTTTCCTGGTCTCTAGAGCATTTGCAAATTAAACCACGCGAAGAATTATAATATGTTGGCCTAATAATCAGATATCAAAGCGAGGTTTTAGTCGAGAATGATAAGTGCAATCAATCGGTAACGTTTTTTAACACACACACACACACACACACACATATATATATATAATAAAAAGGCTTAAACACTAATATTCCATGGTCATAATTTATTCCATTGGAATCGTAAATACGATCCAATTCATCAGACCTACAAATTCAAAAAGGTTTTCTTTTTGAATTTGTAGGTCTGATGAATTGGATCGTATTTACGATTCCAATGGAATAAATTATGACCATGGAATATTAGTGTTTAAGCCTTTTTATTATATCCTTACTCTGTCCTGGACATTGAGTTTTACCTGGATTCTATCCTCTCGGAATTTTTTATTCAAAAAATATACATGTGTGTATATGCACCTGTGGATTTTGCATATATATATATATATATATATATAGTTATGAATGTACGAGATTCATGGAAGATTGAAGTTTATAAGCAGTAAATTCGACCTTGTCTACCGAACGATCCTTGGTGGCCGATCGGTTAAGCACGTCAGCGTAAATGACGGTTCCGTATAGGATGCAGGTTCGAATCCTGTCCAAGGACGAATATTTTCTATGAAAATTTCTCGGACATTCAGGCCGGTAAATGTTTTTTAATACTGTTTATTATAAACAGAACATTTACTTAAATACTTGTATCTATAAAAAAGAACGTTAAACATAAAAAAAAAATGTCTTTAATAAATAAATTGTCGGACTGTCCATTTCGTAATATATATATATATATATATATATATATATGTGTGTGCGTGTGTTTATATATATATATATATATATATCGATGGATAAAATCGTCTTTTCATGTTGAATTAAATATAGTCTAATGTTAATTGTGTTTTATGAATATGTCCTGAAGATGGTCTACTACACCGAAACGTCTGACGTTGACATTATATTAACATTAAAACAGCATAATTGCATATTAGGATATTTGTTTGTTTTTTCAGTATATTTTTCTTCATACTGTCGGATCTATATCCATATATTTGCTTATATATATATATATATATATATATATATATATATATATATATATGTGTGTGTGTGTGTGTGTGAAAAGAAAGCATTTTATTCTGTTTGTATTTATCTTTCATGAAAAAGTTATTTAACTCCTGATTTTGATTCATCTTTAAGTAGGCTTCAAATGCAGAGGTGCTTTTTTTCGACTTTAGCTATTATAAGAATTGGAACCTCACCCTGTTCAGTCCAATGCATGGCTCCCTGGGCTATACCTGTAAGCACAAATTATTGTTTGGAATAAGTAGTGGGGTGTAGATTGTCGGCAGCTGCTTTTTATAAAGAAACTCAGCACTTGGCTGTAGTTTTGGTTGACGTGCACCTGTTCGTTCCGGAGAAATTCGGCCTAAAATCTAAGAGATCAACTCTAGCGTGTTTGGCACCCTCTCGATACTCTAAAATCAATATTTGATATGTGGAACAGTGTACAAGTGTTTCCAGAAAAGGCACCGGCATTATCATATTGGCGCAATTACAAAGACATACTCAACTTGCACTCAAAGACACACTCAACTTGCCATGAGAACGGACATCCATCAAAACATTCGATCACTTTTCACATTCACAGTTACCCTTGAATGAATTTTTTTTTTCCGTTCATTCTTAACTTTTCTCATTGCCTTCACAAGTCTTGCCCAGTGGTTGAATCGGTAACACGTCTGCTTCAAGCGTCATATATCATGGATCACAGAAATGCATTACCCGGATGTAGACTGAATCTTTTTCGACGCATACATATATTTTATAAGGGAAAGATTCGCGCTGAACAATGTTCTTATAAATTAAAATAGAGAATACCAGTATATTGAGAATAAATAATTGATTAACTTAAAATGAGAGAATGGTTTGTTGGGGAGTCATATTTTGTTGGTGCACAATCGAATTTAGGTAGCTGTGATTACAAATTATCCGGGGTGCTGTCCAGAATAAGACAATATTGAATCTACGTAGTTTGGAAAAAAAAAAAAGTTACACAATAATGGTTATGCAATGCATTAGAATTAAACAAATGAATTTTTGAATGACACTAAAGACAGATTTTTTAATAACAAGTAGTCATTTATTTAATGTTTTCTATTAAATTACTGGTGAGTGAACGATTAATTACTCGCCAGTAAATTACAATCGTCTGAGGAGACGCATTGTTATACGCTAAAATACGACTACAATTGTGTAGCGATTCTTGTTTTTGTTGTAATATCCTAAAATAAATAAATATATCTCTACTATGTATTGAGCCCTCTTTTACATTAAATGTTACGAACGTCGGAAATGTACTATTCGTTATTAGCGTACCTATATATATATATATATATATATATATATATATATATATATATATATATATATAATAATCAAGGAGTTGCAGTCTGGAAGTTAAGTTGCCAGATGTAATGGGTGATATACTCGAAGAAATTGTCTGACAACAATAACTGGGCTCTCTTGCCTGTGTGTCATGGTGCAAAGTCATGTTGCCAGACAGTGTCTTGACCCAGGGCAGCATTACCTCCTCAAGGTACTTACACACACACACATTATATATATATATATATATATATATATATATAGGAGAAGGACAACTCTGAATTCAAAAACCTGCGGAGGGTTGTTTGGGGACCTTGTGGCACGTAGGGCACAGGTCTCTGTATTCGGCCCTTCAGAAAGTGTGGATGGTCCTGCACGAAACCTTCACCACTATAATCAAATCTCACGTGCTGTTGTCGGGCTGTAACTTATCTGCTTGACCCTTATACGTCGAATTCGACGGGGGAGAGTCGAATATATATATATATACATATATATAATATTGAAAATTGGTTTCTTGTTACTAATTTTATTGTAAAAAGAGTGAATTGCATAATAAAATCTGACTTCTGTCAACCCGGTTACACTATTCTTTGATAATTACCTGTTTTTACAAATTAAATTCTCGCTAGTCGCTTCGTAAAACGCGTTCCAACGATAGGATATGAAAAGCTTTCCTTTTTATGGGATATGTGAACACAAAATCTACAACTTTATCCGCGGTACCAGGAGTCAGTCTTTTTAACCGCGTTTCTGAACTTTACTGTTCGCAGCACACTAGCAAAATCTGACGGGAAAAATACATGTACTATGACAGATTCATTCCAGTTATGCCGATTCTTGTCTATCATTTCTCTGTATCGAATTGACTGTCATTCATACATGTGCACGGGTGCATGTCTGTTCGTGAGCGAGAAAAAGTCATAAAACGTAGAATGCAGGTAATTATAGAAATGAATAGTAACAATATTTTCCTCCATGTCGAAAGCAACATAAGTTCGTGTCTTTTTGGCACGTGACCGAAATATCCCATTAATATGGACAAAGAACAGAATAACGCATATTGATTTCATTGACTTCCTTGCATCCACCTATTGTCTAGCGAAGCCACGTAGTTACTTTTGGAGAACAAATCACATGATTTACTCTCCAAAATCAACGCTTTCGGATCGTAAAGCAAGCAAATATTACTAAACAACGAAAACAAATTTAATTAAAGAATACTACTACATAATATATTCAGTGGGCGTGTGCCCACTGTTAGTGTATCCTGACGATGAAAACTCTGGTTCGAATCTTATTATTGAATTGTAAAGCCATCGCAGCATGCAACACGTTTGGGAAATTACTAAAAGCTGTACTACGGATTGATTCAGTTTCATGAAATTCTTCAAGATTCGTCAATGGTTATGCTAAAACACTGTTATATATTATCATAACCGGGGCAGCTCGAGGTGGTGTAATGGTTAGCAAGCTTGTCTCGCTAGAACAATTACGACTTAGTAGTGAGTTCGATCCTCACTGGATATGCCCTACTTTCGGCCTTGTGCCAAATCTAAACTATCCTTATGACCGAGAGTTGGAACGTGCTGACTTTGTTCGATAACGATCACTCCAGATTTTGTACTCTTTCCTAAAAACTGTAACTAAAGTCCACTGTGAATAATTGCAGTATAAGCCACAAGTTACCATTGTGGTTGTTGAATAACATGTGCTTGAGCTGTTGTCTGCCACAGGGATTGCCTAGACACCCTATTAGAAAGGCATACAAGGAAACAAACAGCCAGTACTTACAATTATAATCTATCCATTACTGTACTTTAAAATAATTATATCTATGCTTTTTTTAGATTCTTTAAATTCTTTTATAATATATCATCTCAACGTGTTGGTAGGCTTCTTCTTCTTTGTACGGTGTCTCTTCAGGGCGTAGCGAGCATGTCTCCCCACAAGTTCCTGCCTTTTGTTGCTGTTGTGTTTTTGTCGTTATATTATCTCTCCTAAACTTTGCTCCGCCATCTATTTACTTCAACTAACCATGTCGGTTATGCGTTGTTTGCCTTTCTCCATCTTACTTTCAATCTGTCCTGTGAGTATCACATTTTCCAAGCCCTCTTTTCTCATTATATGCCCTAGAAATTATCTGTGTCTTTTTAATGTTAAGTACAAATGTAATTTTCGTTCTATTTTTTCTAAAACATCGCCGTTACTCATTTTTTTCGATTCATGATATTCTCAGCATCCTTCTGTAGAACCAAATTTCTGTTGCTTCAAGACCCTTCTTCATATGAGAGGAGATTGTCCTACATTCATTGTCTTATAGGAGGTCTTTTATTACATAACAGTTCAGTACTCTTTGTTTTTAACGTTTTTTCTGTTTCTTTATACTATACTTAGCTTTTTGAAGGTAACTTTCGCAATACCAATGCGCCTTCAGATTTCAGATAAATTCATTTATTTAATCTTTCAACTGCGCCAACAAAAACTCGTACTATAGAATCTGCTCATTTTTTTTTAATCCTACCAGCAAATGACACCCATCGCCCCTACAAAGTGTTAATACGATTCGCAGTGCAATCAAAGTTTTTCTACATTAATAAATTTGCTCCTTTCTAAGTTCATTAGCGATCGCTGAAATTCCACTAACAATCTGAATTATGCAATGTTCAAAAATATATTTGTAATCATTCATCTCAGCGCTTATTTTCATTGATTTTCTAGATTACGGTAATTTCAATTTGTTTTTCTTTTAGTCATAATTTTTATGATGTGATGACTGTTCTGTTTAAAGATAGATCTATACATTGTACAAAAGTAAAATATTTAAGATCTCATATGAGGAAAAACAAAGCTGTTTTCTTGCAAATTACCAATTTTAATTCTTTGAAATTCTGTTAAATTTTTGCGTTCCTCTTTTCTTCGTGACATCTGCCTTTTAGTATCTGTCTATATTTCTGAGATGAGGTATTATGAACACTATTTACATTGTTCGGACTATCGTCCTCATTTTTGTTGCCATATTTATCACAACATTTCGGCCGTTGTACGCTCTGGCCTTCTTCAGGTGGTTGGAATGTTGAACTGAACCCTTTATTTCGCTCGCTGGGGTAGACTGTTCTAGTGCCATGTTTGATGGATGTCAGTTATCAGTTATCTCCTGTTAATTCCCCTCTCCAAATTCTCCACCGCCTTAACCAGGTATTGAACTCTCGCTCTTTGGGTCCAGTCACTGGATCTAACTAACGCATTTATTCCCTGTGAGAAACCTTGTGATACATATGGCAACAAAAATGAGGACGATAGTCCGAACAATGTAAATAGTCTATCTGTCTTCTATTTTCTATTCTTGGACATATTTATTTAATGTCTTCTTGCCTTCGTGGTCATTATGAATGTATTTCTCCAGTCATTTTCCTTTCTTTTAAAACCGTATTTTCCATTCGTTTCTTTATTCTTCTTCTTATTTCTCCATCTTCTGATTTTATGTGCCTGTCCCTTAGAGACGTAGGCGATCATGGTCCTCCAAATCATCCTGTTCCTCGTAACTCTTAATAGGGTTTGTCTTTTTGCCATCTCACCCAAAAGCTATTCTACCACCCATTTAATCAAGCTCATGAAGTACGTTAAGCACTGCTTTCCCCCCCATTTCCCTCAATCAGTCCTGTGAGCATCAGCCTTTCAAAGCCCTACTTTCTCATTATGAGTCCATGATGTTAATTATAAGTTTCATTTTTTTTCGTTTTCTCTAAAACCTCGACGTTGCTCACATT
Source organism: Acanthosepion lycidas (assembly GCA_963932145.1). Taxonomy (NCBI): domain Eukaryota; kingdom Metazoa; phylum Mollusca; class Cephalopoda; order Sepiida; family Sepiidae; genus Acanthosepion; species Acanthosepion lycidas. The sequence continues at coordinate 112,115,418 of OZ010585.1, read as the reverse complement.
TTATGTTCATGGTATCCTCCTCATCCTTCTGTAGAACTACTTTTCTCTTGTTTTAAATCGCTTCTTCATCTTTGAGGAGATTGTCGAGCATTCGCTGCCAGACAGGACAGATGTCATATAACAGTTCAGTACCTCTTTTCTTTGTTTCTAACGAAATGTGTGTCACTTAATACACTTAGCTTTCGGAATGCTTTCTTTGGCCATCCCAATACGTCTTCGGATCTCATTGTCGCACTTTTCGCCCTTTGTTAGAACACTTCCCAGATATTTAAATCTCTGTACTTATTTCATTTTATTATCCCCGATTTGTAATTTGAATTTTGGGCTCATCCTTTTACTGACAGCCATTTATTTTGTCTTGTAGTTTATAGTTAGTCCTTTCTTCTGACTTTCCTTCGCTATATTCTGGAGGAGCTTTTGTAGTTTCCTTTCCTTATCTGCCATCAACACTGTGTCATCAGTATATCTTATATTGTTAAGATTGTGGCCGCCAGTAATGAATCCGAGTAGGACCTCTAATTCTCTCAAAATGCCTCGCTCTATAGATTGAGTAAATCCGGTGAGAAGATATATCTTTGTATTACATTCTTTCCATGTCTGTATCTCCCTCTACTGATTTCAATATTTACTCTTAACTATATTTAGAAGGCTCTTGCCTATACTAGCTTAAAACTACAAGCTGGTTATATTACTCGCTACACATAAATTGATCCTTATATGAAAAAATATTAAAAATACGGATACACTCAAAATACCAAGATGCAAAGTATTCAAACGTTTCCTGCTATGCGTAATCCCCATGCAACAAACTAGAGTCCTATCATCTCTTTCTTTCAAGGAATCAGTGTATATATATATATATATATATATATATATATATGTGTGTGTGTGTGTGTGTGTGTGTGTAATAAGAGTGTGAGAATCTGTCTATTTCTGAGATGAGGTATTATATACTCTATTTACATTGTTCGAACTATCGTCCTAATCTTTGTTGCCATATTTATGACAACGTTTCGGCCGTTGTACGCTCTAGCCTTCTTCAGGTGGTTGGAATGTCGAATTGAACTCTTTCTTTCGCTCGCTGGGGTAGCCTGTTCCAGTTCCACGTACCATGTTTAATGGATGTCAGTTATCTTCTGTTAATTCCTCTCTCCAAGTTGTCCACTGCATTAACCGGGTATTGAACTCACTCTCTTTGGGTCCTGTCACTGGATCTAACTAACGCCTTTATCCACTGTGCCATGTATCCTTTAGGACACAGTGGTATGGAAACGCTGTGACATATATGGCAACAAAGATGAGGATGATAATCTGAACAATGTAAAGATGTGAGCATTTATATTCAGGAAGTCCTCCCAAAATCTGACATCATTTAAAATGTTAATATCTGAGTAAATAGATGCTCCAGCCAAACGGAATTAAAGTAGATTCATATTGAACAATGAAAGACTTATCAAAATTCAAATAAGGTATTCAAAGCGATGTAGACTTTATGACCGATTTCCCAAAGCTTCACAATTGTTCAACATACGCACCACCTGTAACAGAACACACGTCAAATCTGTAGTCCAGCTCCTGCCAAACACGCTGTAGCATTTCTTGCGTAACTTTCTCCAGCGCCTCAGTGATTCTCTGCTTAAGTTTATCCAGGCTTATAGGAAGAGGGGAAATATATAGACCTATCCTGTCAAGCCAGATGCACGCAGTGGCCATTTCAACGGCACATTGTTTCTCACTGGCACACCCGATCCATCTGCCTAGTAGATTCTCAATGAGATAATCCTGCACAGTCAACTTGGATTTTATACATTGTTAAAATTTGAGATAATTTGAACGAGAATTGCCTATGTTATTTGATTACAAAAAGATGCCAATTTTTTCGTCGGGGGGTGGGGGATCTGTATATGTATAGATATAAGCAGATGGGGCTCATAAGGAAAGTAGCTCGTCTAAGTGATGGAAAATACTGAGATAAAACGCCTGCTGCATTGCAGATATACACACTCATGGTAAAGGCTTCGAGAGTCAACCAAACCGAAATCATGAACATCGAGATGTGGATTCCTATGTTGCATTTTAGGTACGTGAAAAGAGTGACCTACTGTACTGGTAATAGTCTGAACCTATATCTACGTACCCAGGCTTTGTTTCCTTGTGCGACGGTAAGCACCAATCTATCTAGACGCTGGAACATCATACGGAGAAAAATACGGGAATATTGATCTGGACTGATGTTGAATAACGTTTTCTACGTCGGCCTGTTTGCCAGATGATTTTTTGGTCCCTTTTTTTTTCACAATCCTCTATGTTACTTATGACCAACCCTTCCTTTTTGTTTTCACCACTTTTTTCTCGACGATTCACACACTCGTTCACGGTTCAGCATGATTTTCCCTTCTTAGTCTTTCTACTAAGTCTACTCTTATAATTCCATCCCTCTCTTATGAATCACTATTCTCATTTGTTTATCACTTAATGTTTCTTGTTATTGTTTTCCCACTATTTAAATTATCTTTGTCTTTCAATCAAACTACATCTTTCTAGTTCCTTCCATTCGCCATAGTCGTCACTTTTTCTGTATTTAAATATTACTGCATCTTGTGAACCGACTTTAATAAGAGACTGCAACTAACAGTGTTTAGATAAGACATACATCTCCCACAAGTAATCTTAATATAAAATCTTTAAGCTCTACTTCTGAGTGTCTTCCACTCCCGAAGGTTTTAAAAAACTGCTGGTAAGTTAGTAAACGAATGAATGCATTCACTTTTCGTTTTTCCTTTTCTTTTTAATTTTCTTAGTACCTACTTTCGTTATAGTTCAACAATTTTACATTTTTTTTTATTCCTGAAGACTTACACGAAAAGATAATTATTTCTTTCGGTTTTAGTCTCATAGGAATTTGGTTTATTCTGCAAAGTTGTATGAAACAAGGTTTTTCTCATATCTGTCAACACAATATTTCCTTGCTTGCTTTTCGATATTTAATTGTAATTTGTTAAAACTTTTGAGCGTCAGGCTCAATGGCGAGTTTTGCATCGTAGAGCCACAGGCGTACAATTCAATGGCTGATTACATGTAGATTGCAACTAAAATTTGAATCTGAATATCCGTACAAGAAACTCTACTAGGCCGGATAAATGGAAAGAAAAAATCGAATCAAAGTGTTCAAAATATCTCCTTAAATGTATAATACTGTGACGACTGTAACAAATTCAGTACAAATACAAAATTCAGAATATATATGCATGTATAGCTAGTAACTCGGATTGGAGGATACCTGTCTACTAGGACGGCTTGCCAATCCCTATTGCAGAGGCTTACTCAGGAGTATTTGTGTTTATTAAACACCCACAGATCCCAGCTGTGGTTTATACTTCAACTATGCTGAAAAGACCCTAGTTACATTTTCTAGGAAAGAGCGTGTTATCTAGAGTGATCAACAATTTGAACAAAGCCAGCACGCTCAAGCCCTCGGCCACGATGACTTGTCATTTTGAGCTAGTACAGTTGTCGACGGCATCCAAGGGTTCCGTCTCCCCAATTTCACTTACAGGGTTTGGGTCAACCCGTGATATAGTTTTCAGGCACTTTTTAAAGATGCCGCAAGCTGGGGTCGACCCTTCCCGTTCAATAACATCAGGAAGCCTCTTTTCTGACAAATCGACCATGGTAAGATTCGAACTCGTGCCTCATAGTCAGAATGCGAATGGTCTTGTGTGTGTGTGTGTGTGTGTGTGTGTTTAATAGGCCGGTTAATGAAATTTGAGGAGGCACGAAGAGAAAGATTTTAAAGTCGGAATTTTCGGACACGCCGGTGTCCTTTATCAAAAAGATGCGAAGTTTTTGTTGTTTTCCCGCATGTGTGGGTATTACAAAAATCAACAACTACAAAATTCCGCGTGCGTCCCACTTCATCGTTTATTTCTCATCGAAATTTCCAACTTTAAAATCTTCCTCTTCATGCTTCAGTTTAGTCAAAAGGCTCCTAATATAAAATAAATGTCATCAGCCTTAATGACAATATTTTTTATCATATTATTGTCTTAATTCCTCGAATTAGATCTGTAATAAGCAAACTTGAAACATCTGTCATTATCATATATATATATATGTGTGTGTGTGTGTGTGTGTGTGTGTTTCGCTAAAGACGACTGAGAAGTTATTGCATTAAGGTTTTTAGTTAATTTTCTTGTGTTCGTACAAGTGTAAAACTGTCCAACACGGTCAAAATGTACTGCCCGCATTTGGGAAAAATGCTTATAACTCTAGATACATACATAACACAATCCATACCTTTAGTTAATATTAAAATCAAATCATCCTTGATAACGGCTAAGAGTGTAGCCGAAAGTGCTCGCAAATGCAGAACTTCTTTTGAACAGTCTTTACATACTTCTATCCAGAAATGAAAACACTTGTATAAACACAAGAAAAATTCAATAAAAATCTTTATCGCCTTCTCAGTTGTCTTTAACAAAACATGTATAAAATAAGGGACTAACTACACATCTATCTATCTAGATACTTAAATTATACTAATTTTCAACGTACAAAATCCTTAAATCTTTATTCATTAAAAATGAACATTCAGAATCATATCCATTCGTCCTTGGAAAGCGGCTACATAATTTAAATCAGGATAACTAGAAAACCAAATTCGTGGAGTGACATGATCGTGGGTCACGTTGGATCTCTGGAAAACAATGCTGCTATAATTTTTATGGCCTTTTATTCTTACAGTAACATTTACTTGCAAGTTACTCTAGTCGTGTTTGTTTATATATATATATATATATAAAATTTGTTTGCCAATTCTATCGAGATTTGTGTGGTCGAAATATGGTCCAAGTCGTGAAGTGACAACTCAACACCGCCGACTGAACGCCGGGACAACTCAGAACCTGAAAAATTAATTTATTAAAGCTTAAAACCTTAATTAGGGAATATTTTTCTTCGAATAAGGTATTTGAAAAGGCATTATGTAAAATATGAACCAGTTTCTTGTTTAATAAAATAAACTAAAGTACATTAATTATATTATATACGCTCCAAAATCAGGAAGGGACAACTCAACACCGCCGACTGTGCGCCGGGGCAACTCAGGACCATAAAAACTTTTTTATAATCGAATAAAAATAATTTATTCAAAATTAAAACCTTAATTAGTGAGTATTTTTCTTCAAATAAGGTATTTAAAAAGGTGTTATGCAAAATATGAACTAATTTTTTGTTTTTAATTATTTTAATCAAGTAAATCACAAAGAAAATTTTAATAAATAAACTGATGTATTAAAAATAATTAAAATCAAGTATATTTTATGAATTAATTTTTTTACAAAGTAAATCAAAAAATGCAAAAAAAATTAATATTTTTTTTTAATTATTTTTAATAAAGCGAATCGTAATGTTATTCATTTTTTAATAAAGTAAATGGAAATTCTTCTGTGACACTCATCTGCTTAATAAGTAAAATACCGTGAATGATTTAAACATCTTTTAGGAAATGAATCATCTTCGTAAAATACTTGAAGAACGTGATAATCAACAAGTGCACAAAGGAACACAGCATGAATAGAAAGAACATAATTCAGAAATGTTATGTTGCTTCATTTTTAATTATATGTTTAAAATATCAATATTCGCAATTCATTGAAAATTAATTTATATAGTATCGCATTCCTCGTGTAAACGTGACTTGTATTAATAGCAATGAATAAGAATAGAATTTTTAAGATGTTACGACAATGAGAAAGTTTTTGGTGTCCTTTGCGAACAGGAATAGTTGCATGTCCCTATGAAAACCTGATAAGATTGAATTTGTTACACAAAAACCATGAAAACATGCACTTTTATTTTTAGTCAATAATATCTCCAGTTATTTGATGAAATGTTATGGTATTTTATAACTGCGATATTGTTATGTGTCAATTTTTTTCCATATTTTAACAATTTTTTTTTTTTTTCTTTCTTTTTGCAGGTAAGTCTGATTTACGTTGCAAGTACATGGAAAAGTGTGATTCGCGGTGTTTCTTCTAATGGGAAAGACTTAACAGGTATTTAATTCGAAACATTTTGACTCAACTTGAGACACGGGGACGAGAATTGAACATCTATCATTTCTTTATATTTTTATTATATGGACTTTTTAATGTCCTTTCAAGATGTAGGTGATCATAACTCTCCACAACTTCCTGTCTTTTGTTGTTCTAAGTAATCTTTGAATTTTTGCCACCCCTCTTTGTCACTGTATTGCTAGGTGTTCATGTAGTAAGTCACACGCTGTTTTCCCCTGCTATACTTTCCTTCAGTATGTTCGGTGGGTGTTGTGTTTGATAAAGTACGCCACAGAATTGTTGGAACTGCGAGGTAACTTTGATATATTAGGAAAGGATATTGGAATAACCTAGGAATTTTTCTGGCAGCAAAGTGCCGGCATAGAGATTGAAGATTAATTCAGTAAAGATACAAAAATAGAAAGCGGTGTAAGACAATGATGTGTCTTCTTGCCGGATTTATTCAACCTATACAGTGAGGCGATTCTGAGAGAATTAGAAGGCCTGCCAGGATTCATTACCGGTGGCCACAATCTGAACAGTATCAGATATGCAGATTACATAGTGTTGACAGCGAAAGGAAAGAATTCTTCGAGATGGTAGTGAAGAAAAGCGGGGATAAAGGATGAGGTAACAATTGCCAGAAGGCTGAATGAAGGACTGTTAGCAAAAGGAACAGCCGAATATGCAAATTCAAAATTGGAGATACCAAAACCAAATAAGTACAATGATTTAAATAAGAAGTATTTTAACGAAGTACGGAAAAATAAAAATTCGAAGGTACATTCGGATAGCGAAAGACGTCTTCCAAAAACTAAACCACGTATTATGAAACATGAAAACTTCGTTAGACATAAAGAAAAGAGTATTGGAACCTTACGTAATATAAATGGAAGTGAATGCAGGAAAATCTCCTCACTGATGTAGTACAGACTTGAAGCAACAGAACTGTAGTTCTACAGAGGCATGCTGAGGATACCATGGACCGAACATATGAGCAACGACGAAGTTTTAGAGAAAATGGAAACAAAAAAGGAAACTTATACTTAACATCAGAAACAGTTGAAATATTTAGGTTACATAAAGAGGAAAGAGGGCAGGGAAAATATGATACTCACAGGACAGATTGATAGGAAGATGAAGAGAGGAAAACAAAACCTAGCTAGCGAGCTTCAGCAAATGGATTGGGACTAGAGAATTTAAGTGAGGTAACAAGAAAAAAAAGACAAAAATTATTAAAAGCTACAAAGGACACGAAATTGAGAAAAGCCATTACAGCCAACATTCTCAAGGGACATCGCAGATAAAAGAAGATTATAGGTACCAGAAATTGTAACTGCCTTTTAATGATTTTAAATATCTTTTTCCGTAAAACTTCCCGTTCATTCACATGTTCTATCCAAGGCATTCTCAGATAGCGGTTGTTATTATCGTTCTTTGTCTGCTCTTAGAAAGTAATTGTTTTCTTTCTTCTATTCTACTGTACGTCTTATGCAGATGACACTATCGCCCAGGAAACATTCTTTTATACTGATAATTGCATAATTACATAACAGTTTCGTACTCTTTCCTCTGTCTCGTACGAAATTTTCCTGTTTCTTAATACTTTGCACTTTTAGAAGACAAATTTCGATATTTCAATACGCCTTCGGATTTCAGTGTCGCACTTTCTGACATCTATTAAAACACTTTCCAGATATTGAAATGTTCTTGCTTGATTTTAGTGCCTCCATTTTGTAGTTCACAGGTTGAACTGTTCATTTTGCTGACAACCATTCATTCTGTCCTCTTAAAATTTTTTGTTAGTCCCTTCTTCCCATTTTCCTTTACTACCTTCGGTGACACTTGAAAAACAAATATAATTTATAGTCAATACATAAAGTACTAAAGATTACCTGGAAATTAGGAATAAAATAAAATAAGGTATATTAATAATCCTGATTAATACAACTGTAATTAATGTAGGATAATGTATTAAAGATTATTAATATATATATATATATATATATATATATATATATATATATATATATATATATATATATGTGTGTGTGTGTGTGTGTCTGTGTTTATATTATTTTACATCTCAGAAGCTTGTTTGTACAATCAAAGAGCGGCTTATATGTTGCTGGACTAGCGTCATTAGAACTGTTTTTACTCGGATTGGAATAGTAATTGTTTTGTTCGAATTGATGGAACTAGCGTTATTTACATAAATATACGAATGTTTATATGCATGTAAATATATAGCCCATAGTGGCTTTATAAGTGAAATTACATGAATTGGGAGGTCATCGGCATATCTTATGTTGCTAAGATTGTGTCCGACAATTCTTGATTATTTCTCGAAGGTTGTATTCCTTCTGTCATTTTTTTTATGCTATTACTCTTTCGATAGTAACGGACAAACTCACTCAATCTTTTTTCCTTACTATGTACACAATGTTTGTAGTCTTTGTTCTCAAGCTCTCTTTTCCATTATATCCTGTATTAATCCTATCGACTCTTGTTACTAATGACTATACGACATACATTAATTATTCGCCCCTACTTCCGTCAGAACTGCGAGAAAATTGTTTTAAAAACATTATTTTAAAGTTTCTATGAAATATTAACTTTACTGTAACAAGATAAAATATAGAACTAATGCTTATAGCATTTCAAAAAGATGTTCAAAATTTAGTTTAACGATATTCTATCAAATGCATATATTTTCATAATGCTATAAGATATTACCTAAAAATAAACGATAATAAATGCGCTCAATTATTTTAAAGTCTACACATGAATATCTGAATATTTGTCTCCACATTAAATTATAACAAGAAAGTCCTCGTATACGCTAAACTTAACTTGGATTGTCCATAAGTTATAATATTTAATCCCGGTATAACGCCAGGTCACCGTGCCTGTCGATAATCATCATACTGATGAAGCACATCATCTTCAAGAAATCGGTTTTTAATTACGGCAGTGCCTCGGGGAATATATCTCGAAGGAAGATAAGCGAAATGTGTTATACACTAGCGTAATAATTCTATGTAATAAAATAGACATAAATTTTAAGAACTATTGATAAAAGTATATATATAGGTTTGTACTTGTTCAACAATAGACAGAACCTTGATTTCATAGCAACGAATATTGGCCCGAGGGAAAATTGTCAATGAATACCAGACACAAATAAGCAAAAAAGCAAAGACTCTGGAGAACCTTCGAAATTCGGTTCTTTCTCAATAATCTCTAATTCAATAAATCAATTTTCTAAACTCTTCCCAAACCAAAATGGTACTTTCTGGTCGAGTGGGCAGGGGGGGGATCTCCGTCTACGAGAGTAGTTTATTATATTTGTACCTTCAATCAAATCTAAAGTTTCTTTCTCCCCCTCTTTACACACATACACACGTGCGTACGCACAAATACACACACATATATATATATATATATATATAGTCATCCACAGAGAGACTGTTTCGGAGGTCACCAGTGTGGAAAATTAGCTTGCTTTTAGATAGGATCGAAATCCGGCTGAACTGGCGTCAGTCGGAGATTCAACCTCTACACCGTCAGCGCACGGCAGGGCTGAATTTAAGTGTATTTATTTTTAGATAAACACATACTGACTGACAGAACTCGATTCGCTTTACCGAAGAGCCTTACATTATTAGCGGTAATAGTCACTGTTTACAAACTCACACTTGCTCACCAAAGAGCTCAACCGAAATAATTTTTTTTCAAAAGCATATATATATATATATAATCTTTCTTCCATAAAAATACATCAAAAAATTTAACAACTAATTATGAATCAAGCCTTTATTTTGCATAACACATTTATTTTTCAACATAATTAAACTGCGGATAATAATCACATCGATTGAATATTACACAGGGAAAATGATAACCCCATATCACACTACGTATATATTGATCTATTCTTGTATATATAATAGTTCTCCCTTCTCTCATTCTCTCTCTCTCTCTTTGTATGTATGTGTATGTGCGTGTGTGCTTGTTTCTATGCATACCCAAACATAAAAGTAAAATTGGATTGGCAGAACCGTTAGAAAGCTTTCGATGATTATGCTAGCACGAAGCCACATGTCATCGTGACCGAGATTTTGGGCGCGCTGGATTTGTTTAATGTTCATTACGCAAGAATTCTCTCTCCCTCTATATCTTTCTTTCTCAAAAACTGTAACTATCGTTTGCTTATAGTCGCAGCATAATCTACAAGTGGGTCCAGTAATAAACACAAATGTGTCTGAGCAAGCGTCTGCGACAGGGATTAGTTTTCCAACTAAATAGATGGGTGTGTTCGAAAACGAATAACCGGCCATTATTATATATATATATATATATATATATATATATATATATATATATATATATAAGGAAAAAAAAAAAAATATATATATATATATATATAGAGAGAGAGAGAGAGAATGGGGAGAAGGGAGACAGAGCTCTAATAAGCGAATATAAAAACAGTTTTCAGACACATCCTGGCAGGTAAATGACGTGAATACCATAAAATATTTAAAATGTTACACCCTTTTAAAGACCACAAGCTTTTGTAAATGGAGCACTCGCCATTTATACAGTCATAACTTATAGGAACCGTGGATAAACGTAGCCAAACTCTTTCTTTATTCTTGTTAATGAAATATCGAACATAATCTTTGGTTAAGCAGTGTACATAACTGAAGCGAAATATTGGTTAAGATAAATGCCTTAATTCCGGGATTCTTAACGAGTTGTCACTTTGCTGGCTTATTGCTGTGGCATAAGTGATTGCTAGCATTCTTTATTGAGGTTCTGTCTAAGAAGAAAATGATAAGTTTGTTAAATGGAAATTCCTATATTAAGCGAGACTATTGACCAAATGTCATTTTCGTGACATCAGTGAAAAGTTTATATTGATATTTTCTATTCTCTGCTACCGAATCAGAAAAAACTTTTTCTTGAAAATAGATAATAAGAAGTAGTAGTAGATGATGATTGGTATGTTATATTCAACAATGAACCCGTTATTTTTTTCCGCTGGCGCCTATGACAACTTAAGAGAAGTTTTTATTATGCCACTTATTTCAATCAAATATCTTATGTACTGCAGACCCAGTACTAAAAAGATTGTCGATTGTAATGTATATGAATCATCGGCGCGAAAAGTGAAATCAGCTAATCGAGTTCAACTTCCGACAAAAGCTGTTGCGTTCACTTTTGCACAAACGCACTTGGGAAAGGCATGAATCCATTTTACGGTTACAGGTTAAATATCAGAATAGTGTGGGGATCTCTAGCTCTGAATTCAAAACAGTGGAGAAAGCAACGGAAACCACTTTACTCTAGATAAGAAAAAAAAAAAAGGAATATCTGTAGAGACATGCTACCCTATCCTCTGAAGTGACAAGGCATTAAGCAATAACTCTAATTCTATTTACCATAACATTAGACAAATTACTTCAAGAAGAGTTACAAAAGAAACCTTTGCAGCGAAAGAATATTTGTTTTCATGAATAGAATTCCAATTTTTATCCTCCAAAACTTTTGGATCTTTTCTATTAATTCAACCGAAATAATGCAAAGTTACTTATCGCAAATATTAATTCACCCCAAGAAATTACAAATTTTAAATGAAAGTTTGCTTGTTTTTTTTTTATTAAACTTTAATTGAGATAAATATTAATTTCAAGAATTGAAAAAATATAGACTGAACATTTGCAATCAAAATTCATGGTTTACGACCACATCACGTTAAAACACCGATCCCCGTACGATCAGCTAGGTTAAGCAACGTCCTGCCAGGTTAGTACCTAGATGGGTAACCGCCTGGGAATATCAAGTGTTGTAAGCTTGGATATGCAGGTGATGTAACAGATAATGCCTCGAAATTGTTAATCGGAGATCCAATACTTTTTGGATTCGTTATAATCACTTAGGCACACATACCCTTGGGAAAGGCATGAATCCACCTCTTTTCTCCTAAGCTATGGGTTAATTAGTAAAACTTGTATCATTAACCCATTATTATCTCTAACAAAACAATTCTTACAATCTATGAATATTTTATGGCTTTACATCACCTGCTAAAGGCTGATGAGCCACAGAAAACGAATCAGTCAATCGAAATTCAGGTATTATTTCTATTAAGATAAAAACTTCCTGTATTAGGCTACAAAGAGAGTCCTATTTCTTTTATGTTGGATATATAATTATGTAGGCACTTCGAATTGGTGGAATGGTTAGTAAGCTTGCCTTGCTAGATTAATTATGCTGAGTTCGATTGTCACTGGGTTTTCCATCCTTTCGACCTTGTGCTAAGTATAAGCTATGCTTAGGCAATCACTATAACTGACTTATATTTCTTGAGCAACGACAAATTTAATAAAGGTAATAACTTTCTCCATTTTCGAAGACATAATCCAGGAGAACAGGAAAAAAATCAGTCTGTGTTTTTTAACCTCTCCATAATTAGTATAATGTTCCCATATATAAAAAAATATTGTAAAGCTTTGAAAACTTACAATCCAACGGGTGAAGTAAAACTTCCCTATTCAGAGTCCAAAAATGTTCCTAGGTGTATTGTATGCATCTCACATTAGATGAGAGTAAAATACACTTTGCGCTTATAGTTCTTCAGAGAGACCAGGTGCATCGGTGGGTTTACCTGAAGGATAACCATTTAGTTGCCAAATCCAGGTCATGCGCGAGTAAAACTGTTTGATAAGTAGATATATAAACAATTCAAAGGAGATAGAGAAAAAAGAGAAAATCCCTTACATCTCGGCGAGAACAGAGAAACCACGTTCCAAGAAAATTGCAAAACCACACACCAGACCGAAAAAAAATGTCATGTTATAAATGAGAGATTTAGTACGATGCTCTCCTCAGTCGCATGCGCATGCGTTGTTGTGCAAAATTGACATGCATTTATCTGATTGGCCAGTGAAGCTCTTTTTTTCATCAAAGATTGATGTAGTGCTTAATTTTAAAAATAATATCTCAGAAATAACCATTTTAATACACTTCATGATAAACGAAATTCTTTATACAGGTTGCCACAAAATTAACGCCCTTCTATTTTTGTTAACTTTTGTTGAACAAAAATAAACTACAGTAATTTAAGATGGCTTCATGTAGTGAAAGTCGTGTTGAACGAGCATGCTTTCATAGTAACCCGTGGCTCCCCCAGGACTCTATCCTGAGACCTAAGCTGTTCCTCATCTTCATCAATGATTCCCCACAGTGTTCCCATCTAGATATTTATGCAGATGACGCAAGCATTTACTCCTGTCTTACTAGCAAATAAGTAAACCTGGCAACTGCTATTGAAAATGACCTCCAATCAGTGGCTTGCAAACAAAACTGCTTTCATTTACATCATAGAGGACCTTTTCTGTTTGCTGTCAGCATGACTGATGCTAAACTCCAGAGGAACAAAAATCTACGTATTTTGGCAACAAAGTGGAGTGACTATATGGAATTAATTGCTACGTCTACTGCATGAAAAGTTAGTTCACTGTGTCGTACCATATTTTTTTTCTTGTCAGAATCCATCTTGTACATTTATAAATCTACCATATGTCCGTGCCTTTAATACTGTTGCTATATCTCGTCTGATGCTCCTGCTGTATATCTTGAGGTTGTTGATAAAATCCAAACAAGGGGTTGTGATGTAAGATCCTGATCAGGCATGCCGATTTCAGTCAATTTCTCACCGACGAGACGTAACTTCCCGCTGTCTATTTTACAAATATTTGCATGGCAACAGCTCTGATGAGATTTTTCTCTGCTTCCCCAACTACATGAATTTCAACATGCTACTAGATTAAAAAGTAGATCCCACTGTTTTACTGCTAAAATCTATAGAGATGCAATTGCTACTTTAGCAGTTTACTTTCTGGCACTTCCCACCCGTGGCAATCCCTTCCGAATTTTTGCTTCCCTGATGACTACAATCTTTAAGAATTTAAATGCAACGTCAATCGTCATCTTCTGATTGTTTAACCTTGTTTCATTTTTGTGCTTTCCTCAATTCTCCCTAATCTCAGTCTTCTCATTCTCTTTCTCTGTAACCCCCTGCCTTTTAGTGGCATCATTGCCTTGCTTGGGGATTAAATGTATAAAAATTCCTATACGTTAGGTTTTGAAAATGGTTAAATCTTAATTTCGAGCTGAAGTGAATAGGACAACATGGAGCAATTAAGTAACCATTACAATCACCCGACCTAACACCACCAGAGTTTTTTTCTTGTAGGGTGTACTGAAAGACCTTGATTACATGCTCAAACCGAAATCAATTACTGAATTAAAACAAGCAATTTGTGGTAAGTTTTCTTAATGTAGAAATATTTTAAATGGTTTGTAGAAGTGTTGCTGATAGTGTCCAACGTTGTCTGGAACATGAAGGGGGATCATTTTAAACATGAAGGGGAGCATTTGAACATGTTAAATGGCGTGGTAATCACAAGTCACATTGTTTTAATGTGTCAATACTTATAAATTTTCTTAAACGAATCTAAATTATTTTCGTTCAATAAATATTAATAAATAAAAAAACGCGTTACTTTTGCTACATTCTGTATTTATAAAGAGAGCATTAATATGTCAGGGAGTAATCAAGGCTTTAATATTACAGACTTTTCGAAATCACTGAATATGGTTATAAATAACCCACTTTAGGGCACCTCGGCGTGGTGTAATGGTTAACAAGCTTGTCTTGCTAGAACAATTATATCTAAGTAGTGAGTTCGATATCCCTGGGTGCCCCATACTCTTGGCCTTGTGCCACATTTAATCTACGTTTAGAAAATCATATGGGAAGTGAGTTCGATCTTCACTGGATGATCCCCACCGATATTCGGCCTTGTGCCACATCTAAGCTACGCTTGGAAAATCACTATAAATAACACTTTTTATTATTTGTGATTATTCTTTCCAGCAAATGTTTAATAGTGTGTCTTCTACTTAACGCTGTGTCTCTTATTAACGCGAGAACTAGTTAGATCATGTGAAACCCATTGGCCAATTTTTGAGACTTTACCGAATTTATAAACTTGGATTATGATTGTTGTATGGATTATGGAATTGTACCATTTCTTGTGCAGTCAGCTTTGGATTTTCTTTGATTACGTCTAGCTGAACTTGGTTGTCGATTAAATTCATTCATTCAGAACGAGTGAAATCTTTGAGGATAAGATTCGCTGACCGAGTTAGCAATTGCTTGAATTTGCTCGATGCTTAAGACTTTATTTTCAGAGACTGTGCAAATGTATCTCCCAGATTCAAAAGCCGACGAATGCATAAAGCATGCTTTGTCTGAAATGGGTCTCATCTAAACTCATTTTATAGATCACGCCAATTCAGACCTTGTTATTAAAAAGTTATGACACGTAGCCAAATGGTTAGAAGCTTAGCGCCAGAGTTCAAAGAAGGATGGTCTTCGCCATGACCCAGCTGAAAAAGTAGCAATGACTATCTTAGATGTCCGTTTGGAAATATATTTCGATTCATTTTAAATGTATCTCAGTCAGTTATGTGATACACGCTTAGGCGACACAGGACTTACGAGGCAGATTTCTTCCCGCAGTAGGTTGTCATTTCTTTCTACGGTAGACCAGTTGCCATCCAAGGCTACAGAACCCGGTCTGTCCTGCTATTGGGGGATGGTGAAGAAGAGGATTCTCTCCTTTCCCAAGGATATTAGCACGTAAGTGAATTTAATGGATTCGAATCGAATTCGTCTGATTCCTCAATCCGAACCGCTATCCTTTTACGGAGGACTTCTTGAGTTATGGTTAATTGATTTTCCTCTTGATTTTCAAAGTAACAAGTTTATTATCATATGCTGCACTATATTACTTTTGAATATATGTTACATAATTCTCTTGGTCCATTTTTCATAGATTTATGCTGTTTTTATTGAACGCGATTTCACAGGCCAAACAAAGAGAGTCTAATATAATATGATTCTCCAAATTTATCAAAGAAATAATTACTAGCCTGAATACGAAAGAATTTTGAATTATATATTTCTGCATTTTTTATTCAGCACTTATTTTTATTCGAGAAATTATTTATCATTTATTTCTTATTCTGTAATTAATTCATAATTTATGAATTTTATTCTAGAATTTATTTATAATACATTTTACCTATAATCTTTATATAATTTACCTTTATTCTTTAATTTAGCAATGCATAGCTTATTGATAATATTTAATCGATAATTTATATATTATATAATTTTATTCTATAAGTTTTATTTGTAGTTTGTTTTTATTTATAATTTATTTGTTAATAAGTTATTTATATTTTATTTTAATTCTATAATTTATTCTTTGTTATATCATTTATTTAGTCATAATTTATACATAATTTATTTGTATTCTATAATTGTCAATTCGGAATCAGCCAATATAATTAGCAAATACAGACTATGAGGAACTAGAGAAAAGAAAGGCCTTCCATTAAATTTGACTTTTGAATATGTAATCACATCCTCACAACGCTAGCTTTTGCAAATTCGTATTTACAAGGTGGAGTTGAAAGCTCCACGCCAAACTGTCTATCCTTTCAATGAACCATGTGCCTACCATTCCAGTTTACCTTACTCTTGAACTCATAGTTGGAGAAATGATGGAGTCTTTCCTTTCAAAAGGTTATTTGTGCGATAGTGAACGCAACTATGCTGGCCAGAATTTAAAGTTTAAGACGATTCCACTTTCCACAGCAATAAACGCTACGCTTCCCGTATATTTCTGCTTATCTAATATATGAACGAATAGAAATTACTTTATGAAGAGTACCAAAATATGCATGATTAGATAGAAATGGCGATCGACTAGGAATTATGCAACAATTGCGGTTTTTCTATAAAGACACAATATATAGGCACAACTCAAAATCTGCCTTCGGGAATGAAAAACACAAAATTTTAGCATTGAAACAGATCATGCATTCCAGGCCTGAAGAAGAAGAAAACGTCTCAAATAATGGATTCTGAGAGACCAACATAACGCAAAGTAAAACAGAAAGAAAGTGAAAAGCTGTTTGAATAATCGCCAGAGAACTTAAGAGATTTGGGCAACATGATTTTGACAGCGGTGAAGATCTTTGTTCGAATGCTGGGAAGGATCCTGAAAAAGCTTACCGAAAGAACTGGGAGAAATGGAAAACGGTGGGTGGCGATCAAGCTCAATAACTGAAATATTAAGAAGAGTGCTTTAGTACTGAAGAGATTTGCTGTCTCTTAATCTCCTGTGTGATCAGCACGTACTACTGTTGTATAACCCGCATAATAATATTAATAATAGTACCACGTGTACTATTAATAATGAATGTACGGTTATCGGTGCGGAAAATGAAATTGGCGGACAGAGCTCAAATTCCGGCCTCGTTTGTTCTGGTCTCTTTCGCACTAATGCTTTTGGGAAAAGGCATGAAACCTCTATTCTCTTCATTCACCAGCTATGGCTTAATAGAAGAAAAACTCTTAATTCAAATTCGTGGAGTATACGACGGTAAACTACTCCACACTCTTGCCAAAGTAGCAATTGACAAAAGTGAAGTTGTGAAGAGCCACGATCCCTTAGATCCTGAATGGATATGGCATTTAAAAAAAAATGTGCATTCATACTAAGATATCATGAATTACTTTTAACGTACAGCGGAGGAAACACACCTGAAAACTATGGAGTTAGATATTGCAACTTCAAAATTAACGGACGAATGTCCGTCATGACTATAAGAAATATTTGTGGTATTAACATCAAATGCTGTTATATTAGAATTCGCATTTCCCTTTATTTAGTTTTGGTAGATCTTGAGTAGTACAATTTCTTCATCAAGCACTGCGTACTTGACAGATGATCAGCATTTATTCTACGAATGAATTGGATTTGTTGTCGTTTTCTGAGGAGATAAGGAAATTAAACAGAAGAGAAATTGTACTAGGAATAGTTTTGCCACACACCGCAAGACATTACAATTCCAAACTATTAGCCTAAGGGTTAATTTGCAGTGTAACACCCGCATTCAGTTCACATTTCGCTTGATAAATTTGATAAAATCTACCGTTTGGGAATTATCGACAGTGAGAGTTTGGATTCATTCGCGTCGCGGGCAGTCATTACGGGCGTTGTTTGTATAGATTCGCTGCAGAATAGCTATTAGTGTATGTATCATTGCGCAAACTGAGCGTGTCTCCGTAAAGAGTTCTCATGCGCAGTAATTGCCACAAATTTAGAAAGATCAGTTTCTAGCTTAGCTTTCCGTAGTCTTCCGCATTTAGGTTTCCGCAGCGAATGGATTGGCGGGCGCCGACGACGCAATTGAATCACAAATTTCACTGTCGATAATTCCAAAACGGTATATTTTATCAAATCTATCAAACCAGATTCGAATGAAGCATGTTTAATTACACATAAATGTAAGTATTTTGGAAATTTTTAATTCAAACTGAGTGCAGGTGTTGCACTGCAAATTAACCAGCCTATAGATATAGAGTTGCGTTCTTAAATTCGTTCGTTAGGTCTAGTTTTTTTTGTTTGTTTTTTTTTTGGGGGGGGGGTATATGGATGTTACGCATGACGTCCAATTCGTTCATAAATATCTATCTCTGCTATATACAACATTTTTTACCGATCAAGTTTTAAAAATGGCTCCAAGCGAATGAGTCTTCTACGTCTTAAAGAACATCAGTCTTCAACAGATCCTATAGACTGCTACTACAGAATCACAAACAAAAGCTATATCATTTGAATATATTGCATAGCCCTTTAGTGGGGTGGTCTTGGAACGATGGCGTCCATTCTATAATAATAAAGTTGCATTCATTTTTCACAGCAGCTGATAGCTAGTCGGTTTGGGTTCAGACATAAAAGGACCTCAGCACAGGGAAATTTTAACGTAACTTTTTTTATTAAAGTCGACGTATACATCTCTATAGAGCCAGTAGGGTCCCTTTGCTCACCCAGTGGGAAGCCGCTTCCAGACACGAAGTAAACACGTCTACATTGTATGACGGTTTAGACTTGACTCCCCGAAACCCCTTTCTATATATCGATCATTCTCACGCTGGCTCAACCAATCAAACTTCTTTTGTTTTGTCTTGTATCTCACCTCAAGGTCAACCTCTGAGAGTTGGATCAACGATACACAAAAAATTAGTAGTCTGATAAACTGTTATTTAATAAATACTTACATCGATAACAACTAAAATGTATGGTACATGTAACTAGATGGGAAAATAATGATATAATGAAGATGGTGAATTTGTCACCTTGTGTTTAATGTAGTGTTCAATGTGTAATTTTCGTGCTTGCAAAAAAATATGGTGTATCAAAAGGGCAGTTATTCCCTTAAAACTGCTTTGACTTCCTCGACAATAATTTCTTTATGAGGATATAAAAATATGAGAACTAAGTACAATGTAATATTTATTATTTACCATTTTATGAAGAAATAAATTTGAATTAGAAATCTTTTTATTAAAAATTTTATAAAATATTACAAAATTACCAAACTACAATGCAATATTTATTTTAAAAAAGTTTGAAATCTTTGCTATTTAAAAAATGCCTAAAAATCTGCCGACATATCAAATAAGCAATCTAATAATTAAATAGTTTTTAATCTTTGCTGTCTATTCTCAAGAATAAAGAAAATGTATAAATTCACTTTCCGATGTTTGGGTTTTATTAAAATTCTAATCATAGCTTTTTAAACAGTAAACATCTTCAAGAATATTAAAAGTGTATATCATTTCGAAATTAAATTTTTGCGGTCACAAAGTTTAAAATAATGCCCCGTAGTTTAATAAGGAAACTCATCAGTACGAGAAAGAGCAATTATACTTGAGAAACCTATTTTCCTATAAAAATGTTTTAAGTGAAAGACTATAAATTTCAACGTTAACAGCTTAGTCAATGAAAACCGAATCTTTTATGTATGGAAACGGCTAAGCGCACCATTAACATTAGTGTGATGATTATGAAGTTCGTCATAAAAGATCCCAAATTGCAAGTTTCGTAAATAAAAGACTGATTGCCAATCAGTGGCACTTTAGGATTGGCTTAATTATTTTCTTAATTAAAATGATTGATATATCAAAAAATCTTCCACAGACGACTACATACATCTTCTATCTAACGGCAAATATAGAGAAAGTGTACTGAATTATCCTTTAAATGTAGGTACCTCCACTTTTTCGCGGGAAAACAGCATAGCGTAATAAACAAATGCCACAAACTTACCGAAAATAAATTTTTATCGTCAAAACGCTTATGTTATTATTAAGATGAAAGACAAAAGTGTATTTTAATTATTTTTTGATATTTTTTAATATTTTTTAACACGTTCGAAATTTTGGTTAAAGTTTTCTTTTTTTTACGTCATCGCGGTGCTGTAAAAATAACATTGTTTTTTTTTTTTGCGCTTTTTTCCCGTTGAAAACCCATTGATTTGGAAATTCTTGTAAAATTAAAGTAATTGTCCGATTTTAATGAAATTTTCAGGACTTATTCACCAATGAATGAAATTATTTTTGAAATATTTCTTTTTAGTAAATTTTAGTAAAAAATATTTTTTTTTTAATATGTTACACCCCACTTACTTATTTTCCCGAAATTTCGTTCAATTCTTTTTATTTCCTTACAATTTTTTTTTGTTTAAAGTAAGAGTCATTGGAGATGGTAAATCACCTACTTTTTTTTTCAAATTTGTTCCAACTCACGGAAAATGAGCTCTGAATAGAAAAATAATGAATCCAATAAAACTATGATATTACTTAATTAGAAAAGCTTTTAATTGCTTTTGTAAATAAGTAATATTAAGGTCATTATTGCCTGAAGAAATAAATTTTTTCTGATGAATAATTAAATTTTACAAGATTTTTTTATTTGTTTTACATTTTTATTATAATAATTTATAATAGTTTAAAAATCGTGCAAAACTCTGTATTAGCTTATTTCCTTGTGATAATTAGTAATTAAGTAGAAACAAAATTTACGAGTTCAAAATTGCCAAGTTTAATAAATTTAGTGATTCCACTTTTTTTTCAAATAATTTTTTATGTTGTATTTTTCTACTTAATACATTCCTTATTTCCATGTACGGTAGACTGAAATCGCCATTATTATAAAAAGAGTTTTGTCCCTTTATTCTAATAAATAGACATAACAGTAAAACTAAAAATAAAAGGGTTCACTCAGATTTCTAGTAATTTTCATTTATGGTCATCACTTGTCAATCAACACATGGATCAAGTATCGGATCAAAATTACGGTACCAATCGTTAATAATTCGTTGTATATTTCTTTTTTATGCTATAATTAAGTAATATTTTTTTTAAATCAGATTAATTTAACATTAAATTTTCTAATTTTACTAAAATGACGTGTCAGAAATTTTTTTAAATATTTTTAAAATCGATAAATTTGTGTTTGTTTACAAATTTCTTAAAATTAAGAAAATGGCGGGTTTTTTGAAAATTTAAAAATTTAAAATTAAATTTGACATTCCAATGTATATAGTTTCTATCTGAAATATACCAGAATTGTTTACTTAATGGAAATAATAAATTTAATGATTCAACTTTCAAGTAAAACTAAAATGAAATATTCAAGCATATTTTTTCATTTTAAAAAATGCATTTTAAACTTAGGTATCGATAATTTATGCCGAAAAAGTGGAGGTACCTATTTAAATGTATTTGCAGCAATGCAGTTATTATTGTACTTGACTTCAGTATTTACATAATTCTGTTTAATATGAAACAAGGACAAATGAAGAAAATAAGTTACGGCAGATTGTGTTACACAAAACTTCAATTTAGCATGTAAGTGAATGTAATAGATTCGACTGGAATTCGAACTCGGCTCTCCCGATTCCTTAATCTGATGCAGCTATCCATTACACGACTGCGCCTCCTCCTCACTTCCAAACTACTATTAATATTTTTTCAAATAATTTTGTAGTATATTCGACCTTTCTCAAATCCTGACATTGATTTTTCATCATTTTTGAAGGGAGTTGTTTTTATTATATAAACACAAAATTGACCCCTGACTTTTTAAAGAGGAGTCTGTAAACTGCTTACATTTGGAAATGCCAAGTTTTATATTACATCTTACTTTCCTCAATTCGTAATAGTTTCAAACTTGTCATTTGTAAATAAAAACAAAATACAGGTAACTCTAAGAAATCTGGAATGGAGCTGACGCTGTATTTATATTATGAACAGGACTCCACATTTAAAAAAAATCAAAAGAAAAAAATCATTATTTTTCGATTCTGTCATAGAAATGGTGATTTTCTAAGCGCAGCTTAAATGCGGCTCAAGGACAAAATTAGGGGCACGTAGAGAGGATCGAACACATTCGTAATGTGTTCTAGCGAGACAAGCTTGCTAACCGCTGCACGACGTCGAAGTGCACAAGATTAAGTCCAATACATGCTAATCTATAAAAATTGCTCCAAAGCAAGTTTTCCCTACTTTCTTTTTTTACGAGCGGACCAGTCAACTCCTGTAGTACGTACGCTTACTGAAAACTTCGTGCACATACGAGGTTATTGTTCCTGTGCTTTAGGATCATTTCATGAATGATGCATTGTCTTGCAGCAGATTCGAGCTGCTTGAAGGAAATGTGTATAAATAAAACATAGCCCCCCCCCTCCTTAGAAAAGTGACGATGTAAATAAAGAGATAGAAACACGACGAAGGCTGAATCGTAAGGAAAATGAAAATAAATTGGAAGCTATCAAAATTAGTCAGTACCTCTCATTAAGCTGAAATCAAATCTTTCCCATTTTGCACCCGCCGCCAAGTTTTCAGCTTCGCTAAGTTTCAATTTCCATTTATAATTTCATTGTTTCGTAATTTCCAAATATCTCTTTAATCACATTCAATACTTCGTTTCTTTTTCTGTCATATATTTTCTTTCTTTTTAAATACTGCGGTCATTCTTTCTTGTCACTATTTAAGCATCTGTCCCCCACTCCTGACACGTTCAGCAGCTAGGAAACTGTTACAAAAGTCGGGGTGAGGTGGGGGTGCTGCATCTAACTTGTCTGCTATCGATTTTTGTACTATTTTCAGTTCATTCTTACATATTCATTTTAGGCGGGTAGTTTATACGTTTTATTTTTTCTTCTTCTTTGTGTATCTGGTTTTCTTTCTTTCTTTCTGGTTCTTGTCATTTTTTGTTTCCATTTTATTTCTTGAAATTTGTAATTCTTCCTTTTATTGACTTACCTGTTGATAGTTTTATCTTTCTTTTTCAAACCTTTCATTCTTTAATTCTTTTTCGTGATACGTTTTCTTTTTGCCTATTTCTCATCTTTATTGTCTCCTTCACTTTTCATACAATCCTTTTCCAGTCATTATTAGTTAAACCCGATATACACCCTACACTGTGCTATATTTTCTTCCTAAACAGATCTTCTCCCTATTTCATAGGTTTTATTAGTTTCTTCTTTATTTTTACTATTCTCTTTTTGTAACACATTTTATTTCTCTCTCTCTCTCTCTCTCGATTTTTGTACTTTTCTTTGTTCTTTTCTATCATTTCCCATGCCAAATTCCTCAATTTACGTAATTCTTTCATTGTCGCCTTCTGTCGTTCGCCTTTTGACAATGTTTAATTCTTTTTTCTATTGTACATTATCGAATTTCATTTGTTTTATTGTTTTTAACATGAAAATCTTTTTCTTGAACAATATTTTTTTCTATAACGTTTACATTGTTTTGCATTTATCTTTCTTGTTTTATGTCTGCACAGTACTCATTCATTTTATTACAGCGGTACTACAATTATCCAGTTCGCCCCAGTTAACCCCCTTCATGAAAAAACGAAAGAATATGTGAAATCCGATACGAATATATACGCAACTCAAACAAAAATTCGATCGCCTCTATTCTTATTATTTACAGTTTTGTTGGTTTGCTATTTGATACAATCTTTTATCAAGTATCTTACCTGAGATTTGAGATAAAGGAAGGTTTTTACACAAAAGGTTATTGAGTATACTACAGCAAAAAATTTTTTTTCTAAGTATGTAAGTGATGCTCATGGGCACAACTGTTGTATCTGGGTTTCTTGGGATTATCTTAAACTGTCTGTCAGTATTTTTGCGTTCCAATTATTACGGCAATAGGAATCGTGTTCAAAGAAAACATTATTCCAATTTTTCTTCACAGGTTTATTTATTTATCTTTTACGGATGACAACCCACATATATATATATATGTATGTATGTATGTATGTATGTATGCATATATATAGACACATATGCGCGTGTGTGTGTATGTATATATATACATATATATATTTTTTTTATATATATATATATATATAAATGTAATGAAAAACAAACCACTTTAAGGTACCATTACGATAATTTATTTCACCTAAATCCTTTTTTAAGGATTCACGATCATCAGGTAAAACTTCCAACAACGAATTGAGAGGAAAAATGGGATTAGAAATTGGTGGGTAGTGTAATTTTTGTAATTTAATAGAGGGGGTTGAGAGTGGTAGTTAAACAGACAATATAAAGTATAGGGAGGGGTTCATTTTATATCTCTCTTAAGTACGTTTTATATTGGAGTAGGAGGAGTGACAGAACCTTGACCTCTTTAGATGGTTAATAAAACGGAAATGAAATGTAGAAAATGTATACAAGTGAGTTTTATGGTAAAAAGAGAGATGGGGGGGAAGAGAGATGGAGTTGTTATAATTTTGTTTTAACAAAATTATGTAAAAGATAGTTTACAATGTTTGATAGAAAATTCGATGTCTGAAAAAAAATTTGTTATTAACTTAAATCTTTAATTTTTTAAGTAAATAGTTTCAGGACTAGATATAACTATTATTGTAATAAACATATTTATCTAGGACATAAAGAAATATTTAAAATTTTAATAGTTTATTCACCGGACTAATTGTATTTCCACAATATATAAAAAAAAAAAAAACAACATCTATTTTAATATTTAAAATTAATTTATGAATGTAATTTATTTATTTATTTATTATATTGGTAAACTAAATTAAAGATTAGGTTTCATTATTTAATAGTATTTGAGCGTAATATTAATTTTCATTTATTCATATATGTCTCACAAATGTATTCATGTGAATCCCTACATACATACGATTATTAACAAGTCCCCAAAAAAAAAAAAAAAAAAAAAAAAAAACCTATAGAAACACTTGAGATAATTTACACAAAAATTCATTTATCCTCGTACATAAACTATATATACATTTTACAATCTTTATCTATATTTTAATATTTGAAATATATATAGATTTTGGTTAAATTCCAGTTAAAATTTAATTTTAGGTGATTTCGGAAGTGTTTCATTTTAAAGGGATTTAGCTAATATTATTACTATTATTAATAGTCAAAGAATGGTATATTTAAATTTAAATTATCAATTTAGAAATGAAACTCCCTTCAGAAGAAAAAACTTAAATTATAGAATATTACAAAAGAAGGATATTACAAATTAAGAATAGTAAATTTAAAATTTCATTAGAAAGACCCAATATTTCATTTAAAATCAATTCATGCACGTACGCACATATATACATACACACACACATACATATGTATATATATATATATATATATATATATACATATATATACACATACCATCATAAATACACACAATTATATATATATATAAAGAATATTTTCTACAATTATTCACACATGCATGTATATGTATTTATATTACACTGTTATACACCCATTTACATACATATACATATGTATATTTTCCAAGTATTAATTCTAAGGTAATTACGTCTATATACATATATAGATTACAAGTAGTTAAATCCATAAAAACACACATATTTAAGTACATGTACACACACATATATTCGTACATACACATATAATATACATACAAAATAAACATAAAAACATTTATACATATACATCCACACCCATGCAGCATACACGTTAAAAAAAATTTTCAGTATTCAAACATGCCTCATACTAGTATATTTATACTCACACATGTGTATATCTATTTATACATATATATCCATACTACCATATATATGTGTCCACAATATAAATACATAGTTACCCTTATCTATAATGTTCATATATATATATATATAGATATATATATATATATATAAATAAGTTCATATAAAACATTTTTTAGTTCCACAACACATTTATCAAAGAGCACAGTGTCAGTATTTTCATATATTCATTTAAAACAATTTATATTTTCTATTTATATATCTACACATACTTTGTTAAAATGAGGTGATATTTATGCCTACATTTACAAATCAACTCATTATGTCTGTTCAATAGTATGCCCGGATCCTTATGTTTTGTAATTAGTATTTTTCCATAATGCACAAATTGCATCTGTCTCTGAAATTCAACGGAGTTTTGGCTCTTGAGACGATTTTCCATTTTATTTGTGGGGTTAATTTGTTTTCCAATAACTCCCAATAGTGCTTTGAAAGTGCAGTTTGGTGTTTTTTTTGATTCATTATAAAGGATTGGCGATGGTTGTAAAATCGTTGTTTCCAACTTCCCGCCGAAATTCCTATGTATATATATATATATATATATATATATATATATATATATATATATATATATATATATTTGTGTGCAAATATATATATATCTGTGTGTGTGCAAATATATATATATATATATCTGTGTGTGTGTGCAAATATATATATATATATATATATATATATATCTGTGTGTGTGTGCAAATATATATATATATATATATATATATATATATATCTGTGTGTGTGTGCAAATATATATATATATATATATATATATATCTGTGTGTGTGTGCAAATATATATATATATATATATATATATCTGTGTGTGTGTGCAAATATATATATATATATATATATCTCTATATCTGTGTGTGTGCATATATATATATATATATATATCTGTGTGTGTGTGCATATATATATATATATATATCTGTTTGTGTGCATATATATATATATATATATCTATATCTGTGTGTGTGCATATATATATATATCTATATCTGTGTGTGTGCAGATATATATATATATATATCTGTGTGTGTGCATATATATATATATATATATATATATCTCTGTGTGTGCATATATATATATATATATATCTCTGTGTGCATATATATATATATATATATGTGTGTGTGCATATATATATATATATCTGTGTGTGTGCATATATATATATATCTGTGTGTGTGCATATATATATATATATCTGTGTGTGTGCATATATATATATATATCTGTGTGTGTGCATATATATATATATATATCTGTGTGTGTGCATATATATATATATATATCTGTGTGTGTGCATATATATATATATATATATATATCTGTGTGTGTGCATATATATATATATATATATATATATCTGTGTGTGTGCATATATATATATATATATATATATATATATATATATCTCTGTGTGCATATATATATATATATATATATATATATATATCTGTGTGTGCATATATATATCTGTGTATGCATATATATATATATGCATATATCTGTGTGTGTGTGCGTGTTTGTGTGTGCATATATATATATATATATATATCTGTCAGTGTGTGCACATATATATACACACACACATACATACACAAAGAGACAGAGAGGGCATGTGCTGTTTTACCGTTAATATACATATTATTGTGCTACTGGCTTGCGGGATGAGCCTAAAATGACCGTTCCGTTCACTGTCTGTTTCTTCAGCCAAATTCTCATAGAAGTAACTAGTGAGCAAAATTGTTTAATATTGCCTCTTGATCAAAGGCACCAGGAATCTTAGTATCATTTTTCTCCGGTCAGAACCAACGAATGTAAGTAATCACCTTTACATTTACTCGTTTCAAATAATTATCCTCTTTATCTGTTTTTTTTTTTATTTATATTTATTCTTTCTTTCCTCCCTTAGTTCTTTCCACGCTTCATATTTTAATAATCGAATATTTAAAGTATTCAGAGCTTCCTGTAGAGAATATTTTAAACTTCAAATTTAATTTGGCAGAAATAATAAGCAATATATATATATATATATATATATATATATATATATATATATATATATAGTCATTAATAGAATTATTCTTATCTGGAACTGAATAGCGTTTGTATCGTGAAATGGTTAGTCTGTTTGCGATAAGTGTCATTAACTTTCCACTTATTCAATATATATATATATATATATATATATATATATTAGGTGTTTGACAGGTTTTTGCACGATGAGATTCCACGTAAGCTCCAGGATCATGGCATTATTGACGATCATTTGATTTAATCCAATTGCCCCTATAAAATCGTGAAATAAAGCTAGTTTTGATCCAGATCCTTTCACATAAATGCGGGTGTTACCCAAGGCTCTATCATGTGTCTTTCACTGTTTCTGATATCGTCAGTTCCCAAGTAGACATTTAAACAGATATCACTATCATTTAATCCTGTCTCAATCGAACATCCGTGAGAAATGATGTTAACCCAGCCTCTGCTATTGAAAAAACCTTCAATCAAGGGTTAACTGGGGCAGAAAATGGCTTGTGAATATTAATGCCTCCAAAAACAAAACCACTCTCATTTAAACATCTTAAAGGAACTTTCTTGCTCTGAATTGGAAAATGCGTAACTGTCTCGCTCATTAAAGACCTCTTTCTCATCATTTTTCTTTCAAATCTCTGAATATATATATATATATATATATATATATATATATTACTAATTTTCACCTAATACAAGGCTCAAGAGCCACTAAATGTATAGGGATACTGTGTGGACTTATTTAAACGTAGGAAAGAGCTAGCGTTAGGCATATACAGCTGAAGTATACTTTAAAAAGGAACAGTAAACTCAATCCTAAACAGGATACAAATGTTAAACTTCTACTTCTGTTCAAAAAAATCGGACAGGAGAGTGAATCAGGTGATAGGCGAATCTATTTACTCCTATAAAGCTTACTACAATTCATCGACCGGCAATAGAACAAATTATAAAATTTAACTTAGTCTGGCTCAAGGTCATGGGTCGACTTGTGCTTAGCCTCAAATGACGTGTCTTTTTTTCCGACTAGGAATTCAAATGCTGCTATACAGATGGGAACAAGTAGTGGTTAGCGAAGGACAATACTTTCAGTGACATTTTTCTAGTTATTTTTTGTAAATAAAACATTACTTTTCATGAAAAATCAGCGAGAACATATTCAAGGTCCTAATAAATACTTACACACACACACACACACACACACACACATATATATATGACAAAAAGTCATGATTTCAAATCCATCAATACAAACGGCTAGATATAGATAAAACAAACATACAAACAGGCAGACATACAGATTTGATTTTGGTTCCCACTTATTCTCAGAGATCCCAAGACATTTTCCTCACACACAGTTTTGTCTCTTTCATTGTAACCTGAGGAAGCCAAAGAGAGCATACACTCTCGAACGAAAGGCGTTGCTAAAAAAAATTTCCACTTTCTCATCAATTATGCTTCGGATACTATTATACATCCTACAAGCACATATCAAGCGATATCTATCCTACATATTCTCATAGTATGTAATTCTTACTTGTGAAAATTTTAATAAAACTAAAGTGCAGAAGAAAAATCATTATCGACACGTACAACGAACTCGGCTGACTGAATTCAAATTTTGAGTGGGGCTATCCTTTTCTCTCTGAATTCCGTCACATCGCCAGTTTTCTTGACAAACTCTTTCTCGCTCTCTCTCTCACTTTCTCTCTCTCTCTCTCTCTTTCTATTACAGACTACAACATTTGACGGAGAAGAATGAATGAATCAACATTTCAGAAAAACTCTAACTTCCTGATTTTGCTCTCATAGTCAAGAATGACAGGGGATAACATTTTTTTTTATCTTGAACTTCTCTCAAATTTATGCATAGATGCTGTAACCTTAGGTATTACCTACTAATCCTAGAGGTTAGCATTTTAAACTCTACAATTCAGTATAGATATAAATATCTAAATTCACCGTTGAAAGAGTTGCAAGTAAAATTAATGTCTTCCCAATAATTGGCTGTTCAGCATTCCACCGGATTCGTAATTGCGTATTTCTAATTGCTTTCCTTCTTCTAAATAGATATTTATCAGCATTTTCACCATTTTTTTTTTATTCATGCATATAATATCATAGATGTTACTTCACAGAGTCTAAAATACGATAGGTTAGTGGCATTCTCATATATTATTAGAAAAATGTCGATAACTAACACTTACAAAACATCTCGAAGTCACTTGGGGGTTTTTCGTTGGTTTATTTTTATTTCTTTAAATAAATTGGCATGTACTTATGATCAGGGCAATTTTACTGTTTTATTTAGTGTCATATTTCGTTCATAATTTATCTTTTCGTTTGAAATTCTCAGAACAAAATTTTAACAAAACAAAAAGGAAAACGTGATAATCGTTTCATTTTCTCTTGTTTAAAAAATAGAACTATTTAATATTGGGGAATCAACCAATGAAGTTTAGGGATGTTAATTGTAGTATGACATATTGGATTCATGGAAAAATACTTATAGAGAACATAAAATAATATGTTGTTGCACTCTTAAAGACTTCATGAACCTGAACACAGATACAAGATCTATATCCAGATAGATTCAAATTCTCTAACCCTCCTTTCCTCATAATGGATCTTAGAAATTTCAAATGTCTGTTTCTGATTCTAAGTATAATTGGCATAATACAATGCACCTTCGAATTCCTGTCATAACTATTTATACTATTTACATCGTTCCGACTGTTGCCCTTATCTTTATCGACATAACGTTTCGGCTATTGTACGCTCCGACCTTCTTCAGGCGATATACATTGCCATGTCAAACCGAAACCTTTATTTGGTCAACATGAATAAAGTCGGAGCGTACATCAGCCGAAACATCGTAAATATAGCATTAAAGATGAGAACAACAGTCCGAACGATGTAAATCGTGTAAATAACATCTTTTGTTATTTCAATGCGTTTTCGGATTTCGGTGCCACATTTTTGATCCTCTGTTATAATTTTTTTTATAGTTAAATTTCTACAATTATTTGATTCCGACGTTTCCAATTCATAGATCTTATCTTAGGCTGCCCCTATTACTAACGACCATACATTCTGTCTTCTTAAAAGTTACCGAATATTAGTTATTTTATGACAGATTCGAAAGCCAAGAAACGAAATGTAAATTCAAATAAAAAGACAAAAAATGTCTCCTACAGTTATCTGTATGCTTTTAAGGCTACTTTTCTGCTTACGATGAACAGCTGTCACGTAAATCACACTGCGAAAATAATAGTAGAAACATTACTCTACAGACAGAGCCAAAGGCTTGGCACACGTAAGATACTTGAGCTCAATCAGCTTTTCAGAAAGTTATTTTCCTGGCTGATTAATATTTTATTTCCGTATATATAAGACTGAATCTCCTTGTATTATATCGCCTCCCAATTAAAACAAAAGTCTTACTGCTACCAGTCAGGACAATACGACGAGAATTTTCACGAATATTTGTGATAGTAAATATATTCCAGATGGTAGAACAGAATATACTAACAGAAAATAAAACAGTAATACAATAAACATGTTTCAATTCATTCAAGATTAAACTCATAGTTAATATAAACGGGTTACATTGATACAGAGCAAAATGGTCATAGATTCCAAAATAAGAGTACTCAGGTCAAAATATCCATTAGAATAGAAAAAGATGCCTTCTAAAAGCTAAGCAAAGTATTAAAAAACAGGAAAATGTAATTAGAAACCCTCCCCCCAAAAAAAAGAGTGATGAAGTGCTGTGTAATATAAATCCTCCTATGTGGCAATGAATGTTGGACAATCTCTTCACAGATGACGAGGAAACTTGAAGCAGCAGATATTTGGCTCCACAGATGAATGTTGAAAATACCATGGACGGAATATGTGAGCAACGAGGACGTTTCAAGGAAAATTAAAACAAAAAAGTTGCTTGTATTTAGAAGGAGAAAGATATGGCTGAATGCTCTCCGGACACATAATGAAGGGACAAGGCTTGGAAAATGTAAAACACACAGGATATATTGAAGGCTAGATGGGTAGGGAAAATGCACCGAGTAACCTACCTAATGAATTCGTTTGAACGTATTAAGGAAATGAATCTAAATTGTAACTGCGATAAAATCTGCTTTGCGGTGTGATAGTCATTTTTAACAACCAACACTCAACAAAATTTATTACGAATAGAACAACAGCATTAAAGTGGGTGTAACATTTATATTCTAATGCCATTTTACATATTAGGACTCTGGTTTGGCAAAGATTCCATAACTACGAAAGATAAATTTAAAATTCTAGAATAACGAGCGCGTTCTCTTGTGGTTTTTAAAAAATCGCTATCACAACTCAATGCAGATTTAAAGTTTTTAATTGTAATTTACCCCTGAAGATGATCTTAGAAAAGGTCGAAAGTACTTGGCTTAAATAACTTTCCTTTCTTCTTTCCCTCCTTTCTTCCCTTTTTCTTTCTTTCCTTCCTTTTCCTTTCTTTCTTTGAGCCTTGCCATTTTTATTTTAATTGATAATACTTGACTGGTTTGAAAATCCTTGTAAATTATCTCAATTTACAAGGTTATAATGACCATTACCTATATGTAATCTTAATTCCTATTGTATGAAATACGTTGCTCTGTTTAATTAAAACATTGAGCTCTGTGTGTGAATCAGTTTTAATATATAATATTTTATACTGTATTAATAGAATTCACTTGGATTATATACCAACGGATTATTGCCTATATACATATATATATATATATATATATATATATATATATATATATATATATATATATTAACAACGCTAAATAAATTAATAGTGATTCTAAAGGATAGAAATTCTCGTTATATTAGTAAAATTAATTATTTTCAATTCAATCTATATACTGAGCCAAACACCTACTTTGATGGCATCGTTTAATTTTAGCAGCTGATGTTTATTCTTCTGTGTATCAAAAGAGTCTTTTATATTTTTTACATTTCAACAGCTCTGGATAACAGATTATTACAATTAACACTAAATAAATAGTTAAGCAATTAATCTTTATCAAGATTGTCTGAAGATAAATAGTAATTTATCAAATACATGCGTGCATACAAACACACATATAGAAACTGTTTCTCGTGTAATTACACCCGGTTGGCAAGGTTATATAAAAAAATTCAGTGGTTATTACAATGGCTACAGTTAAGTTCAGTGTATATATGCAAATATGATCAGAAATAACTCCGAAAATTATCACAATCATAGCTTCTTGATATGCATGATCTTGAAGCCATTACTATATCTCTTTTGTGCTATCTTGATTGTAAATTAGTTTTTATTTCGCAACAAGTATTTCTTTTTATTGATCTCATTAAATATCAAAGAACAGCAGAATTTGTGAAGTACATTTTTTTCAAATACAATCGATTAAGAAACTAAAGGAAGTCTTAAGCAAGGTAGTAAAAGAAATCGAGTAGAAAAGAGTAAACATAAATTGTAAATATAAGATGCAAGCTATGAATTGGAGATGTCAGAATTAAATATGTTTAAATATTTATGAAGGGTCTTAACAGAGGACGAAAGACGTGACACCGAAATCCGAATGTATATTGGAATAGCAAAAGATGTATTCCAAAAACTAAAAGTAATAAACAAAAATTTCGTGAGAAACAAAGAAAAAAGTGCCGAACAGCTATATATTATCAATCAACAGAGATGTGATTCTACAAAAGAATGCTGATAATGCAGTGGAAGCGAGGACATTTAACAACGAGCAAGTATTAAGGAAAACGTACACAAAAAGACACATTTTTGTTTTTGTTTTTACAGTAAGGTTCACCTTTTACAAGGCCTGGGGAAAGCTCAAGGTAGAGGGTTACATTAGAAGGTCATTTCTGTGTATAGAAGGGGAAGAGAACGGTTAATCTTGACCTTGAAAAGGTTAATATTGAAGTGATCAGGGAAACATTCTCTCGGAAGTCGGTTCCAGAGAGCAGTGGTGCGCGGGTAAGAAGCTGTTCGAGTGGAGCTTACTTCTCATCGATTGAATACAGAGGGAA
This sequence comes from Acanthosepion lycidas, assembly GCA_963932145.1. Classification (NCBI taxonomy): domain Eukaryota; kingdom Metazoa; phylum Mollusca; class Cephalopoda; order Sepiida; family Sepiidae; genus Acanthosepion; species Acanthosepion lycidas. Next base: position 112,081,194 of record OZ010585.1, on the reverse strand, counting down.
TGTGAGTGGTTTGCTACTATGTAAGTGGCATAGTGTGCTCTTGGTGAGACCAGGGAATGTAGTTCGTCCGAGCACTTTCCATAGAAGTAGCGGTAGAGAAGCGAGAGACTTGCCACATCCGGCCTTTAGGAGAGAGATTGAAGGGTGGAGAATAATTCGTCACCCACAAAGGCTCGGAGACGCCTTTTTAACTCTACCAAGGCTGGTGAGTGAGGTCCGGACAGCTCCCGACCAAATATGACAACAATACTCCATTTTCAACCTGATCTGGCTCCTATGAAGATAGAAGATAGCAGAAGGAGTCAGGTACTGACTGGAGCTGTACAGAGAGCCTATCGTTTTCCCTGCGATGGATCGTATGTACGAGTTTCTCTTGAGGTCGGATGTGAGTTTGAGGCCGAACGGTCTTTCAAGGCTCGATGCTTCCCCGAGAGAACGTCCAATAATCCTGAATGGTGGTAGTTCGGGGCCAGATCAGTGATGATTGAATGTAATTAGCTTAGTTTTCGTGGAATTGAATGTAAGCAGCCAGATTTTACCCTATTGTGCAAGATACGTCACCATTCTCTGACCATCGAGAATTCTAAAGATGCGCTTATATATATATATATATATATATAGTCTATCATTGACAGATGTTTACAAATGTATATTATGGGGCAGATCATTTATGTAGATCAAAAAGAGGGTTGATCCAAGGAGTGACAACTGGCGGATGCCTGCGTTGACCGCTAGGGTACCATAGAACTGACCATTAACAACTACTTTCAGGGACCTACCTGCTAAGAAGAATTTTATGATTGTGAAGACCCTTTTAGCAATTGCTTAACTGGAGAACTCTTGTAGTAAGCCTTTATGCCACACGTTGTCGAAGGCCTTTGCGATATCTAGTGCTATGGTCATCGAGTTGTGTTTGTCGTCAGGAGCCTTACTGATTATTTGAGTGATGGTAGTTAGGACATCGACAGTGGATCGGACCGATCGAAACCCATACTGCTCGTCGCTTAAGAGGTTGTTCTTTTCTAAGTGCTGGACGACCTACTTATTGATTTTGGCACAAAAAGCTCACTGATGGTACCTGGGAGGGGAAAGATCGCATGCCTGAGGTCTTGAAAACCGGACATACACTTTCCAGTCTCAGGAAGGATTTCTCATTCAATCAGTGGTTAATAACTTTGCTAAGATTGCAGATATTTCCAGGATGATATTCTTAAGACCAACCACTGAAATTTTGTTTGCCTTTCTTAAAATCAAGGCCTTTGATATAGTCTATAGGTTTTTCGTGCTGTGATAGTAATATTACTGAGATTGTGCTCAGTGAAATATGGGAACTTATGGAGGAGATGGTCTTCATCATCTAACGCTGAGTTAGGGGTAAAGAGGGAGGCGAAGAGGTTCGCTTATCTGCCGAGGAAGATGTGGCTTCGGGGCCATTTATGACTGTGAGCATAGTCGCTCTATTTCTGGCCATGGTTTGGTTGGTGATCTAGAATTCACGGAATCCAATTTGTTTCTTCTCAACCTTGCTCTGGACTACTCGTGTGCGTAGCAGCACTTGGTGTTTCTTAGAACTTTTTTGAAGTGATTTTGGGCAGTTCTGAATGCAGTGAGGGCCATCGTCCCTTGCGATAGATATTAAAGTATTGGTTTCGGAGAGTTATATCAACAGCGCATTCAGGCGGGAACCAGAGTTGAATGTTTTTTTCTGGAATTTTTATGAGTATAAATCTCCCCATTACAGAAAGAATCCAAAGGGCAGCAGTTTTGGAAACATCATGCTTGAAGAAGGTTGGGAGGGGAGCTTCCATCATGTAGGATCGAAAGCAGCCCCAGTCTGCATTCGCATAGCGAAAAGTCGTTTTATGGAATGGTACATCAGGGGATGCTTTAGGATTGGCATCAGTCAGGACACGGATTGACAATAGTCTAACGTGCCTAGTGGAGGTAAAGGTTTTTGCTAAGGATTCTTCAGGGCAGGAGGTTAGGAAGAGGTCGAGGAGATTCACCTGATGCCCCATCGTGTTCGGGATCCGGGTAGGTTATCCGATTATATCCGTTCATAGGCCTTCAAAATCGTTTTTGTTGACATGGACAAGGCGTTCATTATGGTGGATATTGAAATCGGCGGAAAATATGAAAGCTGACCGAGGGGAATTGATTGAGGATATTATCAATCTTCTCAGATATTCTGTCGTAGATTACCGTCTCTTCGTTCTAAGGGAGAATCAGAAAACAGTTGAAGTCTCTGGGACACATAATGGGTTGGAAAATTTGACACTCGCGGGATATATTGAGGGACAGAAGTGAAAGAATGAGACACCTTGTCTAATGGATAACAGAAAGTGACTGAGTGAATAATAAAAAATATTGGTAAGAAATTCAAAGTAAAAATTATCAAGAATGAGCCAACCGTTGTCCATTACACCACCCACACATCCAAGTATTCCCGAGCAGTCACCCATCTAGGAACTAACCAGACTTGACGTTGCTTAACTTCGATGTTTCAACGTTTCAGTCTGTGGAGAGTTATGATTGTCTATATGCTGAATAGACATGACATTAGAAAAAGAAGAGCAAAGAAAATTAAGACCATGTGAAAATAAAAATAAATATACATATTCTCATTTCCGAATATAATTCCTGTTGTGGACGCCTGAATGGAGTTCGTTGTGGATTCCGGGTAATATTGGGTAACCTTGCTGCGTATGAATCCCATGAAGAACTGCTATGTCCATTAAAGGAAGTAACCTTATATTTCTCCAGTCTAGTTCTCAATGTCTTTTTACAATTACGTCATGCTATCATTTCAACATAAATATCTGTGCCATTTTCTTTGCAAAAATCGAAAGTAAAAGTGCGTGCGTGTGTATGTGCGTGCGTGCGTGTGTCGAGGGCGGGGGGTGAAAAAAAGCGGAAAATTCAGCGTCTGCATAACTTTATGAAAATAGTTTATTCGGTGTTCGTCACATTTTGTTTTACTATTTGTCTATTTCTTTGAAATTTTTAGGATGTGTCTCGAGTTAACGTCTTTATGAATACAGATGTCGATATGTGAAATTTTATGTAAATATTTATACAGAAATTGGCTGCCTTCCTATGAATTATGCATTAAAAATCAAATCATACCTATATATTCACTCCCCACGCACTCTCATCGCTGGAGATAGGGGAGCTTCACCGTTGAACTTCACCTCCTCACAGTAATTGTATCCATGTGTCTATATGTATTTGTGTGTCCAACTCATGCAGAAAACATGTGATGGTTTTGCTTAATGTCTGTGTGTCTGATTACGCATGAATTGACGCTTATTAGCGAAATGTGTACTCCAGGTTGTTTTGGGGTAGACTTATGATAAATATATAACCCAATCAGAGGCCCAGATAAATAGATTTTTCAAATATCGGATGATGTGCTTTCGCAATGTATTTTGCATAAACACCCATACGCAGCTCTGTATAAGTAAACTGGGTGAGGGTGGATCCATAAGTTGTCTGTCATCCCGAATTTTCTCTGAATAATATTCGATCAAATTGATTAACACTCACGACTGAATTAAGTGTATTAGCAAAGAACGAGGTTTGGTAATTTCTTCGGGTTTTGGTCTCTTTAATCTAAGAAGTTGATGATATACTGACGTAGAAGTAATTTAGTTGTGTATTTGGGCAGCAAACCCTCTTTATTGTATAATTCGTTGACTAAGAATGGCAAGATACTTTCATGCCTTTTTTTTCATTAAGTTTATCTTGTATGCGTACAAGTATTTTGTTTTCTGAGTTTAATGATTGTAAAAATTGCCCAAATGTTTGCTGATTCCGACCGCTTTCGGATAAGCTATTAGCCATATTGAAGGATGACCTTTTATTAGGTTGGTGCAAAAAAAAAAAAAAAAAAAAAATGACGTAATAATGTCGTTTTTTGACGTATTTTTTAACGTCAAAAACGACATTATTACGTCATTATTTTTGCACCAACCTAATATTATTCGATTATAATAAATGGTTGCAAATAACCGGTGTAGCTTAAAATCTTTCACCCTCTCACAAAACGTCCCCAAATCAATATGCTGTCAAAATCAGGAAAAGAAATGCCTATGAGACACACACACACACACAACGAATACGCATTATAATGCGAATCCCGCATAGGCAAAGTAATTATAAACGCAAACACAAATGAATTATACATTTCTTCACCATTGAAAAACAAATACAAAAATTGAAAATACCAGAATTATTTTTCTCCTCCATATTATGAAGCTTTAATGAAAGGGAAATATGTGGGATATATAAACATTTCCTATTTTTTCCTTATACTATCATTCTGTCGGATTCCAATGCATAGTTGACCTATATTAGATCCCAGCTCAGTCAATAGGGTCGAAATGGCATTGTAGACAGTATAACAGTTGCTCAATGTGGGCATCGTATTCTTAATTTTCAAACGCAGTCAGTACATTCTAGACGTATTCATTTCATCTTATGAAGGTTTCTTATTTTTTTTTTTAATAATTATAGGTTAATATTGGTCAACACCCAACGGCGATAGTCTGTAACATGCTTAAACGCAGTCCTCGGGCTATAAAGATTGAGTTTAAACTCAGACACATGGCCAAGTTGATAAAAACAATGGTTGAAACCCCAGACTTGACCCCCAAAATTCTGAGTTCAGTACCTGGCTACATCTGATGTGAACAAAAACATTTTGAGTTGAGTTAAAGGAGGATACTGAGGGAACCGGATGGGGCATAGAATTAGAACACTCGACCACGGTGGCCGAAATACAAGGTTCAGTTAGAAATTTCAATTATTTAAAGAATACCTGAGTGTAAAACGAACGAAATACCGTGAATAGGATAACAACGATGAGAACACCAGACCGTACAATGTAAATTGTGTAAATAATTACAACACTATATATATAATATATATATATAATATAATATAATATATATATATAATATAATATAATATATATATATAATATAATATAATATATATATATAATATAATATAATATATATATATAATATAATATAATATATATATATAATATAATATAATATATATATATAATATAATATAATATATATATATAATATAATATAATATATATATATAATATAATATAATATATATATATAATATAATATAATATATATATATAATATAATATATATAATATAATATAATATAATATATATATATAATATATATAATATAATATATATATATAATATATATAATATAATATATATAATATATATAATATAATATAATATAAATATAATATAAATATAATATATATAATATAATATAAATATAATATAAATATAATATATATAATATAATATAAATATAATATATATAATATAATATAAATATATATATATATAATATAATATAAATATATATATATATAATATAATATAAATATAATATATATATATAATATAAATATAATATATATAATATAAATATAATATATATATATAATATAAATATAATATAAATATAATATATATATATAATATAAATATATATATAATATAATATAAATATATATATAATATAATATAAATATAATATATATAATATAAATATATATATAATATAATATAAATATAATATATATATATATAATATAAATATAATATATATATAATATAATATAAATATAATATATATATATATATATATATATATATATATAATGTCCGAGAAATTGTATAAGCAGTAAATTCGACAATATCTACGGAACGATCCTTGGTGGCCGATCGGTTAGGCACGTCAGCGTAAATGATGGTTCCGTATAGGATGCAGGTTCGAATCCTGTCCAAGGACGAATATTTTCTATGAAAGTTTCTCGGACATTCAGGCCGGTAAATGTTATTTAATACTGTTTATTATAAACAGAGCATTTACTTAAATACTTGTATCTATAAAAAAGAACGTTAAACATAAAAAAAAATGTCTTTAATAAATAAATTGTCGGACTTTGTCCATTTCGTAATATATATATATATATATATATATGCAAAGATGCTACATAAATCTTATATTAGTGAACGGAAGACTTCATTTATGTTGATGTTAGCTTGCTTTTGTATTTTGTAAAATAATTGAACTCAATTGACTTCTTTGCACCGGTGTATAGTGTATACCAGTGTCGGATATAGACACATCTATGTCGGAAATACCAGTTATATGGTTTATAGATGTTTGGACTTTTTTGCACGCTTTTATTCAAATGCGCATCAACTCCGACACTCACTTTGTTTGAGAGGCACATATACACATATCCGTACGAAGATCTTTAAGATAGTCAATGTCGGTTTATTTTAGAATATGTATAAATTGACTAGAGATTGTTCATTCTTCTGATGCCTCTACAAAATCAACGACTGTCAGCGCATCATGTCTTTTTTTTTTAACAGTATAATTGTTTTTGGTTATCTTCTTCGATCGATCGATCGATCGATCAATGCGAAGGTCGGAGTGAAAGGACTTGTGAGACTGACGCTGTATTCCTGTGATTACTCTGGTATCGAACTTTAATTACGTACGTATAATCACGTAATTGATCTTGAAACTAATTAAAGAGTCCGTTTATATCCATACAGCGACAGAACGTGGGCACCTGAGAAAAAATGGCGAAAAAGTTTTTGTCGTGATTCTGATCTCATTTTTAGATATTATGAATGTCTATTGTCTGAAGAGAATCTTCTGCTCTAGGTCTTTATAAAAGCTTGGTTCTTCAGCTATTAACATAATAATAACCCCATATATATATATAAACAAAAACCATTGATGGAAGTAATGGAAAGCTTGCTAAAACCCTTATTCAGATATAATCTCTAATAAAGACGGCAAAAAGAAAGAAAAAAGTCTGAAAGCAACCTTACATACTCAGTAAAGTGCTCAAAGCCTAGATTGTCTCGAGAGAGCAAAGAAAGGCCGCTCACCAACGGTTAAATCCTATGCAAGGATGGCTCTAGTCGTGAACTAAGTTTCACGCAGACGTGATCTTCAGACGGTTTCAACGGTCTCTCTATATATATTTTTCTATTTTGCATAAATGATCTGCTTGATATTAGGTTGGTGCAAAAATAATGACGTAATAATGTCGTTTTTTGACGTTATACGTCAAAAAACGACATTATTACGTCATTATTTTTGCACCAACCTGATAGTATACCCCGAACATTTGCGAATATCTATGCTAACGGTAAAACGGTATATGGGTGCAGCTCCCAAATCCTAGAAGACCATGGCTTGACAGTTGATCTCTCCTCTGATCAGGCTCTAACAGATCATTGGAGGTTCACATTTAATCCCTCGTAAACCAAACCTAGTTACATTCTTTCATCCGCGATCAGACTTAAAACTATCACCAATCGCAATAAAAGGATGTTCCTTCAGGTTGATCCCTTGAAGCGCCTATTGGTATAACTCGTATATACGAACCATCGCTAAAGATGTTGGCAAATGGTCCATTCCCTGTACCGCACCAGGAAGTACCTAATTCCTCCTGCTACTCTCTACTTTTACAAGAGCCAGGTCACGCTGAAAATAGAGTACAGCTTCCACATATAGTCGGTAGCTGCCCAGATTTCACTTTTCAGTTCCGATCGAGTTCAAAATCCCCCCCGTGTCCATGTTTGTGTCGAATTATCTTCCACCCTACAATCCCTTTTCTCACAGTTTTCAGATGAACTACATTCCTTTGTTCCACCAGTTCTAAAATTCATACTTCAAGCCACCACCCCCACGTCCACTGAGGCGAACCACCCTCATTCTCTTTGTATTACATTGCTGAGATGTAAGTTCCACTTGCGCAACTTCTTCCCAAGAACCGCTCTATTATGGAACCGGATCCCAACTAGATGTTTCCTCAATCGCAACAAACTTAATCTATTCAAGTTTAGGCTTAATAGTCATCTTCCACACATACCCGCAGAAATTGTGTCTCTTACTCTGTAAACATCAAGAATTGTACAGGATAAACATCATTTTATATATATATATATATATATATTAACTGGTCTGCGAGGTTTAAGTCGTTCTTGATTCTGCATATTTATTTACATTGCAGTACAATTTAACTTATATTATATTGGACACTTTCTTCAGTCTTTTATTGTTGCAGGTGACTGAAGTTTAGACATTAGGTTCCTACTACACCGCAAGTTAGAATTTTTTTTGTACCCAAAAATTCAATTATAGTGAGAGTTTACTCTTTATTTTAATAAGGTATTTTCATATATATATATATATATATATATATATATATATATATATATATATGTGTGTGTGTGTGTGTGTGTGCGTGTTTGATATGCTGGCCATAGTTTCAGTGGGAATTATATAGGTTTAAAGAAAGGCAATATGATAGAATTTAACGTTCTTTAGTTCGAGAGATAAATGAAATGTCTGGTGCCAAATATGAAACTCCGAACAGGCTGACAAATGAAAAGATCAACCAATCTGTTCAGTTTCCATATACTTTGGTATATGATATGCACAGACATGCACACCAACACACACATTATATATATATATATATATATATATATATATATATATATATATATATATATAATGTGTGTGTGTGTGAATGTATAGCCAATCGTCACTTAACTACTGGTTAACAAACGTCAGACTTATGATCAGCAATAAAATATCAATAAATATGGAATTAAAAATAAAATCCCACCAGTTGTTATTGTACGTTGGAAAAAAAATCTTTGATCTTGTTTGTTTCCTCTTGTTTTCTCAAAAGGAATGAAAATAAAGTAAATTAATAAATAAAGAGAAACGTAAATAACAAAATACTTGTACTGTATTTACAATATGCAAGCCGACTTAATGTGAAGAATATAGAACAGGCTTTCAAATTTATTTATTATTTATGTGTACCTTTCAGAATACTACTGCACAAACAGCTTGAAAATTTGAAAATGTTAAATTAAATTTACCTGAACAGAAAAAAATGTCATTGTAAGCAAAGAAATGATGACTGAACTATTTTGTAATAACAGTCATTCTATATGGTATTTACTGCTAGACAATCTCCCCTCTCAGATGAAGAAAACACTTGAAGCAACAGAATTGTGGATCTACAGAAGGATGTTTAGGTTATCATGGATCAAAAACGTGAGTAACGATGATGACACATACTTAACATCAGGAAGAGACAGGGCACATAATGAGGAAAGCGGACTTCGAAAATCTGGTACTCACAGGACGGATTGATGGAAAGAGGGACAGAGGAAAATAATGCATAACCTATCTAGCGATGAGTAAATGAGTGGCGGGACACGGTTTCGGTGAGATAGCAAAAACACAAAATGTATTAAGAGCTACAAAGAACAGCAAATTACGAAATACTGAAGGAAAATGGCAGATAGAAGGAGAAGAAGAAGGTGGCGAAGAAGAGAAAGAAGATTTCTAGGAGAAGAAAAACAACAACAACAACAACAACACCACCAAAGCCATTACAAAGGATGATGCCTGGAAGGGCGGCCAGGTACAAGTTTACACTTAGCGACCAGCTTGTTGAACCAGAAACCGGTTGTTAAACGAGGAGTGTGTGGATATATATATATATATATATATATATATATATATATATATATATTGAGAGAGAGAGAGAGAGAGAGAGAGTGATAGTAACGTAAATGTTCGCCTATACATCTTTCGATTGGCTGTTGTCTTGTTTATGAGGTGAGCTACTCATTACGAAAATGGAATTTCGCAATCGATTATGTTTCTGGTTTTATAGCGACAGTTTTTAGCTTTTTAATCTTTCTCTAAAATTCCCAAGCCAGTGTCTTATTCAATTAAGTTTCTTTTCGATATTAGAAAATTGATTTCACTATAGGAAGAACATATTTTTTCTGGATTTTTCTTTTGTAAAATTTCTGTAAAACGAAAAATTTGTGAGAACTTTCCTTACTTGAGAGTGTGTGTGTGTATATATATATATATATATATATGCCTAATAAAATATGATATATATATTTATATTTACACATACACACATATCAGATTTTATTATTCAAGTCAATGTTTTCCCAATAAAATCGTTATTAACCATGTGATATCGGCAAAATTTTCATTATACTTATATTTATATGATTAGTATACCCTGGGCATTTCAGTTTATCTCTTTATTAGAAATAATTCTAACGTAATTTTCCTGTTTCGTCAAACTTTGCTTACAGTAGAAAAATAGTTTTGAACTGCTCTATAATATCAATGCTTTTATATGGCGATGAATGTCTGGAAATTTCCCTACGACTTGAGGCAACAGAGATGTAGTTCTACAGAATGATACTGTGATTGCCATAGAGGGAGTCTTCGAGTAACAAGAAAGTTTTAAGTAAAATTGTAAAACAAAGTACAATTATACGGAAATTCAGAAAGAGATAATTGAAATTTCTAGACATAATGAATAAAGGAAAAATGGCAAATTTTACATTAAAGAAACTCAGAACTGAAAAAGATACAGTTAAACCTCAGTTCAGGAATTTAATTCCTTCCTGAAGCCCGTTCGTAACCCGAAATTTTTGTAAACCGAAACTATTTTCCCAGCAGGAATCAATGTAAAATGGATTAATCCGTTCCTGGTCCCAAGATAATTGCTTATTTAAACTTTAACAACAGTACTTTATGCACAAGTTTATACACAGAACTAATGAAAGTTATATAATACATAAAACTAATGAAAATCATTAAATGTAAGAAAAAACAATACTAAACAGATAAAATATAGAGGAACACTTCAATTTTCCCGTAGTTGTATGTAGGAGAGTTGATGACGTAAGGGGAAGGAAAGAGATGTTATTGTGTAGAAAAGGAAAAGAAAGACACGATCGTCTCTTTGTTTATAAGAATAGTATACGTTGATTTTGCTATATGAAACTGAGTAAGAAGAGAATATCCTCATCATACACACAGGGTCATCAAAAATTGTTTTTCTCTTAACTTTTCTTTATCCTTTACCAGTATCACTGCTGGCTTTCTATGGAGCCATGACTGAGGACTAATGAAGAGAAAAAAGGCACGGTACAATAAAATTGGAAAAGAAAAGCACAGCATAACAGACGAATCTATACAAAATGGCAGTCGACTAAGAAAGGATTCCGTTCGGGTTAACTCGGTTCGGCAATGTTGTTCGAGAACCGAAATTTTGTTCGATAACCGAGGCATTTTCATTTCGAATATTCTGTTTGAAAACCGATTTGTACGACTTGTGAGACGTTCGAGAACCGAGGTTTCACTGAGTTATGAAGTGGGGAGTAACACAGATTCTCTGATCATTTCTCTGTTGTGTCTTTGGACAGAGCGCAACACAAAAAATATTGATATGTTCCGGGTCCCGGAAAATAGCTACTAGGGGCAGTATCCACCTTATGCATTAAAGAGGGAGCTCGGTAGTAATACCTGTGCCAGTTCGACCGACGGTTGCAGTATACAGGTTGTGGGAATGTTGCACCCGTGCTTCCTACATTAAACCAACCTTGTCACATGCCGCCACCGTTGGCGGATGGGTAAATATCGATAGTGGAGGGCGAGTAAATACCGGATCAAAGAGTAGTATTTGGCCCTCATTCTGCTGTGGTTCTGCTTTCGATCATTTCATGGCTTTTCGTCAGGTATCCTTTCTCCCAGGAATTCCAACATTAGACCTCACCAGTAATACTAAGTTTATGGGGACGGAGTTTTCTGCATAATGCCATACAATGACAAATCGAATATATATATATATGCCATATGTAAGTGTTGAGCGAGATTAAATTCTTGTCTCCTTTAGCAGGCTTTTGAGCCGGGATTGCAGAACCGTATCCTCTGTTCTTGCTGTATTTCTCTTTCGACAAGTACACGCGAAAGCGATGAAGATAATCTAGACTCAGTGATTACGAACACCGAAAGGGAGGGATAGTAAAAAGATATATATTGATTAGATCTACAAAGCACTGAGAGTTGTGGAGAGCCATACTTCATTACATTAATGAGTGAGGCTCAGTCAAAACTGACGCTAATATGACAGTAGTCCCGGGCAGTAGACAATTGTTATCCTTGGTTCGTATATACGCGTCCGGACATCCTACGTTAAACCGATCATGTGTTACATCCCGCCTATTTTGTATGGTAAGTAAATACAAAGCGTACACTGGTCACGCTTTGAGCTATGATCGAAATATAGTATATTATCTCCTCTCTGCCATGGTTCCATCTTTTCTCAATTCACTTTTTTTGTAACGAGGAAACCTAGACTCGAAGACACCAACTCTACGGTAGCATTTTTCTCCATTTTACTAAAGGATTAGGTTCGGGGTACTCTGATGCCAGCAAGGCAATGTTACGGAGAATGGGCAGTTTTGTCCTTTATCTATATCTTACACATGTGTCCTCATTTGTTACAGTCTACATCAATGAGGAGATAAGATCAATACAGAAGTAAGCTATAATAACAAAGCTTTGAGGTTCGCTTGCAAACCACTGTTCCAACATGAGGCGATCCCTAATAAAATAAACATTTTGGAGCAGGAACGTGATATTTTATTATAGCTTTAAAATTATAAATGCTCGTTTTCTGATGAGTATTTACATTTATAAACCTAGTATCGGCCAAACATGTTTTGGTTAATTGGCACATTCAATGTCCATTAAAACTGGTCTGTTTCTAAAAGGAAAATTAATGGCATGATTATGAAAAAAGATGTCGATATCAAAAGTAGTTAAAACTCTTGCTTAAATCACTCATGAAATAAATCCAAAAGTTGAGAGAATTATCACATTATCATCCATATCCATATCATGTTGAAACACCGGTTCCTGTAGGATTATCCAAGTTAAGCAAAGACTATCCTACTCAGTACCTAGATGGGTAAGCTCGGATGTGCACTTGATGTAATAGATAATGGCTTGGAATTGTTAATCGGAGCCGAATTCCAATTCGTTCCTTTATCTTCACTTACGGGAAAATACACTTTGAAAAGGTATGACTCCACTCCTGCTCCCCAGCTATGGGTTAATTAGTAAGATGGTATCACTAAATAATTATTATCGCAAACTAAAAAATTATTACAATATAAAAATATTTTCCGGCTTTAAATAACCTGCAAATATTTGATTAACCTTCAAAAATCAAATCAAAGATTAAAAATATAAATTACAAAATCAATGAGCTTATCAAAGTCGGCTGCTTTTACTTTTTATTTTTTTTCTTTATTTAAGCAATGTGTAAAACATTCTCCGTGTCTAGCATATTTGAAGCGAAATTCTGGTATAGAGATTTTTAAAGAAAAACTATATGCAGAGCGAATTGGAATTGCTAAAAAGTATTTGCTCGATTCATCAGCAATGTTTTATGATTTCAAGGTGACGCATTTTCAAAACTGCTTCCCTTTATTTCCTCCTTCTGGTTTTGTTTAGCTAGATGTTTTCCCTATCGGCTATATTGTCTCGATCTATCGGTCATTTTACTGCGAAGAGAATGCAATGGACGAGCGTGGATAAACAAGTGCATAAACGCATTGAAAAAAGAAAAACAATAGAATACAAATGGGGAGAGGCTTAGAAAGAAAATAAAGCAAAGCATTGTTCTATCCCTCGCTGGATGTACGTAAAGCTACGCAAGAGCAAACGCCAAAAGGCGAGGAATTCAGTCCTGCACAAACATTACTTTAACATATTCTTATGACCGAAGCTCTAAACAACGTGGTTCAAATCAAAGAATCCCGCTTTCAGATATAAAAATCACAGGTCAACATTTATTATTTTATACCTGCATTTGTGTATTAGGTTGGTGCAAAAATAATGACGTAATAATGTCGTTTTTTGACGTATTTTTAACGTCAAAAACAACATTATTACGTCATTATTTTTGCACCAACCTAATATTTGTTTTTTTGATCGAAATCACCCCAGGCAAGGTAGTAAAGCCACTAAGATACAAAGGGGTCACTGCGTGTGAAAGAATTAGAAACAGAAGCGTTACTGAGGAGCAAGAGCAAATAAGCAGGAGAAAAATAATCTGGAAGAAAGTAGGTTCAAATTCAGAATAATATTTTTAAATATTCGAGTCTTGATAAATATTTCTGAGCTTGAATCAGCTCACTTCGCAGTCTTTGAGTCGACTTTCTAGTATTGATTCTCTTACCAGTCACGTCGTTCTGCATTGCCATACAAATTATTGTTATTCAATGTCTTGTAGAATCACGGTCCTTATAAACCTAGAAACGCTTGCCACTTAACCAGACGCAAAAGGGCGACACTAGGAAGATGTTGATGTTGTCGAGTAACGTACCTATTCACTCCACCAAAACAATGAAAAACCAACATTGAAGAGTATTCGAAAAGAAGTGGAAGTGTGAATTTTATTATCTTAAATGATAACAACGGTGTATTATTACAGAAGATAATTTTAGAATGATAAGCAATCAAGCTGCGTTAGTTAATAATCCTCAAATCAACAAAAGAATTCCTTCGCACAAGTAAACAACTTGAATGAAACGGATTTAATCGCAAATTATTTAAAGGTTTGAGATTTTATTTACATTATACAAAACAAAATTCAATTTGGTTTGAAAATATCTGTGTTATGCTATAAACGCAATGACTCACATACAAACACACACATATATATATATATATATATATATATATATATATTATATATAGTGATAATAAATACTTAATCGAGTATGTATATAATTGCAGATAACTATATATAGTATTAGTGAACCGAGTTCAAATACCGGGTTAATCTATTCGTTTACTTTTTGCATTACACCCTTGTGAAAGGGTATACATTTGTTTATTTTCAACCAGTTCTAGTTTAAATAGTAGTGTAGGCAGGGTTCTTTATTCATAGATGTCAAATCAATTTAAGAGAAGGAAGACTAAATTCCAAACCATGGAGAAAACAATGGGAAACCAATCTACCATATTTCCCAAAATGCATAATTCACAAATAAAGAAACGGTATTTGTATAGAATCATAATCACCTACGTCTTGAATTAAAATGGCACACACACACACACACATATATATATATATATATATATATATATGTGTGTGTGTGTGTGTGTAATTATGAATTTGATTTTAGCAAAAATAATATTGACCAAAAAAAGCCCAAATTAAGACAATTCTCAAGACTGTTTTCATAGAACGAAAAATTAATATATAAGCCAGAGGAGTCCATTAATTTCTGTCTCGGCTTAGAGTAAGGAGGTTGTTCCAGTCTTCGAGATGACATGTGAGGATGGGTAGGTTTTAGACGAAACAGTGACTTGTTGCCTGAAGAAGTCTCTTCAGCAGAAACCGTGATTACAAGAAAATCTTTTTTTTTTTAAATATGATTCTATCGCTACACAGGAATTTTCATGTTTCAAAAACAGAAGTTAAAAACTTCCAGTTCAATTATAGAAATTAAATTAAGTTAAAGAAAGGAAACAGAAATAGGTACTTTTTAATTTCTGTAATTGAATTGGAAGTTTTTAGCTTTTGTATTGGAAACATGGTAATTCCTGTGTAGCGATGGAATCATATTTTTAAAAAAAATAATCATAATCTAGGCTCTTGTGTAACGAGCACTGTTTTTTGAAAAAAAAAACAAAAATACTAAAGAACAACGGATCATCAATCTAACGGTTCTTTCCTATTTTATCAATTTGCACACAGACACACACACACATATATATATATATATATATATATATATATATATATATATATTGAATCTAAATGAGTAACTATTCCCTGATTTTTAATATTTGCAGTGACATTTTTAAATGAAACTACTTGAACAGTTACACTGAGACCTAAAAAATATCAGTTTGCTATAAAATCTAATATATATCCAACTCCAGGTAGGTATTGCCATGTGTCAGCTCAGAAACACCACCACCTATGTGAGGTGGATTCGTTTGTTTAAGTTACCTTGCCTAAAGAGGCAGAACCTATAAAGCAGCAGGTAGTTTTGAATTCAGAGTTTCCTTCTCCCAAACTGGTTGCCACCCAAGTTTATATAGAGCCAGTTTTTTTTTGTTTTTTTTTATCGAATATAGTAGAATTATTAATTATATTCATTAAATATGAGAGTATGTTTTTTCATTATACAAAAATTCAATTTGCTGAGCTTATCTCTGGAGAAGATTAATGACGGAAAAACTTGTTTTTATCACTCATAACTTTGCATATCAAGAGGGTCTAGCAGCTAAAAAGAAAAAGCTTAGTAATCACGCAGTGTTTAAGCCATTTAAGCAACCGTTGAAAGCATAAATTGTATGGTTTAAAACTTCCATGGAGACAAACGAGAATATTTTAATAAGAATTTTTACTTTGATGTTATTCTTTGTCTCCATCTACAACATAGGTATTTATTGGTTTCGTAAATAGTTTTTGAGACTGAGAATCAATATTTTTGCGACAAAATTCTTCATTCTTTCAAATCAAAAATATTCTCTTCTAAAAAGGCTTTCTTAGAAATTGTCAATGAACCTCAGAAACAAGAAACGAATTAAAAACCTAATAAGATGAGATAGATTTTTTAATCTTTTTTTAATCATTTCTCCCCAAACAGGCGAAGAATGTCACTAGTACGCAGGGAGGATTGAGGAATGGACAAAAGATGAACGGGATTCAGGAAGATAGATGGCAATTGACATTGCATTTAAATTTTCGAAGATTGTAATTATCAGGAAAGCAAGTAATCGGAAGGGAGTTCGACAGGCGGGAAGTGCGAGAAAAAACTGTTGAAGTAGATGTGTTTGTTGCATTGAACTACTTCAATAGTAAACGCATGGAACCTAGATGCTAATCTAGTATCACGCTTAAATTCATGTAGTCGGCGCACCAAGGAAAAAACCTCGACAGAGCAATTGACATAAAAATATTTTTTTTAGAGAAGACATAGGGAAGCCACGCCACGCCACGTCGATGAGAAAATGACTGGATGCCAAGTCAGAATCGATTACATTACAGATTCTTCTTTGGATTTTGTCAAGAACCACGAGATGAATAGCAGGAGGCACCAGACCAGATATGACAGCAGTGTTCAATGCACGGAACAATGGTAGATTTTGTAAATGTGCATGATGGACTTTGACGAGAAAATTTTCTGGCACGACACAGTAAGCCAACTGAGTAAGTGACGAAATATCAGATTTTCTGTGAGAAGAAAGGATTATTGTTACAGTGATAATTTTTAGTGCTCCTTCATAAATTTTGGAAAAATACCAAAGAGATCAAAATCAAAACAGAGCTGACACAAGGAAGAAATATTTTGCACTCTTGTTAATATAAACAATAAAATGGATTTAAAAAGATGGATTTAATTCCTGAATGGTATGAGTAAATGTTTTCTTAAGCACTGTGTATCAATTTATGAAAATAAAGTTAATCAATCAACTAACGATGATAAAGAATTTTCTTAAGTTTTATTCGTTTTTAACGGTTTATCGACCTCTTTGAGGTTATTTACAGCCTAAACATATTTTTGGAATGTAGGAAGTTTTTGGAGATAAGAATGATTTTCTGATACTATTTAACCCATAAAGAGGAGAAGAGGGTCATTCAAACCTTTTCCAAACGTATTTGCATGTAAGTGAATATAATGAACCCCAATGGAATTCGAACACAGCTCTCCAATTTTTCTCATTCCGAGCCGTTATCCATTACATCATCGGCTGATATTCCAGAACAGATACCCATCTAGGTACTGACCAGGTTCAACGTTGCTTAACTTGGGGGGTCAGTTGAGAACCGGGGTTTCTACGTGAGTTTCAAATCATCCTTGTTAATGCATTTAAATTAGTGATAAAGTCACTGAGACTGAACATTATACAGTGAAAGTATCAAATCAGACTTCTGCATATAACTACATACACATATGAATCTAGGGATACACACTGTTATAAAAACGACCAACATAGTTACATCTCGAATTCGGTTAAACTACCCAAAACATACATTGTTCTAAGGACTGGTTACATATTAGCAAACCAAGGAGGTCTAAAAAATTTAGAGCATAGATTTTCTTATGTATGTTGTATCCCTTAAAGACATTAGTGATAATGGCTTTTCACAGTATCCTGTTCTTTAGAGATGAAAAGCAAATTCTATTGCATTCGTTTCCTTCTAAATTTGTTTTAATTTTTAATGGATAGCGGCACGGATTCGGGAATCGGAGAGCCGAGTTCGAATTCCAGTCGAATCCATTACATTCACTTACGTGCTAATACCATTGGGAAAAGTGTGAATCCTCTTCTCTCCCTCTTGATCTATGGGTAAATAACAGGACAGACCGGATTCTATAGCCTTGGATGTCAACTGGTCTACCGCAGAAAGAAATGGTAACCTACTGTAGGAAGAATTTGCCTCGTCAGTCATGTATCGAAATATACATGATCGCCTAAGCGTGTATCACGCATGGCACATAACTGACTGATAAAAAAAAAATCTTAGATCCTTTTTCCAAATATAACTGACAATTCCACTTGCATTTCTCAACCTCGCAAAAATAGGAACATAAGAAATATGAGACCCTTTCAAATCGATACATTTTAGGCATTTTCTTTAATTTCTTAGTATATTTTTTCGCCGATTTTTCACTTGGCATTCAGCACTTGCGTCTTCTCTGTTGCCTCGTGTGATTACCCCTCAGTTTCATCTTTTATACAGTGAGTTTTTTTTTCCGGATTTTGGCCATTCCTTTGTCATCTTACTCACACTGGCTTGACATTTTTCGTGGAGTTTTCAACGATTTTTGGCTATAAATTAAGTGGGGTTTTTGAAAACGAAAAAATTTGCAATCAACATTCAGTTGATGTCATCTATTCTGCAATCCCTGCTAAGTTAATCGAAGCATTTATTTGTCTTTCTCGCTACCGTATTAAATAATAAAAAAATATGAATGTAGTCAAGAACACAATCGATACATTTCCAAGCCAAAAAAATTCTTACGTTCACAAATAACTAATTTAGTGAGTATTATAGAGCTAATTTGGATGACGATTATTATATGAAGTGAGCTTCATCCTCACTAAATGGACTGCACTTAGAACATTAATACGTATGGTATGAATCCACCTCCCCCGTCAGCTATGGCTAAATAGCCGAGTAGACTTGGTCGTATAGCCTTGGGTTGCAACCAATCTAGGAGAAAGACAATTCTGAAGTAAAAACAGGAGTGGGCGGCGAATTAACCGCTACCCAACCAAACTGAGGAGAGTAAATGGAACCCCAGAAGAACAAATCAAAAAGAAAAAGAGCAGTTAAAAGCTCGGGTGAACTCCGCAGAGTCAACAGTCATCCACCTCAGCTATGGGTTATACTAACCTCACTAGCCCGCAAATGAACATGCGTGGTGAGAACGGATACATCTCTGAAAACTTGGGCAGTCAGGGAGCGCTTCAGCCAACAGGATTGAGTAAGTCCTGGACTTTAGTAAATTAAGTTGTTTTTTGTTCTGTATTGAATTATGATGTGTAGTCATAGCTGTTCTCATAGAGAAAGGATTAATTTTTATAATATGCGAGTTTTTCGTGTCTCAGCCAATTGAAATTAAGCGGTCCTATATGCCTTTGCTATAACAGAAATAACCAAGAAAATGACAATTGCATGGAAATTCAGAATACAAACGATTGTACTGAATACCATTGTAATGTTTAATTATATCCCGTATTATAAATATATACTCATAAATTTTGTTCATTCTTTGGTTTAGTCTTAAAATCTTTTCTTTTCTCCTCGAAGTATGGCGTTAAGCCCGCATGTTCTGATGTCCAAAGTGACCAATACCGTTTTTATTAATTCTTCACGAAACTGGTTTCGTCATCCACTTAATAGCTCCTCGGATAACAATTATGAACGTCTTGCGGGCAACGGTGATAGATTCAACACTAAAAGCTCTCTTTTTCCATTTTTGGCAGCTATTACCAATTTCCCGCTTTCACTTGGCGTTCAGCACTTACATCTTCTCTGCTGCCTCGTGTGATTTCCCGTTAGTTTCGTCTTTTATATGGAGAGGTTCTTCCGGATTCTGACCTTTCCTTTGTCATTCTGAGTACGGTGTCACCTTACTCACTTTTGCTTGACATTTTTCATGGATTTTTCAACGATTTCTGGCTATTCACCACTCCTTTATTTCATTCTTACTCTTTCTTTCATACTTCGTACAATCTATATCTTTATTTCTTTTGATGGAGAAAAAAAACTTACGCATTCGCGTTATAGCGATCTATCTTTCGTCCGTTTGAAAGCTTCTGCTCGCTCTCTCTCTCATATATATATATATATATATATAGAGAGAGAGAGAGATATTACTTTAAACGTTATTTTAGTGGATACCTATATTTGAGTAGACATTGTATGTTTTTAAAACAGTATTTTATTTCGTATATTGATATATATCCTGAACATTCGAGAAATTTTATTAGAGAAAAAATGTGCCCTCTGACAGCATTCGAACCTGCGTACTCTATTGCAGAAGAAATCACTGTTATATCCAACGTGCTCTAACCAACTCGGCTCGGAAGAGCGTTGTGATTAAGCGAGGTTCTATTTTGCCTTTTAAGCACATTTTGCTCGTCCAGATCTTCGAAAGTTCACAGCTACTATACATTAATCCATATATGTATGAGAACATATCTATATCTATATATATGGCCATGATGCTTTCATTGCCATGTGTCCAGAGTTATGTTCTGTGTAGTGTTAGTTTAAATTTGTCTATGAAGTTTTTTTGTTTTTTTTTAATTTATAAGAAAGAGTAGTTGTCTGTTTGGTATATTGGCATGATTTTAAATTTCTCTTGATTGCATTCGTAGATGTGATACGATACAAAGAGTTTTCTGTTGTTGGGTAATTTTATGTTGCTTTTGTGAAGGGAAACTGTTTGCGGTTTCTCTCTTTTAAAAAAAATATACGTTTTTCTCTCGTTCGAACAATTATAATCTTTTCCCTATATATATATATATATATATATATATATAGATAATGGTATTATGTTATTGTCTGTATAATGGTAGAACAGAGAATGAGCGGAATAGTTAAAGGACGTACATTGCTAAGTGATAGAAAAATAGGGACTTGTGGAAAGCTATGATCACTCATGTCCTGAAGGGACACGGTGCTTAGAAAACAAGAAAGCACAAAGAACAACTAAGGAAAAGAAAATAACGAATAACCTAGTTGAATAACTTGCAGAAATAGGAGGAAGAACGATTGGCGCAAAAAAATAAGTTTCTAGACCATATTATGAGAACATAAGGCTTAGAAAATTTGACAGTCTATGTTAAAGGCAAGAAGCTAGAAGGAAACAGTGGGTAACCTTTGTGTAAAGGGACGACAAGAAAAGGAAGTGGCATGTATAGTAAAAATAAAAATATTGCTAACAGCTATAAAAGATGGGAAGTCGTCGAGAGCCTTGATCGGCCACAACCTTAATGGATAGAACATATAGAAGAATGACACCGACTTCTTTTTTTTATATAAAATGTTAATTTGTCTGACGTTCTTAGCTGTTCGTTATAGATGCTGCTCAGAAACATAAAAAATTTTGCATATTTAATGACCTCTGAAAAGGTCTACTTCCGAAGTGTAGGCGTCGAAATATGTGAATAATGACACACTCATAAGTGATCATCTTTTCCTCTCTTATCCGGTATCCCAGAACATTTTCGTAAGTCGAGGCTTCGATTACAGGCTTAAGTGAAACGCTACCACTTGCCTTCTACTCGGTAAAAGCATTTCCTGTTGATGTAAAGTACTTGACTGCTGATCTCTGCGCAAACACGTAGTGAAAGTTTCTCTTTTACCGGTACATTCCGCCTCACGCCATTCATTTTCATGATCTCTTAGTTTTCTACACGTCTACACTTGAGAAAATAAATGTCTTCTTCAGAGCGCCTATTAAGTTTATAAAATCTAGCAAATAGCGTTTCTAGAAATTTTAAATCTTAAGTCTTATTTATTGCAGCTGGTTTAGTCAGTTTTCTTACCGATAAAATAGCGGTGTACAGCATTATGAACAATTTCAACAATAATTTTTAATTTTGTTTTTGAGTAAATTCTGTGTTATTCGAATTATTGTTCTCATCATATGTACTCTCATCTAGTGATCATGGGCTCAATCCCTTGATTATGGAGTGAAATAATATTTACTGGTTCGGCACCAACCAGCAAGAACTTTCACTACAGGGATACAACAGCACAATAATTAACAAATATCCAATGTTAGCCAAACAATGACCATCTGAAGATAATCAGAGAGTACTTGGCCAAAACTTTTCGTCTATAATAACATCTGTAATAATCAAGATAAGAATAATAGTTCAACCATTTTGTTAACATTTTGCAGTAGTAAGATCGATGCACAGAGGATAGCGGGTCGGATTGTGGAACCAGAGAGCTAAATTCGAATTCCAATAGAGTTCTTTTCTTTCACTTACGTGGAAATGCTCTCTCCTCCCCCAGCTATGATTAAATAGCAAGACATATGCACACACACACACACACATATATATATATATATATATATATATATATATATAATGGACTCTACCGTCGGTTTCGACGTATGAGTATCTGACAGCTTAATTGATTCAGTTATGAAATTTGGGGCGATAATCAATGATGATTTTGTAGGTTTCGATTGTAAGTGACGCTTAAGATCCGCTAGTGATTTACAAAGGAGGCCACACATGGAGCAAGAGTGAGAATTGTGAGATGAGATCACTGTTAGATTGGCTGACCTTTTAGATCTTGCTCTCGCTTCTTGAAGATGGTTCAGACAAGCAGATTAAAAACTGCTGAGTTCATTAAAACACGTTGATCTCCATTCTAACCGCTCAAGGGTGTTATGTGGTATAATGACAGCTGACAAGTTTTAAACTGAATTTAAATGGTCCTATTTGACTTTGCTATAAAAAAAAAATCTTAGAATATATATATATATATATATATATATATATATATATATATATATATATAGCCTAAGAGAAGAACAACTAAATTCAAAACAAAAACCCGAGTGCTTAGCGAGTAGATCGGCTCCCCTACCTTTTGGTCTGGTGAAGGAGATAAGTGGACAAAAGCGAGTACTGTTAAAGGGTGGATGAACTCTTCAAAGTCAACGGTCGTTTACCTCAAACATGGGTTAAATATTCTCACCAACTCGCAATTGGTCAAGCATTGTGAGAATGGCTACACCCCTAAAGACACGGTCAGTCAGGGAGGGCTTCTTCCAACTGGAATGAGAAGGCCTGAATTTCAGGGAATCAAGATTGTTTTGTTCTGTACTGAATTATACTGATGTGAAGTCATATCAGTTCTCATTGAGAAAGGTAGAATTTTGATAGGATGTAAGTTTTGCGTCTCTCATACAACTGAATGTAAATGGTCCTATTCGACTTTGCTATAAAAAATAAATAAGAATCCTGTTTGAACTTACTGCTTGACAAATACTTAATTTGATATGCTTATGACTTCACGGAATTTCAGAAATGCCTATTATTCTCAGTATCGTTGCAATGGTGCATAAGACGTGTCCTTATTTTGAAGACAAAATGTGTGAATAAAATGCTACATTCGTATTTTAAAGGTTTCTATTTAGTAACTAGTATATATTGTTCTAAAAACACAAGCTATTTTGCGGGGTTCAAAACCTACAAAATCATCATTGATTTCCTTATTGCTCGGAAAGGAATCAGGCTTTTCGTCATTGAATCCAATATTATGATGAAGAAAATGTCAACTTCCGTCCTATCCTTTCTTTTACTAATACGACATTTTCTTAAATGGATTAATCACTATCACCTCACCCGCATATACACGGGAGTACATGTTGGTCTTTTTTGTCCAGTGGGAGATCTAGCAAAATATTCCTGCTGCATCCGAATGCTATATTCCACCCTCATTAAAGGCTTAAATTGTTGAAAGAAGCATGGAACAGTTGCAGTTAACTTATTAAAAAATTAGGTATAACAAACATGTATTTTGTTTTTTTTTTACATTTTCACAGTTGGCTCCTGTGTACTATATATAGTGGCCTGACGATTGCGTCTAGCATGAAACAGCCTGTCGCCTCTAAGTGTTGATTTCAATGTTCATTTTATATTTACATACGCTCTATCTCTGATATTGAGCACTTTATCTCATAAATATAGCAAAACTTAAGAGTATATTTGTTTATATATATATATATATATATATATTATTCATACGTTCAGTCTGTATAAGACGCAAATACATTTTTACATTCAATATCTGGACAGAAAAAAATGCTTATGTTTTGTTTTTTTTATCATTTCACCCCAAGCAAGGCGATAATGTCACTAAGACGCAAAGGGTTACTGAAAGGGAAAGAGAATGAGATGATTTTAGTGAAGGGAAAAGACAGAGAAACAGGATTCAGGAAAACAGAAGATGACGATTGACGTCACATTTAAATCTTTAAAGATTGTAGTTGGCAGGGAAGCAAGAAATCGGAAGTATGTTTCGCGAGTAAAAAGTGCAAGAAACAAAACTACTAGAATTGAATATACGGTTACATCTAGCTAGTCCAACAGTAAAATAATGAGACCTAATTGCCAATCTAGTAGCACGCTTAAACTAAAATTATACACGAAAAAATATAATAGTTGGAATTGTAATTCTTTTTACATATTGATAATTAATAATATAAAACTGAAAAATGTACATCCCATGAGTAAGTTACAGAAATAAAATTTTAGAATTAAACAAACTCAGAGTTTTAATATCATTGTGCATACGAATGATATACTATTTGGTGCAAAAATTATTGAGTTCTTTTTTGCTAATTTTTCCATCGAAAAGAACGTTTTCCTCTGCAAACCAAAATAAATTAAAATCTGTATTAAAATATATTATTTTGTTCATTTTCTTTCTCTTATATATCGATAAGCTGGAATGTCCAAATACATCTGTGTTGTACAAATATATCAATAAGCCAGTTTAAGCTGGTTTTAAAATTCTCGTAGAAAGATGTTTACTTTGCCAGGATTTCCCATCAGGCAAAATATATTAAAATCGAAAATCCGCTTCCGAAGCAGTTTTAATATAATGATTATGTCAATGGCGTGAATCTATGTATCTTTCTCTGAGAGTATATCAGTATATAGGGTGGAGGCTAAAAAGTGAATTATTTCTGTTTTTTAACTTTTTGCTTGAACAGTACATCAATCCTTAAATCTCGGAAATAACATCAAGAATGTATTCTTAATTCATTTACGACTTTTATTCGTTCATTCTAATCTCTCTGCTATACTTTGACGCCTCTAGTTTCCATTAATTCTTTTTTTTTCTTCATTCCTTCAACTTTTTTTTCTCGACGTAGATTCCTGATTTTCCGCCAGTTTCAGATATTATTCAATATTTCAAATACAAAAAGAATATGTATTCCTATCAAGGTATTTACTAAAAAGTAAATAGCCCTATTTCCGCAAGCCTTGTTTCTTTCATCTTCGCATGTTGTTCCAATTAATATTGGCAAAAAAATATCCATATTTGACATTTTATTTTCTTTGAAGCCAATCTTCGAGAATTTTACTTTCTACTTCTGTAGATTTCTTTTTCGCGGATTTTATTTTGCCACTCGAATCTTTTATTAATTCCAATCATTTTATTCCTTCCATTTTTTTGGCTCCATTTCGTGTAGAATTTTTTCCTGTTCATTTTTTTTTAAAAGATGTTCACAGAAGTTGGTTCTTTTATTCTTTTTCCTGATTTCTGATTCTTCAGTCAGAAAAAAATCTTTCCTTCAACAGAACAGGTCTCAATTAGAAAATTGTTGAAGTAGTAAATTCTAACAAGGAAATCCAATACTGGAAACTAATATTAACAATAAATTGATAACAAAAATAATAAAGACGGTCAGATTAATAATAATTGCTGCAATAACAAACATAAGAATGGTATGTTTTCCTACAGTAGTAATATTATAAAAACAATAATAATAATCACAACAGTAGAAGCAGAAATTAATTCAGGAGAAAAGTTATTAACATAAAAATAAATTAAAACTGTAAAAGCATCAGTTGAAAAAAGTATTGAATATTTCATGAAATAAAAAATATTATATATGCTATGAAACAATAATTCTCATAATGAAATACTTACAAAAACAGAATGAAAAAGACATTTATATTTATCTTGTCTACAATCATTATGAATGGGAGAAGTACATGTAATAGTTAGGACTGATACAAGGAGAAGGAGGCCGATATGTTTATCATAAAACCATGAATTTTAAAGAGAAACAATAGACACTATACTATTGTTATCAAGAAATGCGCATGCGTAATAGATCCAGCAATCCGCCCTCTTGCTAATATTTCAGATGAAATTAACCCTAGAACACTAACCATCAATTAAAGTTATACCACTACTAACCATTGGTATATCATACCCGATTTTGAAAATATCAAAAAATATTAAATATAAATCTTTATTTGAAATATTTTACAGGCAGCTACTTCAAACTTTTTACTTTGAGTTAACATTAATATTAGGTTGGTGCAAAAATAATGTCGTTTTCTCACCACCCTAATAGGAACTGAAAAAACATTATTAAAGTAAGAAAATCAGGTACTGAAAATTGTAATTAAAAATAGGAAAATTTACGCTGTGTACTATATACCCATTGTTAGTGTTCTAGGGTTAAACTTAAACACAAAAAAATTATTAGAAAGATTCATGGAATGTATTTACTTGGAGACTAAAATATTAGGTTGGTGCAAAAATAATGACGTAATAATGTCGTTTTTTGACGTAACGTCAAAAAAAAAAAAAAAAAAAAAAAAAAACGACATTATTACGTCATTATTTTTGCACCAACCTTATACAAAATCCTTCTTTCCTCTATTTTTTTATTTTTTTTCAAGCCATTGGTACACTTACAATTGGAATATTTACAAACGTATAACTTCTCAAGTGGCATGAAATAGCACTTTGATTAATGAAAGAATTGTTAAATATTTTGTATGTTGTATTGATACCTATAATGATCAAGATAAGAACAATAATTCGAATAAGTAAAACGTATATTGTCAATTACTCATTCCATTGAATATAAAAGCTCCAAAAATACAAAAGGAGATAATGGCTACAAGAGTTGTTAAACGTGTGTTACTGCCATCTAATGATCGTCAATTCAATCCAAGAATCATTTAGTGAAGCAGTGGTTCAACAAAAATGAACAATAACTGTCATCATGGGGGAAATAGTGCAATAATCAACAGATATCCCGTATAAGACAATGTACATCTAACTATGACCAGGAGTGTGCAGAGGGTGTAAAGACACAATGCTTCGGCTAAAGACTTTCCATCATTCTCATTATTTACATTATTCGAAATGTTGTCCTCATTTTGGTCATATTCACGACGTTTGACCCTTGTAAGCTTCGGACTTCTTCCGGTGATATACGTTAGAATTTCGAACCGAAATCATTATTTCGTCTACCAGCCCAATTGATAAAAGCGTTGGTTGATGTAGTCCAGTGATATGACCCAAAGAAGTGCGAGTTCAATAACTAGCGACAGCAAAGGTGAACAAAAACTTGAGTTATGAAAGGGAAATAACTGAAACTAAGACGTCCAGAAAAGGCATGAAACTAGAACAATCTACTCCGGTGGACAAAATAAAGGGTTCAGTTCGAAATTCTAATGTATATCACCTGAAGAAGGCCGGAGCGTGCAATGGTCGAAAAGTCGTGAATATGACAATAAAGATGGACAACTGTCTGAACAATGTAAATAGTTACTGTAGATCATCTGAGAAATATAGACTCTTTGTCATATATAATGAACAAGTCAAGAAAAATAGTTTGAATAAACCTCGTCGTTGCTCTTAGTGACTTGTATTCTTGGTATCTTTCTGTAGAACTGTTTTTTTTTTCTGTTGCTTCAAGTCTCTTCTTCGTCTGTGATGAGATTTTCCAGAGATTTTCCAGCATTCCCTATCACATAGGAAAAGCGATATTGAATAACAGTTCAATTAATCTTGATTTTATTTCTAATAAAGTTATCCTATTTCGGTTCATTTCTTGTCTTTAAAAAAATGTAACATAAAATTAACATTACAACGAGATATTTTTCTTAATAATGCTTATCTTTGGTTATTTTACGGATAGAATACTTTCATTTATCTTAACCAGAAAAGAGCAAGATTCCTCATCCTGCATGAGAAATTACAGCCGTTTATCTAATTTATAAATGCATCTATTTCCCGGCTCCTAAAACAGAACTGATTATCCCTTAGCTGCCAGCCCACAGCATTTAACAGGAGAAACCGGCCTACAAGTATATGCTTAAATTCAGCTCTGTTTTAAAGCTTCCTAACATTTATCGTCTGGCTACTTACTGAAAACCTATCTATGCCTCTTTAAGTATGATTATTTGATTAACGCCACTCTTTGACGAAATAGCTGAGTGTTTACTTAGTTTTCTGGAGAATGAAAAATGACGTAATTTAGATCGTGATGCTAGACTTAGACGCTGAATGCACAGCCTGTTTATTTCATATTTATTGATTTTTTTCCCCCGACATTCTTCTCTAAGTGTGTTTCTAACAGCATTACTTCCGATCATAACCAGCATGCAGAATTTTATATTAAAATCTTTACAACAGTCTGTACGCTTTACATGTCTTTCTAAACCTCAATTTTCATAGCAAATTATGGTTCGCCTATCGTTCGGTTAACACTCCTCCCCGGCTTTTGAACAGGAGTAGAGTTTTATCCTTTGTTTCTTGTTTAGGATTGGGTTTCCAGTTCCTTCTAAAGTGTTCTCAGTTTCGTTCACTCCCAGTAGCCTATTGCGCCGTAGTGGCATTATACCCATGCTTGGAGTGAACTGAATTTTAAAAAATCATTTTTTTTCTCATTTAACTTACTCGAGCGTAGACTAGTGGGTATAATATTTTCCCTTGTAGGAATCTATAGCTGGTCATATTTTTTTTCCAAAGAATGTATAGCTGTTTGTATTGCCGGTATTTTTCTTTTTTAAGTATTGCTGGTAATAATTTTTTTTTTATTACAAAGTATTTCTGGTATTAAAACCTATTTTTACACAAGTTTGGGTGTTAACTATTTACCCATAGCTGGTATCCTAACAGGTGCCACCACCCCGGGTCAGGATGAACCTGGGAACACCAGCAATTAAGAGGCGGTTCCACGCTCCTCAAAACCTCATCAGAGGCCTTGCTGTTGGGCGTAGTTTATTGTGTTACCCAAGACGCAGATGTAGTTTAACGTCATACCCAGGATACCACGATTAACGAGAGAGAACAATAAGAGAACAAGAATTAGGAAAACAAGATAATGATTGAAATTGATTTTAAATTTTTGAAGATCAGCGTTTACTAGGAAGCAAGAAACTGGAAGAAAGCTCCACAAGCAAGAAGTGCGATAGAAGAAAATTAGCATAGAACTTGTGGTTACATCTAGCTATTTCAACTGTAAAATAATGAGACCTTACCGCCAATCTAGTGCGTCAGATTATAGTAAATGAGAAAAAAAATGATTTTTTTAATTAATTCTCTCCAAGAAAGAGGTAACTTGCCTTAAAATTGGAGGTGCGGCGTTATGAAAACAGCTTACTATTTAATCCACAGCTGGTGGGAGAAAGGATAGATTCATAACTTTACGAAGGGTATTAGCACGTAAAG
This sequence comes from Acanthosepion lycidas, assembly GCA_963932145.1. Classification (NCBI taxonomy): domain Eukaryota; kingdom Metazoa; phylum Mollusca; class Cephalopoda; order Sepiida; family Sepiidae; genus Acanthosepion; species Acanthosepion lycidas. Next base: position 112,051,493 of record OZ010585.1, on the reverse strand, counting down.
GAATATAACGAATCTAACCAGAATTGGAAATCGGCTGATTAACAATTCTGAGCCATTATTCATTACACCACCCGCATATCCAAGCTGGAAGGACCTGGTAGTCACAAACGATCTCCGATGTTTCAAAGAGATGTGACCATAAGCCCACAGACAAAGTGTCAAATAAAATGTATTACTTTCTTCCGTAGTTAATAAATGTGATATGCCATGGATCTTTTCTGTTAATTCTTTCGATACCCAAATAATGTAAAGTTACTTATCTCAAATATTAATCCACCGCAAGAAAATTATAAATTTCAAGTCAAAGTTCGTTTTTCATTAAATTTTTGTCACTGTTTTGAAATAAATCTTGCTTCGCAACAACTCCAACCGACGTAATGAAAAATTATCAAAAATCAGTTATTCACATCTTGTAAGTGCGAATGATAATCGAGATACTTAGGATTTTTTTACAATTTAAAAAAAAAAAAAAAAAAAAAAAAAAAAAAAAATCTGTTTTGGCCTGTTTATCGGGTATGCTCGAATGTAGACCCCCACACTTAGAAATAGCAGACCCGAGTTGTCCATATTTTGGGCGATCGCAAAACTCAACCCAGCCGGAGTGCAATGGAATGGCCTTGCTCTGGGAGAATTTGATGTGTATTTTAGTAAATATAAACTATTTTGGCGTGAATAAATATTGGGTGGGGGTGAATTAACAGAAAATCTTTTTTGCCAGAATTTTTACAGGAATAATATCTGGTCTTAAAAAAAAAAAACATTTTTCTATCATAGAATACTGTACAGTAAGTCTGCCTACAGGAATGCACCGGGATTGCAACAAAAATAAGGGAGGTAAAAAATAGCCAATAGCCATAATCAAATTAATATTCATGCCCAGGTTTAGGGCAGGTGTGAATATTTTAGATGGTTACTGGACTGTATCTCATCGTTTTAACGGTTCACATGTTATCTATCTGTTAAGACCTTTTCTGGCACTTCAACCAATTATCGTCAAGGGTTTTAATGCAACACGTAAAAAGCAGAAGTAATAAAAAAAAAAAAACTACACCCCGAATTGAGTTTTCCTCTATATGAGAAGGTGCTGAAAACTTTTCAACCGCACTAAGAAAGACTTCGAAAATATGTTTCTTCATCTGCTTTGATTCCGAAAATTGTGTTGTGCTGAGAAACTTTCAGCAACCCCCATATTAAGGTGAGTATGTTTCATGTCAAAAATCAAGAGATGAGAAAAAAAAAAATTTGTTGGACATTTTATCGAAAGTGTTGTTATAAAGAGAAGTTCTTCTTTCATTTTGTTATCTGGCAGATGGAATTAAAAAAGTAAATTTCCTTCAGTTTATCGGGAAAAGGCAATTTTTTTTCCGTGATTATGGTTTTACTTGGTCCTTTCATGTGTCTAACATTTTTTGTTGCTATTTTTCCATTTGTATGTCAGTTTCCAATATCTGGAATGAAATTGCCATGGACGGAATGATCAAGAATTCGCCCGAGTGTTTGAGTGTGTGCGAGTTATATCCACTTATATACAATCTTTTACAGATATAGACATTTGTCTATCTCTCTTACACTCTGTATTCACATATAAATACATGCTTTCAGATGGATTTCACAAACATAAAGATCTCTTTATTAGTGTAAGTGAATAGATGCATAATACATACATATATATATATATATATATTCATAAGATAAATATTTACATTAAAGTTTATATTTAGATATAAGAATACAGTATCGGACTGGGTCTAAAAGTATTGGTAGACAGAGGCAAAGCGTGACCACCTACAACTAAAATGTTATTTAATTTTCATAAGGGATAAATTTAAAAGAAATAAAACTACCTATGAAAAAAAAAAAAGAGTAAAATTATTTTTTGCGTGGAAATTTGCTCTTGATAAGTTAGTATATGCTTCATATTTTTTAAAAATCATGCACAATGATACACATTTAATTAAATATTTATATGCATAAACAGGAAAATTAATTTGGGCATAAACTAATATATTAATAGTAATACCCATTTGAAAAAAACCCCCAAAAGAAAGAATCAAAAATATCCGAAAATGGCGAAACAAATAGTCCAAAGCCTTAAGTCTTTAGTCCAAAGAAAAAAACAAAAAAAAACAAGCGAGTAGTAAAGCTAAAACGTAGAGTACTCAATGCATTAAGTAGGGCGGGAATAACTAAAATAAATCCTAAAGAGCCAGGAAAACCTGTCTAGTTTTCACCTAAACGGATCTTCAGGATAAGCTATATATATATATATATATATATATATAGAGGGAGAGAAGCGAAAGGGGTTAAAGAGAGTAATTAGGCAACAACTGTTCCTTCAAATACGTCTTAAGTATATAGTAATTTTGTGTCTCATGAGTTTGTCCATTTTCCTTTCCAAATTGAATAAACCTTCGCAAAAACGATAGTTGTTGATGCACAAATATTTTAAATGTTTTGTCTTTCCACTCTGAGTTATTTCTGTTTAAGATTTTTCGCTATATACACTTTTGGAATTCGATCTCACATTTTCCATCGTCTGTTAGAGTTAACTTTCTGTACTTGCTTGATTTTGACGTCTCCATTTTGTCGCTCGCATCTTGTACTGTTCCTTTTGCTAACGACCTTGTATACTATTTTCTTAGAATTGATTGTTCCCGCTGTCTCTTGCTAAATTGTCTGAGAGTTCTTTCACTTTACTCTCTGTGTCCGCCATCATCATAATGTAATCTGTGTATCTTATAGTAAGATATGTCCGTCGCTAAGAAAATTTATATTTGATTTACCTATTCAAACCCGCTGTATATACAACAGAAAAACATTTTATTTTTGAAAAAATTTAAAAGAAAAGAATTATTTTCTGTTTACATACATACATACATATATATATATATATATATATATAAAATGTAAAAGACAACAGAAAATAATTCTCTTTACTTTTAAATTTTTTTTTACAAATAAAATGTTTTTCTGTTATTTGGGGAATATTAGCCGATTTCGTTAATTTCATTTGAAACAAATATTACTTTTTTCTTATACTTTTTTTATCATTTCATTCCCAAAGCAAAGCGGGAATACCACTAGTAGACAGGGATGGGGGTTACAAAGTGAAATTGAGTAAAAAGACTGAGTGTACGGAAGAGTGATGAAAAGACAAAAAATGAACGGGATCCAAGACTACAAATGATGGCGATTGGCGTTGTATTTACGTTTCTGAAGATTTTTGTTATCAAGGGAAGCAAGTAAACAAAATGGAACTCCACAAGTGCGAAGTGCGAGAAAAGAAACTGTTGGAGTAAAAGTGGCGGTTACATTTAACTATTTCAAAAGGAAAAGGGTGGGACCTAAATGCCAATCTAGTAGCACGCTTTATTTCATGTAGCCGAGGCACCAAAGAAAAAAGCTCGTTAGAGCACTTGCCATGAAAATATAGATTTAGATGGTAGATTTGTAAATGTGAAAGATCTAAGCTTAAAATATAATAGAAACGCATTTTGCAGCACATGGGGGAGGGGGTTATGACGTTTTGAGTGATTTATTTTCTGCCTGATGTTTGATAAAATTAAAAAACGGGGACAGAATTGGCAGACATAATTTAACAATTAGTACGTGAACACCGTTATAGATGTGTTTTAACTTCCATATAATCTTTAAAAAGATTGCAAGAACATTTTATTGGATCTTAGGTAATTTAACCTTATCGGCTTACTTTCGAAGAAGATTGTTGGAAAAAAAATGTTAGAAAATTAGCAATAAATTTTAATTTGCTATCGTCACCTCTCTTATGAGATATTACTGATTTTTATTTCGATTCGTATTAATTTATTAAATTATTTACTATTTTATATCTTCAATGGGAAGGAACAACGAGTAAGATTTTTTTCGCCTAAAAGAAAAACTTATTGATAGTGTTGTGTATGTACGTCTGCATTTACAAAAATCGGCAGACATACGTTTGCACCCACATACAAAATTCAAATTTCCTTTTAAATACTGCATATCGTTGAATTATGAGCTTTTTTTTTTTGTTTTGTTTTTTAGATATTATTAAATACAATTTAATAACAAAATCAATTGGCCGCTACAAATTAATACAGAATTTTAAATGAATTAAAAGTTTATAAATTATTCTATTTAAAATTAAATAATAAAAACAATACTTTTAAAACCTGCTTTTTTTCTGCGATTTTATATCGCAAGACAACAGTGCTAATAATATATATTGTTGCTAAAATCAGTTCAAACCAATTTTCCTATCAATCATTCGAATTATTTTTCATAACATCTTAGAATTTTCGGAAATAAAATAATATTAATTATCGCTTATTTAATGTCAGCTTTACTAGCGATAATTGATTAAATATCAATTTCAGTGTTTGAAAGCAGGAATATCGAAAATAAAGCTTATGGTAATGTTAATAGTAATATTAGTTGTATATTTATAAGGGAACTCTAGGCATTCATTGACCAAGCAGTTGGGTTGAAATTTATTTAGTAGCTGCTAATATAAGTCTTGACAGGGGCTTCCTTCCTTACCTTTTGTTTGGAGTAGTGTAAAGCATCAGCTTTATTCTCTCTTCGAATTACATGTGCGACACATTTTAGTTGTTGCTGCTGTTGGAAATCTTCAAATTATGTGGTTTCTGTGATCTGATACAGTTCTTTATTTGTAACTAACTTCATCCCACGAGGAAAGAGTCCTCGATTAGGCCTGCACACTTCACTCGCTTGAAGCCATCAATTTGAGAAAACGTATGTATACAGCTATCAGTTTAGATATGTCGGTCAGAGTTTGGCGTAATGCATGGTATCTATTAAAATCTCGATCTGATGAGACTAAGTTCATGGCCCTAGTTTTTGAGTTTTATAACCATTTGCGCTGTGGGGCGAAACTACCCCGAACACGGCCTATTCCAATTATTTACCCCCGACAATAAATATGCTGCAACTGATCCATACACCTAGGTATCTGAAATGTTTAGTATTTATTAATTTCAAATTTATGATGGATTCAGGGTACACGCCAATAATGCTTCCATTCCAACTCCAGAATATAGTTCGTTTTGAAAAGGTTTATCTTGAGTTCTACTTTTTGAAATAATTATTAGAGTATTTTGATTTTGTTTTGTTCAAGACCATTCTTGCCCTAACTATAAATGATTATTTCATCAGCATAACTCCCGCATTCACTCTACACTGGCCTCGGAAGAGTAAGCAAATAGAATAATACATTTCAGATGCATCAAGGATGGTCTTCAGTGATGCACTGTATTCATCGATGATTTCGGGTTTTACATCATATCGGTTCAAACCCCGACCTGATTCTAAAAGTGGTCAAGCCGCCTCCTTGATAGCGCCGTACTACACACCTCGACACTGCAAAAATATAAATAATCAAATATGGCTATGATTCCGGCCGTTCTTATTGACATACGTCAGTCAACATCAGCCAATGAAATAAAGGCTTTTCACCCTACCCTGCAATATAGTCTTGTCTTTTTGTCCAGTCTGGTTTTGGTTCGCGCTATTTTCCCCGGAATTCATAACGAGGTAAGCTGGACTAGTTATTGCATATTTTAATCCAATATTTTTTACGTTTTAAATACTAATTCGATAAGTAAACCTTACCACATATTACTTTTCCTAAAAAAAAATGCATTCATTATTCTTACTATTATATAAAAATCTTTAAGTCTATCCTTATACTTTTAATCAAACGAAATTAGAAAAGAATGTATGCTACATTCACGCCTCTACATATTAATGTAGTAAATGTATTCTCTCTCTCACACACACACACGCACGTCAAACCTTTATCCCATTTACATTAATTTTACGAAACCGTTCATCACAAAATTATCTCGTACTGTTTATTTGAAATTCATTACCAGTTTCGTATTCTATCGATTAAAATAATACGATGGCCTAATCTACTAATACTAGTAGATACATTTGGGATACGAAATCATTACTCTGTTGTAGCGCAGTTCACTACCTTTGTAAATATCCGCTCATATTCACGAATATGACTGTATTTATAAAAAAAAAAGTTTCTAGAAATCCATGAACATTATCAGTCATTTTTTAACATCCACCTTTCAATTAACATATGTCTTCATTAATTACATCTATCTTATATACTTGTGTATAAGTCGACTTCATGTATAGTGCCATCTTTGATTCTTTTTTTTCTTTTTTTTGGGGAAAACTTGATCTTTTCAAATAACTTGTGTATAATGCGACCCCTGGGCAATACTAGTCGGCCTACCGTAGTCAAATATTACAGTAGTGGATATTAACCACGACATATTTTATATGAAATAAAAGGTCCCCATTCTTTTTTTATCAAAGCTACCCCCAGAATGAAATATCACTTATCGTAAAATATTTGATACAAAGATTTAGATACCCTGTTTTTGTTGCCGTTCATGCCTGATTTTTAACATCTTCAAAGAAAATTACCTCTGTATAGTGTAACCTGGTATATGTCATAAAAACTCGTACTATATGCGAGTATATACGGTATGTATATTTTTTATAAAGATAAACTCATGTTTATTTATTATCATATACGTAGGTGCGTCAACAAGTCCACGGTCTGTTGATAAAAAAAGAATTATACACAAGAAATATATTTCCATATAATCTCTTGCCTTATCAATGCACTTAATCACATAGATCGAAAAGTATACTATGAACTTAATGCACCCTCGTGTGTATGTGTGTGTTCGGTTTTCTTTAACACATGCGTTATGCTATCTCGAAAATTTATTCAGTAATATTGCATTTGGTTCAAATCATCAATTATTGTCTTTGTTGCTTCTTCTTCCATTGTATAACACAACAACAATTGTCGTGAATATTGCATTATCAACCAACGTATCTTCTTCCCTTTCAATCAGCTTTTTATCATTTTTTTTTTTTTTTTTTTTTGGCCCAGCCACTTGTCATTTCACTTTGGTATTGTCTGTCTTTGTTTCTTATTCATATTTCTTCTGATTTTGTTTTATTCCTACCCGTTCTTATTTTCCTTTTTCTAGAAATTTTATTTTTTATTTATTTATTTTATTTTTTATTTATTTTATTTTTTATTTATTTTATTTTATTTTTTATTTATTTTATTTTTTATTTATTTTATTTTATTTTTTATTTATTTTATTTTATTTTTTATTTATTTTATTTTATTTTTATTTATTTTATGTTTTATTTATTTTTTTTATTTTTATTTTATTTTTTATTTATTTTATTTTATTTTTTATTTATTTTATTTTATTTTTTATTTATTTATTTTATTTTTTATTTATTTATTTTATTTTTTATTTATTTATTTTATTTTTTATTTATTTATTTTATTTTTTATTTATTTATTTTATTTTTTATTTATTTATTTTATTTTTTATTTATTTATTTTATTTTTTATTTATTTATTTTATTTTTTATTTATTTATTTTATTTTTTATTTATTTATTTTATTTTTTATTTATTTATTTTATTTTTTATTTATTTATTTTATTTTTTATTTATTTATTTTATTTTTTATTTATTTATTTTATTTTTTATTTATTTATTTTATTTTTTATTTATTTATTTTATTTTTTATTTATTTATTTTATTTTTTTTTTTTTTTTGCAATTTTTCAACCTTGTATTTTGTATTTCTTTGATTAATTCTCCTCTTCCTCCATTTTTTTTTCTGACTCTGAAATTTAAAATATACCAAAGTTTTATCGATAACAAACTATGTGACAGAATGAAACCAAAGATGTGAAAAGTGTGGTGAAAGTGGGTGGGGATATAAAACAGGACACATTTCCATGACATTTGCAGTAAATAATTTAGCATTTCTGTAAGAACCAATCATTTTGACCTTCTGTCTGAAAATCGCTGAAGGTTAGAATTAATCCACTTGCCATAATATGAATGTAAAACTAGTGAAAAATGTTGGCTGGCCACAAATTTTCGTTTGGTTTATTAAGTAAAAATAAAAATATTTTTCGATATTATAGTACAAGATACGTAATATTGTTTCTGCTATCGTCTGCCTTCTTGCAGGGAAATTCATATTTCCAGAACTTTTTTTTCTTACTTTCAGAAAAGATGCATTTTGATTTTTAAAAATTGAAATTACTTTCATGAGGTGAATTCTATAAAGATCAACAATTCGAAAGGTTAATCTCTGGTGAACGACTCAAATGAGTAAGAACTTTGCATCGAAGATTTATCATCGAAGTAACTGATATATCAGGTCATCACATAAGTTCTGTCCGAATTTTGAATAAAGAAAACAAGTGACCAAATGTTACATTTAATTACAGATTCAATCAACAATGTATTTTCCCTGATTATCTATGACTTCCTTCCATCTATTAACAAGCTTACTAATTCCATTATTGCAAAATTCTTTTAGCTTTGGTTCGAAGAACTCACAAATGTCAGTTCTAACCTCTTCCTGCGTTACAAAAGCTGTTTCTTCCAAATGATTCTGTAAGCTACGAAACAAATAGTAGTCTGAAGGAGCAAGATCGGGAGAATAAAGTGGATGAGGAATTTTCTCCCAACCAAGTTCTTCGATGTTTTGTGACGTGATTCTTGCTGTGTGGTTTCGCGCATTGTCCTGATGAAACATCACCTCTTTTTGATTCACTAGAGCAGGACATTTTTTTTCTCAAAGCTTGGTTCAAACGCTCTAATTGCTGACAATATATTTGAGCATTAATTGTTGCATTAGGTGGTAAGAATTCAAAGTGGATTATTCCTTGGTGATCCCACCAGATTGAAAGAAGAAACTTTTGCCCATTAAGTTCCCTTCTCGGCTGTGGCTGGGGTCCTTGACCGTTACCATGTCACTGTCTACGACGCTTAACATTTCGATAAAAGATCCATTTTCCGTCACCAGTCACAAGTCTATCCAAAAAAGGTGAAACAAGTTGCTGAGAAGAGCAGATGTCAACTCGGGATTTGAGGTTGTTTTCAGACAATTCATGAGGCACCCATTTTCCAAGTTTAGGAACTTTTCCAAGTTGTTGAAGATGACGACGAACAGTTGTATAGTTTGAACTGAGAACCACTGTCAATTCCTCAACTGATAAAGCAGTATTTTCTTCAAGGGCTGCTTCAAGAAGCTTTTCATCAAACTCAACTGGACGTCCGGTTCGATCTTCATCTTCAACGGTGAAATCTCCACTTCTGAATTTTGAAAACCATCTTCTGCAAGTTCTTTCATTCACACATTCCTCTCCATAAACTGAGTGAACGTTTTTAGCCGCTTCGGCTGCTGAGTTTTCTTTTTTTGAACTCATAAAGCATTATATACCTTAAATGATTCTTGGGTACTTCCATGTTAGCAGGGTTTTAATAAAACAAAATTTAATTTTATTGTTCTCTGAAATAAACTTTGATCAGTTTAAATGCATCTAGACATAAAAATAATCTTCATCTCCATTAGACATTATAAAATACTCTTTAAATTTCGTTCATTTTAACAAAAAGTTAAAATTCGGACAGGACTTATGGGATGACCTGATAAAAGAATCAGAACAAATAATATTCAGCACTTGATTGAGGTATTCTACATTGGTCACATCACTCTAGAGATAAAATGGCTAGATGTAACCGTAAGTTCTATGCTAACAGTTTCTTCTATGGCACTTCTTGCTTGTGGACCTCTCTTCCGGCTTCTTGCTTCCCAGTCAACTTTCATATTAAAAAATGTTGTTCTTTTATTGGTCTCGTATTTACAAACACTCTGTAATTATTTGCGTCATAGTGGCTTTATTGCCTTGCTTGAGGTGAAACAATATATATTTTTTTAAATTTGGTTATCTCCCGTGTCGTATAACATTGATTCTTCTCAGTTAATGTCTGAATTATTATCGTCATCAATTAATCGGCGTAGTGCTAAGGACGCAAGTGCATTTTGGTGAAATGAGAGATCACTTTAAATATAGAAGAATTCAGAAAAATGAGACCAAACTCACGAAATGTCTTTATATTATATCATTGTTTGTTTATAAAAACTAGCATGTATATACAAACGATTTCCCAGCTCAATGATAAAAATGGCTTCAACTGAATTTATCCTTTAGGTCTTAAGGAAGACTAACGTTCATCAGATCTTATAGGCTGAAGCTACAAAATTACAAACTGGTTTAGTAAATAACAAAAACTGCATCTCTTGAAGACTTCCAACAACAACAACTAAAATGGCTAACACATGAAATTAGAAGGGGAAATAATATGATTCAGATATTGGCTCTCCACACCACCTTAAACAAAAGTTTAGGAATGAAACTTGCATCAGTAACACAGAGAGAGAGAGAGTGATAGCAGTGTACTTGAGATATCTATCTTCCTGAAAAAGCATTGTCAAGAGAATGTTCACATAAATTCAACCGACAGTAATGTGAATTATTCCGTCAATAAATACGGAAAGTTTCCTGCACGGAGACGTTTGTTTCGCCATTACTGTTACCATAGATATCAGTTTTCTCATTTTGAAAATTGAAAAATATGCAAAAAGGGCGTATGTCAATTTATGCCCTTTTCTAATCACACAGTCACCTTTATAAAAACAGGAAACTTCGCAAACTAATAATGACACGTTCGATCATCACATTACCTTCTCCATAAGCCTCGTAAATCTTTGTACGAGTTGCATTTTCATTTTTGCTAAACTAAAAACCCATAACAAGCCGACTGTTGTGGCCTGTTTAGGGGCCCATAAAGAAAGACACGGAAGACGAAGGGTAGGTTGAGCAAGTGTATTGAAATAAGATATATACAAAGCAAGAGTGTTAGTAATAAGCAGATAGAGGTGTACGTCCGAATGGTAGGTTAACACTGCCTCTCCGCTTCCCAACCGACTGCCCTACGACTCTATATTTTACAGTCCTCCCACGAGGAATGTATGTGGCACAAGGCCGAGTTTAACGTGGGATTCTCCGAGCCCGTAGGCTCGGCCAAAAATATTCTCTTAGAACCCGCATAAGCGGGTTCGGGTTCTGTCTACCTCCCCGGACGAAACATTGCCCTTCGGCAAAGCCTCGTCCGGGTTCCTCTCTGCCAAAGCAGAGAGTTCGACAGGAGTCGAACACAGAGACTGCCCTACGACTCTTGCTAGGAAGTCTCGTAGTTAGTATTTATGAAAGGAGGAAGAGTTCATTCTACTGTAGGAAGGTTTACCACAACACCGTCAATATTGCTTTGTTTCTTCAATCTAAAATTTTTGAATTGACAAACAAAAACGCATAAATTTTGCCAAATTTTGGAACAGATATAAAACTATTGCAATACAATCAAAAATTAGATTTTTTATGAACTAAGTTAAAACTAAACGCTCTTGACACCACTTAATAGCAAAAAACAGAAGGAATTTTTCAGACTGTCTGAGAATTCAGTACAGTGAAGGCGACCGTTAAATTGATTTACTCATTTAAATGTTCATATAAATTAAAGAACAGATTATTAAATTAATTAATATTTGTTTCTCGTTTGTAATAATTTCCGTGACTTACTAAACCGTCTTTGCATTTTTTTTTTCTGTAAATCAACACATTTTTCTGTAAACCAACGCATTTCCTTCGGAATAAAATGCATGCCGGTGTTCGTTTAGCCTGCCAAAAAATTTTCCGAAAGTCGCTTTTAATGTTTCACATGGCAAAACCTGTAATTTCGTTTTTCCTTCTGTAGAAGTTAGTCTCTCATCTGGGGGTCGGTCATCGTTCACTGACTGGTAATTCATCAAATATGGAGGGACGTGTGAAGGATGACATTCGTAGCCCGACCAAAAAATGATGAATGACACAATCAGAATAGTCCAAAAATCTGCACTGGCTCAGCTAAAGAAGAACGTTTTTGTTTTTTTTGTTTTTTTTGGGTGGGTGGGGTCATGTAGAATCATCATCATATAATCACCTCTATCGTCATATTCGTAAATGCTATATTTACTATTGATAATAATGATATTGTGGCGTGTTTTTTTGTTTTTTTCAAGGTGACTTCACTGTTTGTTTTTTTTGGGGGTTTTTTGGGGTTTTTTTATGTTTATATTTCAGTTTGGGCAATTTTTTATGTTTATATTTCAGTATGAGCAATTTAAATCATTCAGAAGAAAATATTCTTTTATGAATTTGACATACAAGTGACATTAACAAATGAAATGAGGGGAAAAAATCCAAGGAAATCAGTGTATCAGAAAGAAAATACTTACATTGTTCGAACTGTTGTCCACACCTTTATTGTCACATTCACAAGGTTTCGGCTGTTTTAAGCTCCGGCCTTCTTCGGGTAATATTTGTTTAAATTTCGAACCGAACCTGACAATCTATATGCTGGCGTTTCTGAAGATTGGCTCGATGACGTTTGTGCAAAAAATTTGATTCTCTTCCACTGGGACTGTTTCTGCAGCTTTTATTCCTACTTGAGTCTACCTAATTTTTTTGTTGCTTTTAGTCAGGACATCATTCCATCTAGTCTGAACAATATGGAACACACAGGATAAGTCAATATGACCTATTTGTAGTTGTAGGCAATCCAAATTTTTTATACAAATATCACTGAACCAATCATCAGAAACGCCAACATACAGATTGAATATCCTGGATTAAGTTCGAAATTGACACAAATATCACCTGAAGCGGGCTGGAGTGTACAACGGTCGAAACGATGTTAATGTGATAATAAATATAAGGACAACAGTCCGAACAATATAGTGTAAATAGTTACTCTATCGTATCTCAGAAATATAGACAGGAAATAGTCTCTTATTTTTGGTGGGGTGATGTGTGCATTTTTACGGCTTTTTTCTTTCTTTTCCAAATTTTCCTTTCTACTTTTTTATTCACTATATTTTAATTTTTCTCTCTTTACTTTCTTCTCTTTACTTTTTTCCCTTTCTCTACCCTTTTCTCTCTTTTTTTTTTCTTGTTTGTCATTATTTTCCTTTTCTTTCTTTCTTAGTTCACTTCTTTCTTAGTTCACTTCTTTCTTAGTTCACTTCTTTCTTAGTTCACTTCTTTCTTAGTTCACTTCTTTCTTAGTTCACTTCTTTCTTAGTTCACTTCTTTCTTAGTTCACTTCTTTCTTAGTTCACTTCTTTCTTAGTTCACTTCTTTCTTAGTTCACTTCTTTCTTAGTTCACTTCTTTCTTAGTTCACTTCTTTCTTAGTTCACTTCTTTTTTATTTTCACACTCATCTTTAATATCTTTGCAATGTCATACCGATTTTCTTTTACATTTCCAAACCAATGAATGAATTTATTTTTACTTTAGTTATCTGTTTTTTTATGCGTATTTATTTCCTCTTCCTTTTCTTTTTTTTATCATTTTCTATTACCGTTCAAAATTCTTCTGTAGATCATCTCATGATTATGAAGCAACTTTTCGTATATTACCATTTTTAAATTCAACTTCTTGATCGTTGGCACATGCCTTTTATTAACACAAGCACATATTTACTTATTTCTTCTGTACTCCATCTGTTGCCGCGCTTTTCTTTTAGGAAAAAAAATGTCATCTGTGTATCATATACTTCAATATTTTTCCCTTGCTTTTTATCGATATTCCTCTTATTCGGCATTTTTCATGAATGTTCCGCTCGTAGCTTTTCTGTTTGCTTTCCCCATCGTTTTTATTTTTCATCTTTGATCTGAAGATGTATTCGCCATCTCAAGAAAGATCAGCACTCGCTGGACCACAGAAAGGCAAGTTAGAGAAGAATCTGGCGCTAATGTCTTCAGCAATGACAAAGAAGAAATACATTATAGACATGACTCGTATTGTAACGAGAAGATAGAGCTATGTATTTTGTTCTTATTAAAAAATACTTTCTTACTTTCATTATTTAAACCTTGACACGGTAATGATAAAAGCATCCGTTTCCTTATAAGGAAACATTCGCCATTCATTGACCGAGCGGCCATTACTACTGCCGGTTGAATTTTATAAAATCTTTCAAATCAAACAATTTTTCAAAGTGATAACATCTACTCAGAAATTGGGTTAATTGTCAAGACATGTATCAGTAAATCATTATCTCCACAATCTAAATATGTTTTCTGGTTTTAAATAATCGGCAAAGGTTGATAAACCGTAAAACAAATGAATCAATCATTAAAACATTGCCCATAAATTCACTTAATGAGTATTGAGCGCAATCATTCATTCATTCATATATATATATATAACTATGAACCTAAAGAGCCAGGCAGGCCGACTTAGGTTTCACCTGACGATCCACGTAGATGAAACATAGGTCAGTTTTCCTGGCTCTTTAGGTTCATAGTTAGTTTTGCTCTAATTAGCGTACTGAGCACTTTGCTTAGTTATTCTTATTTTACTCGTGCAGTAGGTTTTCTTTGGACTTTGAGCTTGGATTCTGGTCGATTATCTTTGCCAACATTACATGTTCCTAGTTCCTTTTTTTGTTTGTTTTTTTATTCCTTTTTTCCTTAGGTATTCGCTTGTTCATTTACAAGCCAATACACCTAAGATTTTTCCAGACGAGTATACTTACTTATATTTATAAGATTTATACATATATATATATATATATATATGTGTGTGTGTGTATATATATTAGGTTGGTGCAAAAAACAGTCGTTTTCTCACATATGTTACTATGTGCGAAAACGACATTATTTTTGCACCAACCATATATATATATATATATATATATATATATATATATATATATATATAAGAATCTCAATTTCAGAACGCGAACGTTCTATTAGGTTGGCCCCGAGCTCATTTGCGCACACACACACACACACACATATATATATATATATATATATATATGAATGAGCTCTTGCCCGAATGGTTAGAACGTTCGCATTCTGACAATGAAACCTTGTTCGAAACTCACCATGGTCAGATTTTCGGAGTAAGTTCTAGCCTTGTTCAAATTGTAACTAAGGTCGGCTCAGTTGGTGTTGAATAAACACAAAAGCACCTGAGCAAGCGTCTGCAAGAGGGATTGGCTACCCGCCCTAGTAGACAGGTATCCTCGAACATGAGTGGCCAGCTATGCAGACATACAAATGAAAATCATGTTTTTACATCTTTTTTCAGGTTGTCAATATCCGCATTCGTTCAATTTCTCTGTTATAACATTTAACATTAGACGCCATAAAACTACGAATATCTTACTTTCAATAAATTGTTTTCCATTTTTAGAAACTAGTGATTCTTTTTCTTTTCCATGTTACACATGTAAGTATTCTAAAAAATATAAAAATAAAAATCATCTCAAATTATTCTGAGGTCTTCTGACAGTGATTAGAATGTAGTATTTGTTCATTTTCGCCGACTGCAATAAGATGACCCTAGTCGAGTCCTATAGATGTTATCGCTTTTTTCTTTCTAACCTTTTATTTCAAGTTGTTTGGATAAGTCAACATTTTGATTATATCATTATTTACTATATTCTTTCCATTTTAATTGTTGCTGTTGAAGGTCCACAAGTATGCGTTTTTTTTGGGGGGGAGGCGGTTATCGGGTACAGTTCTTTGCGAATTTGTAGCTACCGTCCACAAGTTTCAAAACAGTCTTTTCTCGCAAAAACAATTTTAACCATTGATCTTAAAGTTATATACAGCCGAAAGTTTAGATACTTCTAAACGGGTTTGGCACCATGCATGACATCCATATGACTCTGCTAAAAATATTCTTTCTTTTAAATACATAATTTGTTGTTGTTGTTCTTCCTCTTCTCCCATCTTTTATCTATCTTAGATGACATAGTTTGCTTTTCATTTGTCTATTTTTGTATCGATACTAGCTTTGTATTGTGGCATAAACATCAACAGATTACTCGGAAAAATATTTAAGATCATGCATATATATCCATATATATTCGCACACCCGATCTCCCACCGCCATACAAACACATAAGTTGTTTAAAATTCAAAAACGTGGCCTGATGATCGCTTATAGCGTGAAAGTAAGTTTCCATGAAGTGTTGACTTCTATATTCACACTGATTATATCTATATATCTGTCTACATTTGTATCTATCAACACACACACACACATATATATATATATATATATATATATATATATATATATATATATATAAGAGAGAGAGAGATATGAATAAAGATATATTTTAGCTATATTTCTGAATTTTTATAAATGTATATAAATGTGTTTTTGTGTGCGTACAAACACGTCTAATGTTAGCGAAACATCCTTGATGTAAGGATTTTAAAAAAGCATGCCTTTACACAAGTGCGCAACATAATCTCCTTTCATGTCAATGCACTTAATACAGCGTTTCTCCATTAGGTACATCGACCGATCAGTATACGGGGACATTTTGACTTTGTGTGTCTCTCGCGTCTCAGTGGCATTATCGCCTTGCTTGGGATGAATTGATTAAAAAAAATGTATGTGCGTATATCTAATATTCTAGTAAATAATATATCCATAATGTACTACAATTCAAGTAATAATTTTATCTATTTTATACATATGTTACAGATTTTAGTAGTTTTTGACAAAATTATTCACATGTGTCCAAGATAATATATATATATATATATATATATATATATATATATTAGACTTTTTTCAACATTAATTAGTTTGATGGTGTTTCTATTTTCAATATATTACTCCTGGCAAATCTTGAACCACGATAAGATTTGTAAGCAGGTTTTATGTTTGAGAAAATTCCTTTTGAGAAAACCACTCATGGTATTTACAACATAAATAATGATTTCTTTTTCGGTGCCATTTTCTTTGTTCCTTCTTTTCTTTGGTTTATCCTTTTTCCTATCGCTTTTCCCGTTTCTTCCCGAATGTTTGAAACCGTTACTAACAAGAATATGTTTAGGGATTCTAAATCTTCAAGTTGAACAAACCTCGGCGAAAATCTTTATTGCTCTCTCATAAAATGCTTTGGGTTTACATTCGATATAAAACAATTTAAGCCATAATATTATTTGATAGCCTGAAATCCTTTAACCTCATGAAAATAGGTTTCCTTATTTTTGTTTCTTACTGTTTTTCACATCTACAAGAAACATATACACGCTTTTCTATAAACTTTAAGATTTAATTTTGATACAAGCTACAAATTTCATTTAAAAGCCTGAGGTATCTCTTACCAACAATTAAGCGCCGCGGACGAATGCGTACTAAGGTTTTTGGTAAGTTTATGGATACTAGGGATTAGATGTGTTCATCATTTGTCATTCCAAATTGAATTAAACTTCCGATCTCAGTTATTTTATGACATTCATTTATTTCAAAAGATATTTTCTTTCTTCACTTTCATTTTTTCCTACTCCTTTTTTTTTCTCTGGTTTCCTTCGATTTCTTCTTCCTTTTCTCCATGTCTTGTCCTTTTATTTTCGTTTTGTTTTCATTTTGCATAAAACAGATTGCTCTCTGTTCGCTTTCTCTTGCTCAACATTGCGGCCTTAAAAATGAAACAGATTTCCAAAATAATCAGTTCAATTCTTTTCTTACAGTAATTACCTTAATGCGATTAACATTTTATTGAATTACTTAAGGATTTAGAATATTGGCGACAAATTTATATAACTGATAATTGATGTTCAGTCGTCCAAACTCAATTTGATTTTAACCCTTAAACGTCGAATATCATCAACTGATGTGTCCATTACAGATCAGCGATTATTATCAATTGACGATTTAAACTTTTGCTAACGTTATAGCTATCATCCACCTGTGATTCGAATCTAAATGATTAATTCGAAAATTCTAATAATCGGGAGGCTACTATTTATTAAGATACATGAGTTTGCGACATTTCCTGGAGTCGTTGCTTGCAAATAAACCTGGAAGAACAAGCCAAAGATAGCGTTATGTCTCTATGCATACTTCTCGAAGAGAAGAGACGAAAAAGGGTGGTAACTTCGTGCCAACTTCTACGGTGCACGGAATGATTCCCGAGATATTAGGAACCTAACTTTTGTTAAATTTACTATTTTTCTTTATTTGTATGGCTTACGGCCATATCACGCTGAAACTCCGGTTCTCGTAAGATCACCTAAGTTAAGCAACGTCGAGCCTGATCAGTACTTAAATGTGTGACCGTGGGGGAATATCAGGTTTTGGAAACTTTTGCAATCTAAAAATATTTACTGGCTTTAAATAACCTGAAAAGGGTTGATAATCCGTAAAAACCAAATCAATAAATCATTAATTATTCGCTCCAACCTTCGTACAAACTGAGTTTTTTTTTTAAATCATCAATCTAATTTTTTTGTATATAACTAAGACGAAAAAGCGATAATTTGGTGTCATGAATGCAAAACTATTTCAAGGAGCATCATTCTGTTAAAAAATATTACATTTCCCTTTTTCTTTATTTTTATAATCTAAAATATTTTGTATTGATTTCATATTTAACTAGCAGCTATACCCAGCGTTACCTGGGCATAAAGATCATTCTATGTTTTAACTAAGTTAATTTAAAAATATGCTGAAAACTTATTTTCATTCAAGTCAGAATCAGCCAAGTTTAGAGTGAAATCAGTGTAAATAGCGTAATGTACAGTGAAAAGGTGTTTTACAACAATTCAATAAACTATCACAAAAACATAGTGAAATGCTATTTTTCTTATAAATATTATTATATAACCAACGTTCATTTTCTTTATATTTGCTTAGTACTGTGCAAAATCAAACACAAGAAAACAAGGTGAGGAAATGACGTTAGGCCAATGATATTCTTTTTGCCCTTCTCAGCTTTCCTTTTATATTATGACTGCAGCCTTTTTATCTTTGCCTAATAATAGAATACGCCTACCCGTTTTTCACCTTTCTAGCAGTCGGCTTTGATATTTTTATTCTATATTTTCTAAGTTTAGGGTGACACAAGATCAAAAGCGTTTGACAACCACTGAAGATCGAAACCACAGCAGTAGTAATGAGATTAATTCTTAACCATTCGCACCAAATTATTAATTTTCATTGACTATGAAAAGTTTAGGACAGAAACTTCTATCTATACTGAAAACAGTAATAACATCTACTGAATTTGAGAAACCTATTTTCCCGAAACAGAAATTGTTATAAAAGAAAGATTTTATTTTTAAATTTAAAAAGGCGGCTTTAATAAAAGCTGCTTAGTCAATAAATTTCGAAACCTTCCATATAAGGAAACATCTAATATTATCATTGGTCTTCTATGTACAATATCAGGAAGTTGGCGACATATCTCCCCACAGTTACTTGTCCTTTGTAGCTCTTAAGAAATGTTGTCTTTTTGGTATTTCTCCTAAACCTTGTTCTATTAGGTTGGTGCAAAAATAATGTCGTTTTCTCACATAGTAACATATGTGAGAAAACGATATTACTTTTGCACCAACCTAATACCATTCATTTACTCAGTCACTTGGTAGATTAAGTGTCATTTTCATCTGTCTCTCTTGCCTTCAATCTGTCATGAGTATCACGTTTTCCAAGCCATTTTTCGTCATTATGTATCCCAGAAATTTCAAATGTCTGTTCCTGGTGTTAAGTATAAGAGTCCTTTTTGTTTCCATTTTCTTACAAAATTCATCTTTGTTCACATGTCTGGTCCATGGCATTCTCAGCATTCTTCTATTAGAGCCACATTTTTGTTGCTTCAAATCTCTTCATCTATAAGGAGAATGTCCAGCATCCACTGCCATATAAGAGGACTAATATGGCGTAACTTTGCAGTACTCTTTTTTATGCTTTTGTTGCTTCAAGTCTATTCTTCATCTTTAAGGAGATTGTCCAGCATCTACTGCCATGGCGTAACAGTGCAGTACTCTTTTCTTTGTTTCTAATAAAATTTTTCAGTTCCCTAATTTTATGCAGAAAACAAAAAATTACAAAGTATTACGAAAGAGAAAAAAATTCGTCCATGTTCTTCTAATTGGTGTTATTCCTGTTTTTGATCCCGACCTTGATTAGTACTTTTTTATTATTTTAAATCATTTCGAGTCTTCATTATACGGCGATATGCTGAAACCTTCAAAGGATGACCCGCTTGTTCAAGTCAATATTTCAATGCCCTCACTACCACCACCAAAAAAACTGCATTTTGTGGAACACTCAGATAATGTATACGTTTTGGTCTTGCAAGTAAATTGTATATCTTCACATATGTGTTTCTTTTTCTTCTTTTTTTTTTCTTTTTTTGTTGTTTTTTTATTTTTGTTTTTGCTGATTGCTTTCTTTTTTTATTGGTAATTTCATTGTTTTTTAGTTTGTTTTTTGTTTTTTAAATTTCGGTTTTATACAACTCCTTCCCCAGGTACATGTTCTAAAACATTTTTTAATCCTATTTGTCTAGGCACTGTTCGATTTTTGGGTCTCTGTACTTATCCAAACCCCGTGCAAATCTAGTGACCTTTCATTGAGCTTTGTTGGAACCATAAAGTTCATTGGGAACGCGAAGTTCAATTGACGATTAAAGCACCTACAAAAATCAGATACTAATTTGTTCTATTACGCTTTCACTATTTGCTTCATTCCAAATCGTCTTCACCCTCCACCCTTTTTGTGTCTACGCCCCCCTTTTTTGTTTCCCTACTTTTTTTCAACTACTTGTTCATTATTTTATCTCTTTTCTAATCATGTTCTCTTAATTTCATTACAACCTCCATTTCTATTTCGTTTGCCTTATTACCTTTGCATTTTTCATTTTTCTCTCTTTCTCGATATAAAAAAAAAATCACCAAAGTTGACATCGTTCAAAATGGTAATTGTGCTCACAAGAAAATAACATCAATCAAATACCAAAATACAGTGTGAATCTCTTTTTACTACAGGAAATATCTGGCATCAGATACTTTAAAAATTCAAATTTTATGTAAATTGAACCCCATTTGCGATTCCACATGTGTCCTCCTACCGCCGTGCACATATGTAATTGTGTGTGTGTGTGTGTTTTTTATGTTTCATCTAATGAGTGTCTTCCCCATCGGGACAACCTTTGTGTATTTATCGAAGAAGGGATTCCATATTTATCTGTAAACGTGTAAATTAAGTGAGAAGTTGAATTGAAAAGTTTAAGGGTTAAATAATTATTTTCTCTTTTTCTTTGATGGCCTATCAAAACCAGAAAAAAAACAGTTTATTACGGATCAGTTTAGTGCATTCGCAATGATATTGTTTACTAAACAGTATTTTTTTAAAATGTTTTTTCACGTTTTCGTAAAAGAGGTCATTAAAGGTCAGGCTAGTCGATACCTTTTGACGAAATAACGAAAACAAAATTAACAGCTTCTTTTGAATATTAATACGAAATTATCAGATTTCGTTTAAATTTATTGTAAAAGTTGTTTAGCACTCAGACCAAATGTTACAGCGTCTTGCAACATGCAAAACACTAGTGCCTAAAAATTCAAGATGCATTTGACAGCATTATGCATTTTATGATTTTTCAACTTTCGACATTAAACACTTCACGCTTTCTTGCATAGTCTGGCCAATTTAAAGTTTCGTTTGTTGTCTTGAGTTTTTCTACTCATCATTTCATGTTTTCCTCTTATGGAACACATTAAACACCTCACGACTTCAGTAAATAAATATTAAATAAATAGTGCCTGCTTTACATTTATATTTTGTATTAGGTTGGTGCAAAAGTAATGTCGTTTTCTCATATAGTAACATATGTGAAAAAACGATATTGTTTTTGCACCAACCTAATACCTCGCCCATTAAACTTTCTAGAGTGTTTAATGCTTAACATGAAGAATACAGATGCATTATTAGTATTCTGCTGAAACAGATTCTACAGAGCTTTGTGTTAGGTACTTCAGTAACTGTTTCCATATCTAACTGAACTGAACAGACTGACGATCGTTTGGAAAATGTGATAGTTATGGAAATGAACAATAGAAAATAACGGATCGCGGCCAAAGAATGTTTCTACTGTTCTACATTGTTTACAAGTGTTTATATTTGTTTGGTGGTCAGTGAGTTGAAAAGACATTATCCCAAAGATCTAATTGCTGCTATTTCTCCTTTGAAGAGAAACAACTGTATAAAATAACTTCTTCCATTCTCAGCGCAACGGATACAACATTGCCTTCATAAATAATAACTTCCTATTTCAACTTTGATTACAAATTATAATATAGTGCAAAATTGTTTCTGTCTCTCGATTCTAAACAATCGATGGTATACTATGAATAAGTACTTATCTCCTAACAATATGTCGATTTAACTTCACTAATTTACTCCTTAATCTACAGCCATCTATCAACTTATAAGCGCATTATACTTTTGTTAACAGGCACTTGTTCTTTAAATATTTAAAAAGCTTACATCCATATTACGTTGAAATTGACTCTCATCAGATAACCAAAGTTAAGCAATGCGGATCCTGATCAGTACTTGGATGGGTAAAAATGGAAGGTCAGTAATACAGCTAGAGAAAAACGAAAAGGAAAGCAGCCACATGGAAAGGATTTGTGTGTGATGTTCCATAAGTAGAAAACATGAAATTACGAATTGAAAAACTCAAGACAACAAGCCTTTCTATTTATATATGTCTATATATTTTCTTCTTTGTCCTTTCCACCTTTCCATGTGCCTGCCTTCCTTTTCGTTTTTCTCTAACTTTATTATTGACCCTCCATTTCTATCTGAGAATATCAAATGCTGCAGCTTGGATGTGCAGGTGGTGTAATGGATAATGACTTTAACTTAGAAATAGGAGATCCTAGATCCAATCCCAGCCTGTTTCTTTATATACACTTACTCGGAGATACTTTTGTGAAAAGGTATGAATCCGCTTCTTCGCTCCAGCTATAACTTAATTAATAGGACTTTTATAAGTAAATCATTATCAACTCCAAAACATTCTTACAATTTAAAAATATTTTCTGGCTTTAAATAGCCTGCAAAAGGTTGATAAGACATGAAAAAAATCAATAAATACATATGTAAACTAAAAACTACGTTATATATATTATTAAAAGCCTGGCCATTTCAGCCTGCTTTAAAATTATTTGTAGTGGTAATATCTGATCTCTGCATCAGTCATGTGTGATAAAAAAAGCTGTCTACTGATATGTTTACTATGAAAATGTATTTTCATAATGTTTTAACCCCAGTTTGATGGTTCTCTATTTCCCCATAGCTGTAATCCTAACAGATGCTACCACTGTAAATAAGAAGGGGTTTCTTGCTCCTCAAAACCTCCGGATCAGAGGCCTTATTGCTGGATGTAGTTTTATCGTCAAACCCAGGACAAACTTACCTTTCACTTCATACATAGTCATTTTTACTTTTGTTAATATTAGGTTGGTGCAAAAATAATGACGTAATAATGTCGTTTTTTGACGTTAAAAAATACGTCAAAAACGACATTATTACGTCATTATTTTTGCACCAACCTAATACTAATACTACTACAATAATTATTATTACCATTATTATTACTATTATCACTATTAACAAAATGATTTATCACACATGACTGATGCAGAGATCAGATATTACCACTACAAATAATTTTAAAGCAGGCTGAAATGGCCAGGCTTTTAATAATATATATAACGTAGTTTTTAGTTTACATATGTATTTATTGATTTTTTTCATGTCTTATCAACCTTTTGCAGGCTATTTAAAGCCAGAAAATATTTTTAAATTGTAAGAATGTTTTGGAGTTCCAATGTTTTACAACACTTCCACGATTTAAGAAAAGAAGACGAAAAGATACTTTTTAACCATGTTTAACAATATTTCTGCACTATGTCGCGTCATGCGGAGTATCATGGAGTATCGCGGTGCGCTACAAGCCTGGGCGGGATATATGGAGAACTTGGGCTGCCCAGACATCTGCTTCCTCCTCTCGGTCTTGCTAGCAGAGTCCAAAGGAGAGGATAAACCAATACAGATTGGTACCAGCACAAAGTCCACCCGCCTTAGGGAATCCACTCCGGGTTTGAATTCAGAGTTGTCCTTCTCCTAGACTAGTTGCCATCCTCAGGCTATAGAACCCAGTATGTCCTATTTACCCATAGATGGAGGATTCACACCTTTCCCAAGGGTATTAACACGTAAGTGAATGTAATGGATTCGACTGGAATTCGAACTCGGCTCTCCGATTTCTCAATCCAAGCCGCTATCCATTACTTCACTTGTCGAAATATTGATAAACATTGTGACTTTTCTTCTTAAATCCCGCTCTTTCCTAAGTATTATTATTATTATAGTCGTATTAATCTGCAGAAGGATGGTCTCCGCCTGGTCTCCTTTGCCTAAGACACGCTAAAGTCTTTTGAAGCACATATATAAGAATGAATGATGCATCAAAACGATGGAACTATTTATTATAAATCATGACATCGGTGCGTGCAAAACAAACTATCTCAGAACAAGAAAAGAATTGGTTGCAGCTAATAAAATAGAGAAAGTACAAGAATACAATATATTGATAAAACAAACATGCCCACTACTTGACTACAACATTAATTTTAAGTTATGAATGATTTTTAAAATCTGAATTCGTACTTACTAAATTCGAAATGAAATAATGTTTACTTTTACTTTTTTTACTTTGTATTTGTTCAATCGATATCATCTAGTATAAAGCTAGTCCCACTTTCATTTTAATATCAGACAATATTCTTATTCTAACGATTAATTTGAGAGTCAAATAAATCAATTCTGAGCTCTAGGCTGTCAAGGATTTTCACCGAGAGTTGTATAATTCTCTCACATTTGTCGTATCTTCTGAAATTTATAACGCATAGAAAGTCTTCAGACTAAGGGAGAAAAGATTATGAACATTTTTACACTTTTGGAAATAACTTTTTCTTCAATAACTGAAAAAGTTGATTACAGATTCGTAATAAACATGAGTAGGTTTTCTATGCAACAAACCTAAACTGAAGTTTTACCCATTTAAGATAAATACAGAGTTAGACTAATTATTTTCGTAAAGAACATATTAAACAAACTGATTATTATTCTCAATCGACGCAGTAACATCACCTAACACCTCTTATGCCTAAATTATCTTCGTGCTTCAATCTCCGTTCAATTATTCATCGTGTGTCGACTTAATTCATAATTTTTGTGGCGCCCTGACAATCAAATAAAAACTGCATAATTACTCATTATTTAAATAAAATGACTTCTTAGATGGATACAACACCGCGTCAAGTTTCCAGGAATATAGCCCGTTAAATGGTTCCGTATCCTATTAACGGGAACAAATATTTCTTAAAAGAAGACATGACTTTCTTGAAACAGTTTCCATTTTTTTTAAATGACATGTTCCTTTAGGACGTGTGAAATCCTGACTCCCCGCATAGTTTTCTTTATTATCTATTCAGAAAGATTGTGGAATGGTTTCCTGTTGACTCCATGATTTTGAATTGAAATTTTTCCACCGCTCAAAGCTAGACATTCCAGTTTACCCTGATATTTAATCCATAACTGTCAAGAGACAAAATTAATATATATGCCTTTCCCAAGTACATGTGTACGAAGGCGAACGAAGCAGACTAACCAGGAATTTGACCTCTGTTCGCCAAATCCATTTTCTGTGCTGATATCCATAACACTAGCCGTAGAATATCAACATATGCGAATAGATTTTTCCATGTTTTTTTTGTGTGTTTTTTTTTTTATTTTATTTTTGTCATTTATTCCACAGTGGCGTCTGGATTTTATTCGATATGATGCAAAAGTTTTTGGACAAACAAAACCTTAAACAAGTTTGAAAATTTGCAAAAGTAAAACGCTCTACTATTGTGATATTATATCGTATTTTTATTACTGACATAACTGGTGAAAGCACAATTAATTGTACCGAGAAGTCATCTGAGATCCTGACACTGACAAATAATATTTGTCTATTACGACATATTATTCGCTATTATACACTATTAAAGTAACTCAGTCGTCACTCAGGCTGTCTCCATTGCAAGTGAACTCACGGAGCAACCAATAGAAAATTTGAAGGTAAACATTCTGCTAACATTCCCGCCAATTAGATTGAATTGTGCATCAATTTGTAAACTTTGTTCTTCGCTTCCCCAGCGCTTCATTCCCTGTGAATATGACCGATTAGGACAAAGCATTACAATCTGCGATCGCTTTTAGCGATTTCTGAAGCCATGTTTCAATGGACGGACACGAAATTGAAGAGTTATTTTCTAGTATTCCCTACCCAGTAACGGACTGGTGAGGCTTCTTACAACAAAGTAAACTCTTATATTGAACTTATCTTCTAAAAGGTCGAAGTGAGTTACCATTAATCAATAAGCTATTATCAGATCCGCTCCTCGGAATCAAAATGGACGGCATCTTAGATTTACTTGTAGAGATAAATTGTAATCACTTATATCACTATTCACTGTAACAAGTGCATTATAAAGACGATGGCGTGGTCAAAGATCTCGAAAGAGTTGCGTAGGAAAAGTTTACATCATCATTAGAACATACACTGCCTATTTTATTATTAGTTACTTCATGTTGGTACTTATTGCAATCTAAAGATTTATTTCTTAATTAATAACATGTATTTGCGGGGTTAAGATCAAAGTCGGTTCGTTCTGGGCAGATGTAAATAAATGATAGTTATTTCTCTGAAATGTACTGCATTTCGAAACATCAAGTTAATAGTCAAAGCGCGAGTTTAAGCCTTTAACAATGGATTGTAAGGCTGATGTGACAGATGAAGAAAAATGGTTAATACCCATGCAGAATACAAAATACAAAACAAAGCGGAAATTGCAAAAAAGTAATTGACACGGGCCATCGAATTGTGGATCAGGTTTTATTTCACTGTTATGCATCCATAAGAGGTAAAATAAACCAAGTTATGATTTCTTTTATGCGTCGTGGCAGCGTGGAAGTCCCGAAAGTGGCAGAATATGTGAAGTCGATTAGAAAGGCCTCCTTAAAAAGATAAATAATATCCATAAAGAAAATCGAATATAATAACATCCATAAAGAAATATATATATATATATATATATACACACACACACACACACTTCTTTATGGATATTATTTTCTGTATATATA
Source organism: Acanthosepion lycidas (assembly GCA_963932145.1). NCBI lineage: Eukaryota > Metazoa > Mollusca > Cephalopoda > Sepiida > Sepiidae > Acanthosepion > Acanthosepion lycidas. Next base: position 112,024,494 of record OZ010585.1, on the reverse strand, counting down.
TATATATATATATATATATATATATATATATATAAAAACAACGCTACTCAATTGGCTTGATCTTGTAAAAGTAGAAGATAGCGTGAGAAGAGAAGTACTTACTGGAGCAGTACAGGGTGTCGGCCATTTTACCTGCATCCTTAACAATGGATCGTATGTACGTGTTCCATTTGAGGTCAGGTGCAGGTATAAAAAGCATAATGTCACAAGTGTAGGATTTTATGATCGGCGACATCGGCAAAAATAAAAGGACAATATTGAAAACTTACAGACACTCATTGAACATTAATCAATTTACTATAATAATAATAATAAACAGGCATCAATATTAACACAGCTAAAGTGCACAGATTTTGTACCATTGAGGATGATGGAACATTTCAGCAATTCTTTGGCTCAACCGTGAACGGTAGTAATGTTTGTCAGTCTCTCCCTAACATACGCGCACAAACACACGCAAATATATATATATATATATATATATATATAATTATTTATTTAAAAATATGATTCCATCGCTACATAAGAGTTCTCATGTTTAAAAACAAGAACCGAAAACTTCAAGAAATAAAGGGTTCAGTTCGAAATTCCAACCACCTGAAGAAGGCCGGAGCGTACAACGGCCGAAACGTTGCGACAAAGATGAGGACAATAGTCCGACTAATGTAAATACTGTACATTTTATATATATATATATATATATCAAAGTATCGGGATTGATGATATAAAAAGATATATATATTAATTCGGCATTTAATCTCCTTTAAAGTTATCCCTTCTGACGCGACACACTTTATTCAGCGTCTTTACCATTGACGCAGCTGCTTTTGGGGAATTGTGAGCAGTTACGTCTTCGTATTCTCTTGGGTTTCCTCGATGTCTTGAATTTTTGTTCCTTTCAAGTGTGATTTGATTTCCAAAGAGAAAAATATCACACGGCACGAAATCTGCGGAATATGGTGGTTGTCGGAGCTGGGGAATGTTATTATTGACCTGGAAATGCTACACAAGCCGTGGTTATTGATTGAATCTCTGGGATTTGGTGAAACGGCCACACTCTACACACTTTCCTTCCAAGCACTGTTATAAACACTGGAATTGATCGAGAACGTTGTAACTTACTGTGCATGTGCAACAGTAATCTCTGCCAAGCGGCTTCACTCTATGTACTTTAGCTCCGTTGCCAAAGCAATAGTCCTGATATATTTTTGATCAGACCTCGTATATATGACTGCGAATGATAAAAATGTATTCTGATTGCTGAAAATAATAATCAGCTTCTCCTCTAATCAATGCCCGGCAGCTATTTAGTCTGAGAAAGTATTTTTAATTTTTTTTCTCCTTTAAAATAGCGTTATGATCATTTTTCCGAATTTATTTGTAAAAGTAATCAATCTAGTTTGGATTTATCTGATCACGAAGATAAATCTTCTAATGAGGCCACAACTGATTATTTATTTGGTAACAAATAAATGCACCATTACACCAAGTATTTTACAAGATATAGTCACTCATCGGACGGAACACACACACATATATATATATATATATATGAGTAGGTAAATGGGATGAACTCTCGGACTATTTAAATTATAAGGCTGGTCTGATAAAGCGATTTCTGTAAATTCAAGAGAAGCCATGGGAAAATAGTTCGGTCACGCAACGCATTCCGCTGAAAACGAAATTTACCAACACTACCTCGTGTATAGAATAATTCTTGCATTATTTGGTGTTAGTAACGGTTAACAGCGTGGAAGGTGGAAGCAAGTCTGTCGCATCCGCGGCAATACCGTTAGAAACGGCGTGAAACAAACTCTTCTCTCATCGACAGCTACAGCGTGCGATGAATAAATTGTCTAAATTACGCAAAAAAATAAAATTGACACTGACATCTCATTTTAACAGCTATATTTACCAAAATTGCACAAAAATATCTTGAAATAATGAAGAGTATATTCAGTAAAATCGGTATTGTCTTCAACCACGGTCTCCAGACAACTTCGGAAATTCCTGCCTTTCTTCTGAACGATCTCCATGTTTTAATTGATGAAGATTACCATAATCCTTGCCTTCAGTTCATCTTTGCTGTTACAAGGAGTTTTGTTGATGCCTCACTGAACTGCGCCCCTACACATAATAATCATGTGTGTTACAGTCTGGAGAGTTTGATGGCCTTATGTAAGGCATGATGTGGTCGCAAAAATTGTCTGACAGCCAGAACTGGGATCTCCTCTTTGTGTGGCATAATGCAGAGTCCTGTTGCCAGACATAGCGTCTTCCAGTAGCCATCCTCTTGACCAGGGCAGCACTATCTCCTTAAAGTACTTGTTGAGTTTGAGGTCCAACAATTTCGGAAGTTCTTGTATCATCCGAACGATAAGAGTGAGTTTTCTCTAAGCTGTCGTACCTTCATAATCACCATTAGACTCGTAAAACTAACTCTTTTCGAATCCTCTGTCCTCAGATTGACACCCGAATTCTTTGAAATGTTCGCAGTAGAGCTTCCAGCGTGAATTCCAAGCAGTACAGCATGCTGTCTCCAAGTCTTTGGCAGTCTGAATTACGTCATGAAGCTCTTTTTCTCACAGATGTTGCCCAAATAAACCTACTATACTGTGCAGTCGACAAAATTAAAAACAAACAACGCACATGAGCGAAATTGAAAATATAAACTGGCGATAATTTACCCATCGCACCCTGTATTTAAACTGTAGTAGTAGCTACCGCAGAAATGCTTGATATTGTGTGTTCCATAATTTCCTCCCTCTCTGCAGGTGTCGAAGAATTAATTTGATTCAAATACCTGAGATAGAGGAAGAATAAATGTTTCACAATGTAAGCAATAACATTCCGTGCTTATTAGAATTTATGATGGCACTAAATGCAAGTATATAATGTTAAAATGCTTCTTCTTTTAAAATGCTTTTCAATATCTGTCTGTATTTCTGAGATGAGGTATTATATACACTAATTACAATATTCGGACTATTGTCCTCATCTTTGTCGCCATATTTATTACAACGTTTCGCTAATAACAAAAATTGCAATATGAGCTCTGGTAAAAACGTGCAATGATAACAGCAAAAATTGCAATATGAGCACTGGTAAAAATGGTTGCTGAAAACATTAGGTTTATAATACCCAGAAATTCATATTCGAACTATTGTCCTAATCTTTGTCGCCATATTTATTACAATTTCGTACACAGATGTAGGACACATGGCACAGTGAGTAAAGGCGTTGGTTAAATCCAGGGATATGACCCAAAGAGTGTGAGTTCAATAACAGGTTAAGGCAGTGGAGAACTATTAAACATTGCACGTGGAACTAGAACAGTCTACCCCAGTGAGCGAAATAAAGGGTTCAGTTCGATATTCCAACCATCTGAAGAAGTGTACACCCTTTTCACTATAAGTCAGGATGTCATTCCCCATCTTTCCAACATTGTCCGACTTAAAAGTTGCATTCCGAATAATACGTATATATTATTGAATTTTTTTTTTTTTTTTTTTTTCGTATAGTGCATATACTTTTACATGGATTATTTTTATAGGGGTGTTTTACAAATGCAATAGCAATAAAATTGTTGATGGATTTTAAATTTGAATACATGTACAGTAATTAGTGTTAATTCATAACCAATTATTAAATAGACTGAAGCATATAAAAATCAAATAAAAGTAAGATTTCCATTCTGAAACTCATATTTCCATTTGGAATATTCAGCCCCTCTGATCAAGAGGAAGAATTAATTCAAAACAGTGAATAAGTCATCGGGGAACAATTCACAATGCTTCATGGTACAGTGTAACCCGGATATAAGAGACCCGGATATAAGAGACCCGGATATAAGAGAAATCCGGATATATGAGAGATTTTCTCTGGTCCCAAATTAGAGCCTGTGTTAATGTATATAAAATAGACCAAACCCGGATATACGAGACTTCTTCTCCGGTACCGACAACTCTCTTATATCCGGGTTACACTGTAATTCCCTTTTTTTTTTTTTTTTTTTTTTTTTTTAAATATAAAACTAAAGGGAAATTACATTTACCACGACCGATGCAGTTAATCTCCTCCTTGCAAAATCTGCGATATCCACTCAGACAAAATACTTACAATATAAAGGACTAATTCCATCACAAGTTTGTCGATTTAGCGCGACTATGATCGCCTACGTCCATAAAGTAATGGCATTTTTTAAAAAGTGATGTTATTGACGACAGAAGCAATTAATAATGCTTACTCAAGTCGCCCTAAAGTTTTATAAATGCCACTATGCGTTTATTAATATCTGTGTTGGGGTGAAATATCCTTTCAGGATATGTATGGTCACAATTATCCACAGCTTCAGTTTTCTGTTATTCTCAGCGATAGTCGTTCCTTAATTATGTTTCTTTGACCTGGCGGTATATGTTCTTTTAACCATCTATTAGAACACGTCAAGAACGTTACACACTTTTATCCAGGTCTCATTCTCTGCCAAAGTGCCTTCCAAGCCTTCTTTCCTTGCGATGTAACCGGAAAATTTAATCTCCCGCTTTCTGATTGTGAGTAATCATTTACTTGTAGTTCGTATTCTCCTTAAAACGTTGTCGTTTCACTCGAACGCTGCCCAAGCTTCTTCCAGCATTCTTTTCTTTATCTGTGATGAAATCATCCAGCAATTTGATGATTAAAAGTGCGCTCTTTGATAAAAGTAGCCGATTTCTTGAAAAGGAAATTACATTTACTACGACCGATGCAGTTAATCTCCTCCTTGCAAAATCTGCAATATCCAGTCAGACAAAATACTTAGAATATACAGGACTAATTCCATCAGAAGTTTGTCTATTCAGCGCGTCTTATGTCTAAACTGTCAAAGGACAAGTTTGTAAACTCTGTAAAGTTTTTAATGGAGTAACG
>OZ010585.1:111952089-112014589 GCA_963932145.1 Acanthosepion lycidas | reverse complement strand
CGCCAAAGCGTGTATCGTGTATGGCGCATAACTGACTGATCCCTGATACATGGGAAGTCCATTCGATGATATATAATATTCAGTAAAGCTGAAATATTTTTCATGCTACCGCTTTTAAAATTATAAAAAAATACAGTGATCAGATGTTGTAAAAAAGACAAATGAATAACCTGGTCTGAGATAACCATTGTATAATAGTGAGAAAATATAATCATGTATTTAGTGACGTGGGGTTTTTATATGATTATATATGACATTGATTATGCTAACCATGTCCTTCTTGTATATAAGTAATGAAAATCTTGGTAATCCGTATGGATAATCCCAAGGAGGATGAAATCCGAAGAGCTCAACGTTAAATCAGAGAGAATAATTTAATTTAAAGAAAACCAGACACATTTAAGGTTCCATGGTCATAATTTATTTCCCCGGGGATTTTCTTGTTCCCTGGATCATCAGACCTCACTTCCAGGGATGAAAAAGTTAAACTTTTGAAGGGTAGTATTAAATTTCGACCGTGTCTGTCAAACTATCTCTCACCACTCTCTATATCACCTTACATAAGCTTAATACTACCCTTCAAAAGTGTAAGTTTAAATTCATTTTTTCATTCTTGGAAGTGAGGTCTGATGATCCAGCGAAAAAGAAACTCCCTGTGAAAATAAATTATAACCATGTAACCTTAAAGTTGTTTGGTTTTCTTTAAATTATATATTCAGCTATTTTCTAATGAGATTAATCGTGATCTCTACGTATGATGTTTATAGATTTGTGTCTCTTTGCGTGTGTGTTTGTGATCTAATGTTTTGCATATATTTTTACAAGTACATGTGTGAGAGTTTCGTCTTCATTATTAACATTGGATCTTTTCTTTAATGCATAATGTGGCTCCGTTTTAGCATAACCGAACGATGAAGTTAATTATCAGTTTAATGAGACTAATCAAAAATTAAAATAAGACAGATTATTTCTGAGATATCAGGATTAACTGAAGGATTAATAATCTTCGCTCAATGACATTTACTGATCATTAGACGTCTTTCTAGCCATAATTGATTGATTGTTATGAGTTTCGTGAACCGCCAAAAAAGACATCAGAGAGACAAAACCAAGAAAATAATCTGTCACATCAACATTGTATTCGGGGAACACAATTTGTCTTATTTTCTGTTTATTTTCCTTAGAACAGAATTTCTTAATGTTTTTACCCTTGTACCATGTTTGAATTAGTTTTTGTGTCTCAGGATACCCCATCATAAAATTTATTATATACCATTATTAATATCTATCACTTTAAATTAGGTTGGGGCAAAAATAATGACGTAATAATGTCGTTTTTTGATGTATTTTTAACGTCAAAAAACGACATTATTACGTCATTATTTTTGCACCAACTTAATATCAGAGTTTAAGTGGTAAACATAATAATATTGAAAATGTGCATGCGTAAGCCACTGAGATACAAAAATCCGACAGCTACAGGTCCTGACCCCCTGACCAATGAAGGCGGTTTAACAGTGATGTCATATTTTCTTCCTCTATGGCTAGTGTCTCTTCAGGACGTTGACGATCATAGCTCACAATAATTTACTGTCATTTTTCGTTCTTAATAGCTTTTGTCTTTTTGCTGTCTTTCCCACACCCTACTCTGCCATCCATTCGCTCAATCTCGCCAGGTAGATTTTGCTTTGTTTCCCCACCCCAGACCTCTTATCTCTCCTGTGAGTATCAAATTTTCTAAGCACTCTTTCCTCATTACGTGCTTCAACCGTCTCTTCCTGATGTTAAACATAGGATGACACATAGTTATTAACTGGCCATTGACTTGAAATTCTCACAATTTAATGTCCTATCTATGTAAGTATTCGTCAATTATATGAATGAATAAGAAAAATCGTATCTCCATTATATGCATCAATAAGAAAAATCATAACTGTAATTGACGATGCATAGTACGCACTTTTTTCGAAACGTATCTCAAAAATCCTTCTTTGAAGTTGAAGTCGCCTGCATGCTAAATTGATCCCAAAGCTCGACGTAGAAGGCGATAATTTTACCACACTGTCATTTCGACGTAGCTCAATTATATCATATTATTTACTAAACAACACTATCATCACCGACATTATTATTATTAGTAGTAGTAGTAGTAGTAGTATTACCTATACCTTAAAAGTATTTATAATCAGAAAGTACAAGCAACTTTCGTCAGTATCAGCTGTTCCATCATACCTAAATATGACTGAATACACACCTATCATTAATCAACTCGTTTGATTGACTTATTTTTTACAGCTAATCATCGATTTTAAAGTTATTTTAATACCAGAAATTATTTACTTTTAGATTGTAAGAACTTTTGGGATAATAATGATTTCTTGATAAAAAAATCCTATTAAGTCATAGCTAGGATGAGAGGCGGAGTCATGCCTTTCTCTAATGTATTTTCACCTAAGTACATATAATGGACCCGATTGAAATTGGAACTCAGCTCTCTGATTTCCAATTCCGAGCTGGTATCCATTACACCAACCGCACATGCAAACTTACTGATTGGAAGATTGGACATTTTGAGGAGCGTAGAACCACCTCTTAATTGCTGATTTTCTCAGGCCCACCCTGACCCGTTGGGGTTCTAGCTATGGGCAAATAATGAACCCAAAAGCAAAACACTAGGATAAAACACTAAATATAAAAATGTTTTTATAGATAAAATCCCACCAAAACATTTGTTATATAAAACAAAATTACAAACAATACCTCTTTACAGTAAGAATCACGAACAGTACCTCTTTACAGTAAGAATCACGAACAGTACCTCTTTACAGTAAGAATCACGAACAGTACCTCTTTACAGTAAGAATCACGAACAGTACCTCTTTACAGTAAGAATCACGAACAGTACCTCTTTACAGTAAGAATCACGAACAGTACCTCTTTACAGTAAGAATCACGAACAGTACCTCTTTACAGTAAGAATCACGAACAGTACCTCTTTACAGTAAGAATCACGAACAGTACCTCTTTACAGTAAGAATCACGAACAGTACCTCTTTACAGTAAGAATCACGAACAGTACCTCTTTACAGTAAGAATCACGAACAGTACCTCTTTACAGTAAGAATCACGAACAATACCTATCGATATATTCAGAATCACCAACAGTACCTATTTGTAGTAGAATACTGGTGAATACCGTAGTTAGTACTATGTGACTTGTTTGTATCCAGCTTGCGACTCCTTTCAAAGAATGAGTACATTTTCAACACTTTTCTGTCGTCTTTCTACACAAAATAAAGATGCCCTTCTGACACGTCTAATAAGTCCGTGCTTCCTTTAATACCGTCAAATATACTGCACTGAAAAATATTTTTTATTATGCAACATAGATACTTTCTTCACGTATATTCTCTTTTCGCCCAGTAATTGCTTTGACTTCATTTTCTTAAGATTTACTGCACGTGTATGTTGTCATGAAGTACTTACAACAACGAGAAGTAATTAATAAATTAGTCTCCAATCAACGAGGCTCTTGACAATGAAATAAAGGCTATGGCCAAGTTCCAACAACCATTGAGTTTGTTATATTCACTTATGCGCAAAATACCCTTGGGAATGGTATGAATCCAACGCTTCTCTCCTCAGCTATGGGTAAATTAGTAAGACGTGTATCACTAATCGATTATTATCTTACCCTGCCCCCCTGCCACTAAATTCTTACAATCTAAGAAATATTTTGTCGCTTTAAATAACCTGAATAGAGTTGATAACTCGTAGAAAACGAATCAATAAAAGGAAACTGTAATTAAGGACCGCTTAGCATAGTTGTGGTATAAATCATCTTTTTATGCGTTTTCAAAAACAAATGTGCCTAAGCAGGCATCTGCAGAAGGAATTATCTAGCTAGACTAGCGCATAGGTGTACTCGTAAACGTAAAGTTTTATTCTATTTTATCTGACATTTAATTCTTTCATTCTTTTACCTCGGTTACCATCTGTCTCTTAAGCAGCCTCTGACTCAAACCATGGAAGTTTCACTCGACTTTTTGCAGTAAATAAACAATTCTCAAATATGAGAAACATTCTTTCCGAAAGCCACTAACATCAATTTTATTGAAATCTCAGTAAAGAGACTTATTTACGCATTTGTCTTGCCTTCTTTTCAACTTTGTTGATTAAGTGATTCGTTTTCTACAGCTTATCAATACCTTTCAGTTTAACTAAAGACATAATATATTTTTAGACTTTAAGAATTTCTTGAATATAATAATGGTTTAGTGATACAAGTCTTACTAGGCATTTACTCTGTCCCCCCCCCACTAAGACGACTTGTGACTCAAGGTCAGTTTTTAAGGTGGGGAGCCCGGGCGCGTACACACGGGCTAGGAACAAAAATTGCCTCGGTTGCACTGGCCTTGGTGCGAGCACCGATCCCTCTCTCTGGTAGAATGAGAGCGCGCGGCATCGGACAGTTTTCCCCCAGGTCTGGGCATCTCTCAATATAATTTTACTCAGTTGCGACTCTGTTCTTTGACGGAGCCGCCGCTGAGTACACTCTGCCCAAAGACAGAGACGCAACTGAGAGATGATAATGTTACAAAGCACTCAAAAGAGCTATAAACGTCTTACTAATTAACCCATAACTGGGGAGAAGAGGTGGAGCCATACCTTTCCCAAGGGTACTTGTGCGTAAGTTAATATAACGAACCCAATTCAACCTGGAACTCGGCTCTCCTATTAACAATTCTGATTAATTATTATAACATGAATCACATATCTAAGCTCACAGCACGTGGTATTCTCAAACTGTCATCCGTCTAGGTACTGACCATGCTCGACGTTGCTTACCTTCGTTGATCGTACAGGAACCGGTGTTTTAACTCTGTGGCTGGCCGTAGGACACTTCATATAGTACATCTGCAAATGTCACCAAGTCTTTAGTGTAGGTGACCAGTATATTTGAGGACAACCGTTAAATGGACGTTCAGATGGTGCCGAGCGATTCTATTTATTTAGTTGACAAGCGAATATGAACATTTTATGATCAGAATTTATACAAGACTGAGAGAATGAACCCAATATCGGTTTCGGCAGAAACAATTTATAGAAAATGTCAAGGCGATATCAGTTCGCAGTAGTAACATAATATCGTTTATAGGGGCACTTCGGCGGGATGTAATAGGCTTGTCTCGTCAGATCACTTACAACTGAATATTAATTTCCATCCTCAGTGGGTGCCCCAAACTTCCGGCCTTGTTCCACATCTAAGCTACGTTTAGAAAATCATAATATTGTTTGGATCGGTATGAGCGCCAAAGAACAGAAATGACATTATACATCATATCTCATAGCAGGGTTACTGTAACCTTGCACTTGCGCGTCGTGTATTGAATAATGCTTCAGAATGTTAATTGGAGAGCAGTTCTAATTCCAGTTAGGTTCGTTATATTCGCTTACGCGCAAATACTATTGAGAAATGTATGAATCCGGCTATGGGTTAATTAGTATGACTCACTAAACCATTATGATCTAAAGAAGAAATGCGTACAAATCATTTAGATTTCAGTGTTAAATAACCCCAAAAACGTTGTTGATATACCGGTAAATAAAGACGACCAATCAAAAAATGACTTTTCATATCGCATGCGATCTTGGGGTGACCAGAACTCAAATGAAAGGAGGAGGAATCCGGCATTTATACTCAGTATCGTAATACAAAGTAACTTAATGCATCAAGGGGAATATATATATATATATATATGTGTGTGTAGATATGTATATGTATGTATGTATGTAGTGCTACTCGCTTGGAAAACCATGGGTATTTCGCCCTGTAGTAGAACAAACTAGAACCCAAGGAAAAATTAGAAATAAAGAAAACAATCGTCCAGAGTTCAAGCTCAGTCCAAAGAAAAAAACCTCCAAAACGAGTAAAAATAACCACGTAAAGTGCTCAATACACGAAGTAGAGCAAACCTAATATAAGCCTAAAGAACTAGGCAAACTTACCTAGGTTTCACCTAGACGGGTCGTCAGGGTAAAACTGGACTAGGTAGGTTTGCCTGGCTATTTAGGTTTATATATATATATATATATATATATATATATATATATATTGTGTGTGTGTGTGTGTGCACACGCGCATGTGGTCAACATAATATAAAAACATTGTCGATCGGTAACAAGTAGAACCTATATTAACAAAAGTTACTTATAATTGATTACAATCAGAATATCCAAGATACAAAAAAAAAAGAATGCTATATTTTCTATATTTGACGACTTCGGCAATATAATAATCATTATTATACCAATATATCTTTAATTTTCAAATAATCAGGCCTTCAAGATTATTTGTTTCTGAAAAAAAAAGCCACCGATGACATTTATTTTAACCTATCCTTTTATTCAGGAAATTTACTGTTACTGCTTAATTTAGGCAGCAAGCATTCCAGAACAAGGTGTTTCATTAGCGAATGTTATTTTAGAATTCTATCTACCCCGTCTGTTTGAAACTGAAGAGAATAGAGAAAGAAAGAAAAGAAAGAAAGAATGGAAAATCCTCGTCTTCTATTAACTTCCTCGCCGTTTGTGTTTTCGTCTATTGCCACTAATCCTTCCTGATAAAACATCTCAGAGAGGAATATCCTATCAGTTCAACACCAATTTAATATGATTGGATTAACTGTGGCAAACTCAGAAAAAAAAAGTTATCAGGGAATACCGAAGACAACGACCTTTCGAAAAGACAGAACTTCCTTGCAGACACATAAGAATTCGATAATCATACGCCGGTTGAGTAATTCTTCAGTGTTCCGTTTCCAGCTGCCTACTTCGATAAGAAACACCGACGGCTAACATCAACAGTAAGAATGGTTTATTTCTTGAGCTGAAGAGAGAATAATAGATATTTGTAGCACCTGGGTATTGCGAAGTTTTACAAGCTCCCGGATCCATTGATGGCTCTGGGCAAGGCAATAAAAAGGCAGTCTTCCTGCTTTGCGTCTCGAAGAAATACCAAAAGAGTAAAACAAAACAGAAAAGAACTGACTGCAAACAAATGATTGAACTTCTTTCATTCTTAGAAATGTCAGTGCTGACCGTTTGGCTTATTTAGTAGCAACGCTTGTAGTAAGGTTACAATAAAATTAAATTGCAAATGGCACAAATGCTAATCTCCCGTCTGGTGCTAATTTTAAGGATAACCTGATGTATTTTACCAATAAAACTACCATGGGAATTCCGTTTTTGGCTTTGTCAATGAGAGTGTTGTGTCTATTAGGGAATTCTGAAAGTAATTATTTGAATGAAGTTGTTGGTTGGTTGATTTTGTTTAGCGGCATATCAACCTCTATGGATAATTTAATGCCGACATCTAAATATTTTGAATACAATTTTATGGCTTCAACTACAGATAAGATATACTGTTGGTCATTTTGCTATGAAATCTATCATTGGTAATTTTGCTTTAAAAGTGTATTGCATTGCTAATTTTACGATAATGTAAATAATGGTAATTTCATATAAAAATGTATTCCTACCATATTCACCATAAAAATGTATTTTTATACATCAATAGTGTCTTGTTTGGGGGTTCACTAAAATAGCTGGGACCCTAACAAGTGCTACCACCCCGAGTCAGGGTGAACCTGCAAGCAACAGGAATTAAGAGCTGGTTTCATGCTCCTCACAACCTCCAATCATCCGATTTGAAGCCTTGCTACCGGATGTAGTTTACCCAAGACTGGAACGAATATGAATTTTGAGTCGATCAACTAAGGTAGAATAAAGGTTGAATAGTCGGAGAATGCATTTCGATTTAATTTATCGTTTCTTATATCAGGCAGAGAACTTCATTAAAATTCATTATCATGTACTTCAGAGTTTAATTGTCGAAATTTGTAAAGCTAGAATTTGGGATCAGCATAAGTTTTTGCTCGAGAACTGAACACAACGTTCTTACAATCGGCAACAGTCTTTTTTAACCAGTAATGTTAGACTTTCATTTTTCTAGCATATTGTCATATTTTTGCTTGTCAATGGAAAACGAAAAAGACGATCGTTGTCACAGTTAAAAACCAGTACCAACTCATTTTCATCCACAAAAGTCCTTGCTTTGTGTATGGTGGAATATAAAAGCCATTTTCCATTACAAGGTAATGAAAACTGAAGAACATGGCGTTTATTGTTAGTAGCACTGATCGGATAAACTAAGCATGACGTGGAAAGAGAAAAGATATTATTCTCTAGCATGACAATACATGAGCACACTTTGCAAAACAAACCCACAAAAAAATAATATCGTTATAGTGGGAGGAACTTTGTATCTTTCGTATTTACTAGAGTTAGTAACTACATATTTTTATTTGTTTAGACTCCTGGGACATTTATCAGTAACGGAATTGACAGAAACAAAGAAGTTAACATACTTCAGAAACAAATTGATAAGAATATTTCAGATTATTCAGAGAAAAATTCAAATTTCTTTCAAAATGGAAATTATTTTTTTTTTTTTTTTTTTGCTTAAGTGGTTGAAAATAAAGTTGATTACATTTTTGATAAATATTTAAATAAATTTCACTTAGTCTTATGTGCTTTCTGTAATAAGTTTCTAAACACTCTCATATTAGTGTAGTTATAAAAATTCAATTACTAAATTTTAATTGATTTTTCATTAATTAAAAATTGTGGTTTTTAAATAAAGCAAGAAAATGACATACACAGAACATAATTTCATTAATTCCTGATTTGCAAGATCGGTCAGTGTACTCTGAGAACTGGTAAGTAAACAATTATGGCTTCGTGCGGTGCTATTTAATACGCTTTACCATTGAATTTAAACAACATGATGTCGAATGGAAATGTGAATATTAAATTTCTTATAATTTTTCATCCGGATATATATATATATATATATATATATGTGTGCGTGTGTATTTATACCTATTAATACTGAATCTTATTAGGTTGCCGCAAAAATAATGTCGGTTTTTGACGTTAAAAAATACGTCAAAACCGACATATTTTTGCACCAACCTAATAAATCACAAACCGATTTATTATTTAAAGCCAGAAAATATTTTTTAGATTGAAATATCTTTTTTTCAGATGATAATGGTTTATTGATACAAGTTTTACTACTTAATCCATGGCTGGGGGAGAAGAGTTTTGCTTTTTACAATAAGGTTCACCCGGGGTCCACTCAAGTTAGAGGGTTACGTTAAGCGGTGATTTATATGGATAGGAGGGGAAGATAACGGTTAACTCTAGACTTGAACAGGTTAAGAAAATATCCTCTTGCGAGACTGTTCTACAAGGCAGTTGTTCACCGGAAGAAGCTGCTCGAGTGGAACTTCTCACCAATGGAATACGAAGAGAATGGGGGTGGTTTGAGACTATGGAAGTGGCATAGCGGGTCCTAGTCGTAAGTTTAGGTTTGGTGGAACCAAGGGATGTAGTTCGTCCGAACACTTCCCGTTGAAGTAGTAATAGGGCAGTGAGAGACTCGCCACATCCCGTCTGTGAGAAAGAGGTTGGCGGGGGCAAAATAATCCAACGAGGATTCTGAGACGCTTTTTAACTCTATCAAAACTGGAAAATATGGCAACAGTATCTGTCTATATTTCTGAGATAAGGTATCATGTACATTTAAATTATTCGGGCTATTTTCCTCATCTTTGTCGCCATATTTATAACAACGTTTCGGCCGTTATACGCTCCGGCCTTTTTCAGGTGGTTGGAATGTCTATCTGAAACATTTATTTCGCTTACTGGGGTAGAATGTTCTAGTTTCACGTGCTATGTTTAATGGATGTCAGTTATCAGTTATCTGCTTGTTAATTTCCTTCTGAAAGTTCTCCATTAACTTAAACCGGGTTTTGAACTCACACTCTTTGGGTCCTGTCCTGTCCTTGAGGACACATGGCACAGTAGCGGTGAAGAACATGGAGAGGGAAATTAACAGGAGATAACTGATAACTGACATCCATTAAACATGGCACGTGAAACTAGAACAGTCTAGCGAAGTAAAGGGTTCAGTTCGACATTCCAAACACTTGAAGAATGCCGGAGCGTACAACGGCCGAAACGTTGTAATAAATATGGCGACGAAGATGAGGACAATACTCCGAATAATGTAAATAATGGCAACAGTACTCCGTTTTCGGCCTTATCTGGCTCATATAAAGGTAGAGGATAGCATGAGGAGGTGAATTTATATCTTTCCCAAGGGTATTTTCGCGTAAGTGAATACATCGCATACAATGGAAATTGGAACTCTTTCCAATTAACAATTACGAACCTTTATCCATTACACCATCCGCACATCCAAGCTTACAGCATCTAGTATTACCAAGCGGTCACCCATCTAGGTACTGTCAGGCTCGAAGTTGCTTAACTTCGGTGATCGTGCGGTGTTTCAGTATGATGAGGCAGTAAGAGACGTCATAAAGGAGCAAGAAATACTCGGATAACAAAAGACAGGAGGTTGTGGAGAACCATAATCCTTAAAAGGATATGACAGAGAGGGAGGGGAGTATATTTTAGATGTCATCTTTTTAAAAGCATATTCATACTGATAATCCGATTATTGATAGGTGACAAATCTTTACAGAGAAAAAATATTACTAATTTTTCATCAATTGTGCAATGATGTAAAATTCTCTTGTAACTGGCAGTTTTATATTTAACTTTGAAATGAGTACTCAGCAATCGTATCCAGATAGTCAGGATTTCAAACGTTGCTTTTGACGGCAGTCTCTGCACTTTAAGGGCGAACCAACACAAACCCTCAATATCTTAACTAATAGATTAATTAATGATTGATATGAATGCAAGTATTTCAACGGTAATCGACCAGATTTTATCAGTATTTTGGCTTTAATTGACAGTCTCTGAAAACCCTGACTAACATCTTGATAAATTCTGGCACTCCTTCATTGTAGTGTCTAGACCATAAAAGATAAATGTGTTGATTAAATGTTATGGTTAAACTATACAATGAAGACAGACGTTCAAGTAAATCCTAAACAATCAGTGAAGTAAAGTACAAAACAACAAATTGAAGATTTTACTTTATAAAACTTTAAAGAAATTCTTTGGAGTGAACCAAATTGAAACTTTTCAATGTTCAAATACAGCAATTTTTTATCTTTTTATCCCAGGGTTTCTACGAAATTGTGGTACTAAAAATAAGTTAAGTCAGAACTAAGTACATAAGTAGTAGCGGTTTTGTCTCCATTAAAGTTGGAATCTAGATAAAAAAAAAGCAACTGAACCTCCTCAAAACAAGCGATACGGCACACACATACATTTTCTCATATACTTTATTGTAAGATTTACTATTTCTCAATACTAAAAATAACCACAGTTTTAAATAATGTATTTCTGTAGAAAAAAAATCTTCTCACATGTGTTGTCAAGCGAATTCTGTGAGAGCCGACAATGACCTGAAGGTTACTTCGACAATTCTTGGATGATTTAACAATCGTTCGTCACAATATCGATGTCATTATCTTGGTTCTGTGTTCTGTTTCAACGAAGAAATTAAACTTGTGATTATCTTTACCCCTAAAGTCATGGGTAATGGTTCAATCAAGTGGTAACCGAACAACCATTCTCTTTTCAGAATCATTTTATTTTTTCTCATTAACTCTCTCTTTTGCGTCACGTATTTTAATCGTTAAGCTTTTTTTTCACTTAAAAAGCTATAGTGAATTAAAATGTATATGTATGTGTGCGCATGTGTGTTACGAACACACTGTTGTCGGCCTGTTAATAACGGGTTGCAGGTTTTTTTACTAAGAGTTTATCAAATGCAAAGCGTGAAAGCCACAAGGCACAGGGTTATTGAGTGATACATTATAGATCTATGAGGAAGAGTTAAGAACATAGATAACATCTGAAACTAGACTTGGGAATCTGTTCCACAAAATAGCAATTGCCTGTTTGATGTCTCGCATATTGTGCTCAATTTTCAACATTCGTTTCTTTGAAACGTCTCATTGCAACACTAGTCACTAGTCTTTTCTGATTTTAGTTGTAATTTAGTATTAAACTCAATAGGCAGTAGATGTTTAAAGTTCATCTCCAAGCAGCTCTTGTAAAAACCACTTCTAGTATGTCATGTCAGCTTCACCTGCGAGCGAGTTTGTCACAGTGCCGGGGTTCCCCGCTTAGTCCCGATAATTCTGACACGAGAAAGTCTGCCGCCTGTAGACAAATCAGGATCCTTTCAAGTGGTAAACATGTATTTACCTTCTTTCTCAGATTGTCTTACTCTTAATCAAGGTTGCTAAAGGTAAACGTTTTACTGGGTCTGCTGATAGAGATCCGAACCTTCGAATAACTAATATATATATATATATATATATATATATATAATGCTCAAAAGTACCATATCAGTAATTTTAATGAAATATTGGTCAGTGATTGCTTTCTAAATACACCTCTCTCTCTCTCTCTCTCTCTCTCTCTCTAACTTGTAGATTTGTTTTTACGACTTATCAACCACTTGCAGGTTATTTAATGCCAAAAATAGTTTTCGATTATAAGAATCTTGTAGAGATAATGATTTACTGATACATGCCCTACTAATTAACCCATAGTTGGGAGTGAGAAGAGGCGGATTCATCACACTTTTCCCCAGGGATATTTGCAGGTAAGTGAATATAACGAATCCGACTGGAATTGGAACTCAGCTCTCCGTTTTCCAATTCCGAGCCATTGTCCGTTATACTATTCGCACATCAAAGCTTACAGCACTTACTATTCCCAAGCGGTTACCCATCTAAGTAATGACCAGACTCAATGTTTCTTAACTTCGATTATCGTACGAGAACCGGTGTTTCACCGTGATATAGCCGTACGTCTGATAGATAGTATACCTGGAGAAAGTACGATAACCTACATTTGATTTTAGCATACTACTTTAGTTTGACATAAGTAACTTTCTGCATGTAAAATTTGACCGTAGTACCAAATTATTAATCTTCAAATTTCCAAATTCCCATGCAGTATGGTGATTGCTATTACCTGAAAAATGCATTTGTTTAGAAGTGAAAATGTTATCCCATCTCTTCAAGCTCTGTTGTAATGACTTACAAGTTATATCAAGTTGTCTTTCATACTTTTAAAAGTTACCCGTTAATATTATAAATCTATGAAGTCAGAATTTTTTTTATCTATTTTTGAATATCTCATATATATATATATATATATATATATATATATATATATATATATATATATATATAACCTGTTGCTTCATGTTGTAGCACAGAAGGAATATCTACTTAAGGACATCCCAACGTAAATATCATTTTGGGATTATTTTTAGTTTTGAGCAATATCTAACCTACCCGCCGATTGTTTTTTCATTGATCTTCATACATTTTGTAAACGTTCACTAATTTCAACATTCTCGATATAAAATTCACTTTTTTTCCCTCCTTTTTACACATCCGTGTATGCTTAAGCAACCTGTTCCCAGCAACTGCCGCCGGACATTAGAATGATACGTTCAGGTAATAATTTCCTCAGGGGGACATAGTGGACGTTATAACGAAGCTTGTAATTCTAAACCCACATCTCTTGCAGTAGTTGTTCCCTTTGAGAAGGAAACTGCTGGTTAATAGAAACTGTTTTAAAAGAGGCAACAGAAAAAGAACTGACACATTTGTCTTACATTTCCTCTCTCTTTCATGGATAGGTGGTTGGCTTCTATGAACCAACTTGTAGAGGACCAGCGTGAAAATCATGGTTCGTCCCGTAAATAAACTGCTTTGTTTGATTTGATCTCTGTTCCAATTTACAGGTGAGAATTTAAATGTGAAGAAGTCTTAATTTCTATTAAAATAATTAACTCCATTATTTGTAAGTCTTGTACACAAGTATATATAGAAGATGTTATATATATATATATATATATATATATATATATATAGTGTAACCCGGATATAAGAGATTTTCTCTGGTCCCAAATTAGAGCCTGTGTTAATGTACATAAAATAGACCAAACCCGGGTATAAGAGACTTCTTCTCCGGTCCCGACAACTCTCTTATATCCGGGTTACACTATATATATATATATATATATATATATATATATCAGATATTTAGTAGGTTATGGGCTATTTTAACATATAAGATATATGAACTAGTTATCTCTTCATTCGGACAATAAAAAGGACTCTTATTCAATGTGAGATTTAAACATTAGGAATTTGATTTTATCTAAAATAATTGCTGAAGATGATGATACAATGTGAAAGCTTATAGACGACTCGTTTCGCCGACGTCTGTTGGTGTCGTCTTCTTCATGTCAGAAAGGTTTATTTAGGTCCTGTCTATAAGGAAAACGCTTTCAGAATCCAGCGCATTTTTCTTACACATAATCCCGTCTTTCATTTTGAGCGGAATAAGTCGAGACAAACATATGTCGGCGAAACGCGTCATTTATAAGCATTTCCAATTTCTCATCATTTACGTTTGTTTCAGATTTTATTAATATAAAGTAATGCCTTGACATACGAGTTTAATTTGTTCCAAGACTGAACTCGTAACTCAAAACATTTTGTCTCAAAATCAATTTTCACTATTGAATTTAATGGGAATATTTCCGATCCGTTCCATGCTCCTAAAAATCACCCTTATTTTCCTAAATTTAATCCCTATTTTTGTATTTGTGGGTTTCTTACAAGCAAAAACGTGTGAATAAACAAGAAATGTAGTTTAAAAAGCCATAAAATAAAATAGAAAAAAATTGTAAAGAAAAAAACTGTACTAAACCATGAAAACCAGATGAGTCATAGGCCAACTGGCGGAGGAGATAGAGGGACAACGACATCTATTCTAGTAACCACTAAACGAACCTAGTAATGTCAGGCCTAGTCTACAATACCACAGATTAATTTTATCACTTGATTTTTATTTTTTTTAAATATTTACATTTTATCCAATAACAGTATGTAATTTTTTTTTTAATTTTATATTTTTTTTTATTATCATCGATGTAGAACGCTCATTGTGTTTCTCCAAATATAATACTCCTACGTCTTCCTCCATGTTTTTTTTTTTTGTTGTTTTTTAATAATTTCCCACTTTACCTCAAGCGAAATCATGCGTTTCGACTTTTCATTTTCTTTTTTCATTATACTTATTTATTTTCTAACCCATGGTGTCACTAAAGGAAATTTGCAAAATAACGGCAAAAATGATATAATACAACCTCAATAGAGATCCTTCCAGAGCGAGATAAACACATGTATTGTGAGTGGAAATAATCTCGAAACTTGGCGTTTGCTTTGTCAACTAGCGGATGCTTAACTGAAACTCGCTCGTATCTCAAAATTCAGCTCGCATCTCGAGGCAAAAAATCAGCCAAACTCCGGCTCGTGTCTCAAAAATCTCGTATGTAGGTACACTGCTATCTCGAGGGATTACTGTATCTTACAAACACACACAATAATTTATGTGAAAACAAGATGGCTGTAATGGCTTGCTCAACATATTCTTTTCAATTCCACATATAAATTAAATAGAGAAAACCGTTCATGTTAAAGCGGGGACGCGCATTAGTTGATAAACTTAAATACATGTTCGTGGTAAAAGCAGATACAGTGAAATTTCGCGAGGTATACTTAATGTTCTGGCTTGCCCGGGGTTAATATGTCAGCGTAGTATCCGAATCGTCTATTATCGAATTATAACTACCAAATGGATATCGTTGTGGTAGATTTGTTGAAGCTGGTATAAATTTGTAAAATTATGCTAACAGCGAACGAGTTGTCTTGCATCATCGAGGAAAGCTTAGTAGGTTTGTCTCAAATGCCCCAAATTATCTGAATTAAGTTTCCTATGTTGCCTGGAGACGTTGGTTGGCCACGTGATATGTCGGAGTCTGTTGCTGAAAATGTTAATTGATCTGCTTGACCCCATCTTTTCTGACTATCCACTCTGATGTATCGAGAGTGAATAGTGATTTACCCGACCGATGTCCTTGCATATATTTGCGTCGGTAGGCTGAGGAAACTTTCTTTCCAAATTATCGCGCCTTTCAAAATCTATTCTTCTGACTGGTAGAAAATAATCCAGATGAGTTTTTTTTTATTTTTTATTTTTTTTTTTATTACACTAAATTAAATAGTGTCGCCATGATCGGGCTCGGAAACAAAACTAATAAAATGTCTTATCCTAACAAGCTTTTACACGATTTCTTCAATCGTAGATAATGGCGAGGGGCAGATGGCTGTATTTATTCACATAAATTTTCATCGGGTAATTGAATGACAAAATGAAAAAAAAAAAATCTACGTTACGCGTTTCGGTCCAAGAATGACTTCAGATAAACGTTTGTAGTGATTAAATCAGTCTTATATATAACTGTACCTCTTACAATTTAATATGTAACCCACTAACTCAAGTGGCTCTTGTTCCCTGTAGAGGGTGAACATGATTGTTATATATGAGAAAGAGAACGGGAAATAAATGTAACAAACAACAGTTACAATCTAACACCGATAAACCGCCCTGGGTATGAAGATAAACTACATCCGCGTCCAGGGTAAGAGATAAACTACGTCCAATAGCAAGACCTCTGATCAGGAGGTTTTGAGGAGCCTGGAACTACCTCTTAATCTCTGGTGTTCCCAGGTTCACCCTGACCCGGGGTGGTAGCTCCTGTTAGGGTCCCAGCTACGGGCAAGTAGTTAACCCCCAAATTGAAGTAAAAAGCCTTATGAAAGTGTAAAAATGTTTTAAGACCAGAAATATTTTGTCAAAAATTATTTCCAGAAATCAATTTTTCAAGGAAAAATGTATGACCAGCGATATATTTTTGAAAAAAAATATTACCAGCAATACATATTTTTAAAATGTTACTAGCTATACCTTTTTGAGGAAAAAAATATTACCAGAAATAGATTTTTGACAAAAAATATTACCAGTAAAAAATGTTGTCGGCATTAAATAACCTATTGAGCTTGATATGCCGTTAAACAAAATAAACCAAACCAATCTAAACCAAAGAATACATATTCTATTCATACGAATCTATCCTAAAAATGTTGTCGGCATTAAATAACCCATTGAGGTTGATATACCGTAAAAACAATCCAAACTAACACCGATAAACGTTGAAGATAGATGGACACTTAGATTTAAATGTATTTTTTTAATAGTTGGCTTCCGTTGTATGTATTAGGTTGGTGCAAAAATAATGGCGTTTTGTGACGTTAAAAAATACGTCAAAAACCGCCATTATTTTTGCACCAACCTAATAGATGCATATTATCTATCTGACATCTATGTTGTTATCAGTGCGAACTTGTTTCAGTGAGAATCCCCCAGGAATAAGGATCGGGCCTGCCAGTGGTAATATCAATGTTGTATTGAAATAGCCATCACTTTCACCTGACTTGACACCTTGTGATTGTTTTCTGTGCGACTATGTGAGTGTATAGGTCTATATCCCAACTTCACATAAGCCTAGAGGAATTTAAGCAGAGAAACACTGAGACACTGGAGGATGTTATGCTAGACATGCTACGGCGTGTTCAGCAGGAGCTTACTTCTGACTTGACGTGCGTTGTGCCACAGGTGGAGCGCGTATTGAACATTTGTGAAGCATTGTGAAATCAGTTACAAAATGTACATCCGGATTTTGATAAATAAATGTATTGTTCAATATGGAGTCTGTTTAATTATTTTGCCTGGGACATGTAGTTATTGAGATATTTACATTTTAAATTATGTCAGTTTTGGTGGGGGAAACTCTGTATATTACAAAAAAATTACTTCTTGTTTCTTCTAAGATAATTAAAGAATCAGCTATAAAGGCCCAAAAGTTGTCGTAAAATTTTAGCACGCTAACGTAAGTTATTTTCTTATTTCACGAATTAAAGAATATGCGAGAAAGATCAGACAATAAATGATAAAATAAAACTTTCGAATATTATCAAATTATTTTTCTTATTTTCATTATTTATTACTACTTTTAAAAAAAATTTTATGCTTTGTTGAGTATTTTTGTGAAAAATAGTCTCTTTCTCATTGATTTCTACAAGAAAATTGTCTCTTATTCTCTGATCAATAAGACATAATAATTGATTCCTCGTTTTCGATACAGAAGTTAATTAGCTAATTATTAGATATCATTAACAGGTCCCTTGCCAAACGTTTTCTCAATAATTGTAAATTCGTAGCAATTTATGACAAATATACACGCTTCTAGTCAGAGAGACGAGTAGTATAGTTGCTAGGCATTTACTTGGGATTGACTTGGAATGAAATCTCTTCTTAATGGTCATTCGACCAAAACTCATAATTAGCTTGTTTCAATTACATCCATTTAGTGTTCGAATTACGAACATTGAAAACTGAGATTTTTTTTTTGAAAACTCGTTTTAGAATAATTAATTCTTCAAAAATATCTATCAATAGATAATATCTATTAATATATTTGTCATTTTTATACAATTCATTATTTTTCAATGTAGTAGCAAACAAAAATGTATATTGCTTCAAGAGAATGGATATGAAGATAAACTACATCCGCGTCCTGGGTAAGATTATAAACTACTTATAACAGCAAGGCCTCTGATCAGGAGATTTTGAGGAATGTGGAACCACCTCTGTTCTCAGGTCCACCTTGACCCAACGAGAATTGTAACTGGGCTTACCGATTAATAATTCGTAGCCATTATCCATCACACCACTCGCACATTCAAGCTTACAAACGATCACCCATCTGCGTACGGACCAGGCTCAATGTTGCTTAACTTCGCTGACCGATCTGGATTCAACGTGATGTGACCATAAGCTTTTCCTTTTATGAGAATACTTAATTGGGCAATATCACGCATACATGCAAATTTGTCCAAGGAAAAGGAAAATCATTTATTTTTAAGTCCTTATGTTGCATAGATAAATGAAGAGTGTTCTTTAGTATATCCAATTGCAATCTCTTTTGACAGAGCAATTTCCTTGACTTCCCTTCCGATGTTTTATCACCGACACATCTTGCAAATATTTAGCGACAAGACTTAACAATTTCTTTTATTTTTCATCAGATTTTCAGATAAGGAATTATTACCAATATACATTGATTTTCTCGAACTCGTATGCTTATCTTCGCTGTTACAGTCATAATGTTTAACTCATTGTATCAACTTTCTTTGTCTTCGTTGATAAACTACCGGAAATTTCGGAGCCGTCTTGTAACATATATGGCTTCGTGGAAAAACATTAGTTAAGGTGAGGTAAGTAGTTTGAGGTCGTCAGTTCAATCCGCGGGTAATGTAGTGTTTAGATTCAAAACAGCCAGGCGGCATAATTACAATGAATTTACCTACAGGTTGAGAATACTTTATCGTAAATTCTTGGAGCCGGAAGTTCGTCGGTTATCAATTATTTTACAATACAGGCTTATTTAATTTGTATATATATTTTTTGCATCTATATAATGGTGCATCTTGGGAATGGAACCCAAGTATAAATACGATATCCCTTTGCATTTCATAACAGAGCTTATACATATACCATGAATGTAGTTTTGTATGAATAATATATATCATGAAAGTAGTAAACAATTTGATAAATTTTGTTACATATATATATAGGTAATGGGGGTAGTCATGCAATGCCCACGCGGATTTTTAACTGATGAAATTAAGATTTAACGTAAAAATAATGTTTTGTACTTTCTGTTCGTGTACAAAAAAAAACTGATCATTACTTACAAAAATATATAAATTACAACAGCAAACACTAATCCTACAGCAGTTGTAAGAAACTGGAGGGAGAGGATACATCATCGATTACATCACTGTGAGTGAGAAAAGCTGCCATTCTCTCTTTGATTAAAATGTTACAATGCATACAGGTACAGCACTTGTATAAAACCAAAACGCGTGTTCTGATTACAGTTAAATGTAATGAAAACTAAAAAAAAAAAGCCAGCATTTTAATTGTAACGCTGCAGCGCAATGATCATGCTACGGATAACCATGTTATCCATTTGTGGCAAGTTATGATGGCACCTGGAAAACTTTCGGATTTTGGAATTTCAGATAAAGGATACTCAGCCTGTAGAAACGAGATCAACTCTATAAATAGTGGCTAAAGGAAAACAATATAACCTCGGGTACTGAATAAAGAAATCTATTAAAAATTCTCGGTATATTAGAATTAAGACAGAAAACTGAAGAATGTCGGAGTGCTTAACAGCGAACATAAGGACACTCTTTTGAGTCAAGGAATGGAGATATATATATATATATATCCGGTATTTAGTATCCATGATAGAACTAACATATGTAGTTGCATGCATAGTTGTTTGTGACCTTAGGTTTCGGGACCTTCAGACAAACTGTTTTTTTTTTTCAAAAGCTTATTTATGCTTTATTTCTGTTTATGTGTCGTGGGAGGGGGAAATTTTCTTGTTCTGTGTTTCTTTGGGATCTTAAAAATTAGTAATTTCCACCGCACCATCAAATTCACTATAGAATATTCCACCACTTCCATTCCGTTTCTGGACACGCTGGTACGTCTAAAAAACAACCACATCTCTACTACACTTTACACCAAGCCGACTGGTGTTCATTGCTAGCTCAATTTCAAAAGTTGCCACTCCACGAACCTAAAGAAATCTATAGTCTACTGCCACTACTTACGCATCAAATACATATATTCTCACAGGGAAGATAATGTCTTGCACATAAGACAACTCTACAATCATTTTCTAAATAGGAATTATCCACCCAAAATAATCAAAGAATCTATCACCAAAGCTTCAAAACTCAACAGAAATACTCTCCTTAACTATGTAAATAAAAGGAATTCCAGAATCTCGATGGTCTTTGATTTTAAACACAACATCGATAAATTTTCCCACACATTAACTAAAGATATCCAACATTTAAAATTAGCCATTTATTTAGGGATAGCCCCCTGCACTCGAGGCCACTTTCACCCAACCTCTTCAGACATTTGACATCATCAAAAATCTGCAAAACACAACCACACCAAGGTAATGTCATCTGCAACAAAACTCACGCAGTATTTAGACCACCTTCTCTAACCCTGCGACAGCTCCAATCTCGTCTCGTATATCAACTCTTCTGCCACAAATGTGACAAGGGGAATTATTTGGTGGGGGGGGGACCGGAACTGAGTTTCAATTACGGTTCAATAACCACAAGAAGAGCATCAGGGACAACAACAACAATATTCCGGTATCTGTACACTTCAACCAACCTGGTCACAGCATCGACGACGTCAGGTGCGGGCTTTTAGCGTCTGGCTTCGACAGCCAGGAAGATAGATCAGGATTGAAGTTAGTGCAAAAATAATATCGTTTTTGACGTGTTTTTTAACGTCAAAAAACGATATTATTTTTGCACCAACCTAATACATCCTAAAAGTAAATTCCCAGAGAAAAAGACTAAACAGAAATTTGGGTTTACTCAAAGAGTATTATTTCCACAAGGAAACCCATTACCAACAACACCACTCCTCGAATGAGTCAGTAGCCTCCCACCCATTTTAAATTAAAATTTTAACAATCATTTCCACCTATTTTTTTCTGCTCTGACACCTATGCTTTCGCAAGTTTATGTGGTAGCTAGTGCATATTAACACACTGTTAGGTGCACCTATACACACAGCGCATCTATTTTTGTATGTGTTTTTCTCCCATTTTTTTCCTTTATTATTATTATTATTATTTAACTTGTTTATTTTTTCCGTACCCCCCATTTTCTGACAATTGTTTTCCAAAATAATTTTTTAACAAAATTTTTTATCAAGATGTTTTATCCTTTTTTTTCTGTTCCTTCCCTCTTTTTTCACTTTTTATTTTTATACCTATTTCCCTTTGTTCCCACACTCTTTTCCTATCACGCCAAATATCTCGGCACTGACCAAACACGAGACGTCTTCCCTACCCCAAATCCTATAACCCTCTTCCTCTGTGTTAAAAAAAAACTCCTTACTACCCACACCGATAAAGACAAAACAGCCTAAAACGTTCCGCGCGATCCCATTTTTTGAACCTCAGTGTATTTTCAAAAAAAGTTTCGCACGCGAGGAATCAGACAGAGGTTGGATTTTTACTAATAATACCATCTACAACAGGATTCACACCAGTCACAAGTAAAACCGTTAGTGAGTCTTTCCCGTTTCTCTGTTTATTTCTCGTACCGCTGATGAAGGACACAGGCGTTCCAGAAAATTCCGGACTTAGAACCTTCATTTCCGGGTTTCATTTCTGTCCTGTAGTTAATAATTAATGTTTAACAAATGTTTTTCGTACTGATCACATTAGTACCCTTTCGTTTGCCCTTTTTTCTATTAACAAATCTATATATTTCACATATAAATGTGTGCGAAGCTATGTCACAGGATACCTTGATCATCTTCGCAATTTGATTATTTAATGAATATATATTTTGTCTTTTTAATTTCATCCTTTTTTCCTTAATTACATATTTCTGAAACTCAGACCCAACAACTAACCTCAGTTTTTTCTATTATTTGAGTCTCATACTGCGTCTCGTATCGTCGTCTACTAAGCGCATCCATTATGCAAAATTATATTAGAAAACAATGCACAATGGCAACTCGTGTTCTAGTTTTCCGTTTGAATACAGGTTTACTGTAATTTTTATGTTTTGATAGGGAAAGGAAATTTAAAATAATAAAAAAAAATATTTAATGATGTAAGTATTCATAGAGACCCTGTAGATTGATTTGTTGTTGTTTTTAGTTTATTTTTTACAGTTTATCAACCCTTTATGAGTTATTTAAAGCCAAAGCATATTTTACTTTGTAAGGATAATTATTTTTGCGAGTAAGTATTGTATTAACAGTTTTTCATCATAACAATGATTTTTCTCGATATAGGTCTTTCTATTTACCCCATATCTGATGAGAAGAGAGAGATTCATACCTTTCGAAAGGTTTTCTTGCACATGTGACTTTAACGAATTCGAACTCAAGCCTCCGATTTCTTATTCTGATCCGTTATCCATTACACCACCTGTACATCTCCCAACTCTGTAGAGTATAAGTATGAATTACAAAGTGATTAACAATTTAATATGCAGCATATAACACTGGACATTTCTATCACTTTTTCTGTGACATCATGCAGTTGTATCTCCGCAATCGTTTCAAATTTTAATCTGGACAATAGATATATTAAGCATCTGCATATATTTAGTAATTTTTGTATAGTGTGGCACTTGTCTAAAATGCTGTATACAGTGAGGTTTCAAGTTGCTAGCACTGGCTTGCGAGATAGGCTTACTAATCATTCATCTAAAACAAGCATACTACGAGTGTTTAGCGACTTGGTAAGCTTAGATGTGGCACACCACCGAAAGTATGGCGCATCCAGCGATAAATTCTTTCATTTATATGACGTGTCCCTTCATCGTAGTGGTCATTGTTTTCCAATTCTTATACTTTTTAACTGCTACTAATGTCGTCCTCTTGCTATCACCTCTACACCTTATTCTGCCATCAAGCTTATTAAGTTACTTACTCACTGTTTCCCTCAATCCAGCTGTCAGTATCACATTGAAGATAAAGGGGATTAGAGGAAGAGGATGAAGAATAGGAAGAAGAGAAAGAAGAAGAGAAGAATACTTAAAAACAAATAAATATGTGAAAAATAAAGCTAATAGCAAAAAAGAAAAAAGTTTGTAATCAACCCCGCTGTCAGTGTCAAATTCTCCAAGTCCTCTTTCCTCAACACGTGTCCAAGAGATGTTGATTGTCTCTTTGTGGTTCGAAGTATAACTGTTCTTTTTATTTCCATTTTCTTTAAAACTTCTTTATTGTTCACATGCTCCATCCATGGTATTCTCAGCATCTATCTGTAGAAAAACGTTTACTTTGTCTCAAGTGGACCACGTCTCTCTTATCTTAAATGTCCTCTTCATTTTAGATCGAAGAAAGAACTCGGCCCCGGGGATTCCAACACTGCAACAGCACCTTCCTCATTGCAAAAAGAGTGATTAAGTTGGTATAATATGGATGCCAGCGTGTCAGTGTTTGCAGCCTATTCCAGATCAAAATTTCTCTAAAAAATACATGTTAGGCTACGAACCTATTAATCCAGTCTCGTACATTTATTTCGTGCCAATATGTTTACGGTATTTACATTGTGGGATTACTCCACTTGTCTACCAAGGAACTTCTACTGATAACTGCAAGGAAAGCAGTATAAAAAGGGGTATAATGTCTCTCTTGCTCTATACACACCTTAAATTAATATTTGTATTCTTTCTATTTAGTTGGCTAAGGCAATAAAATGTTATTAATTGTTGAAAACACGTCCACTGTCTCTGTCATTATATATTAGGTTGGTGCAAAAATAGTGACGTAGTAATGTCGTTTTTTGACTTATTTGTTAACGTCAAAAAACGACATTATTACGTCATTTTTGCACCAACCTAATATATGACTTCAATAAATATTAGTTGTTAGGCCCGTAACAGCCCTACACCCGTAGGTGAATACGTATATAGCTACGTACATGAACACGCGCCACACACAGAGATGCACAATTATAATATGTGTGTGTGTGTGTGTGTGTGGACAGTATCTTGGACGGTGCTGATCAAGCTTTAGTTTTTGAGGTCTTTCCATATTACTGCAAACTTCCATCCCGTGTTATAAAAGCGCTGCCTAACGTATTCTTGGCGTATTTGAATTATTCTCATTTTTTCTGTTGTAAATTTTCTTAGTTTTTATTTTATGCATTCTTTTGATGGGCATATTTTTATCCTGTTAATTCTTTTATGCATAGTTGTCTTATCTATTAGGCTTATTCTTTTTTCTTTTTTTCTTTCCGAACACATTTAATTAAGCCATACCTATTTTGTCTTCCTAGATTTATTTCTAATTTCTGTGTTTTATGTTCTATAATCTGTACCATTCGTTGGCATTGTTTGCTGTCTCTTTTTAATCAGCTACAGATGTCTGCTACATGTTCGTAATAATCTACGATGAATCTGAATGTGAAAACTAATTTACTGTTTCTACACATGAAAAAGGAGACACGGGTAGTATTAGGGTTATCAGTGCGAACAGTGTATTCGACGTACCGAGTTCAATTTCCACTGGATTCTGTTTCGTTCATTTTATGCCTTTGAATCCATCTTCCTCCAGGCTTGTGTTAAATAGAAGGGTAGACTGGGTTCTCTTCCCTTGGTGACAATCATATAGGAGAAGGAAAACACGGAATTTCAAAGCAATCTGAAGTGAGATGGGCTGCATCAAACTAAATGACACAGGGTACACCACTGCAATTATGCTGCTACAGTGTCAACAATGCTGTATGAATTTTTGTATTTAACTCTTATTTACTATTTTCTGTTATCTGCTCCTCGAATTTAATTAAAAGACGTCATGATTTAGAGCTTTTAGAAATAGGTTCTGTCCTTAACTTTTTACATGTGGACAGCAGTCCATTTACTTTCTACGATTCTGTGTACAAGTGACTATCGCCAATAAGAGAAGATATAAATTTAAGGCGTGATATCGGGGATATAAATAGGGAATACAATAAAAGAAAGAGATATTATCCCAAACAAGAACATTTTGTTCGTGGGGTGGTTTGTGGTGATGAATTCTTTCATATGATTGATGCGAAATGGCAGCAAAAAGTTTAAAAAAAAAAAAAAAGTTCCAATTTAATTTGACGAACCTTGAATAATTCCTGTTAACCTCTACAAACTTACAGTCTTATAAACACATTCTTGTACTGGGTTAGCTTAAATATGTCGACAACCGGCTTCCGTTTTACTCACTTGCAAATTGGTCCCTGTATGATTGCAAACTCACAATCCTATTCATTACTGATCATTCAACATCCTCAATGCCATTGATAGGCTGATATTACAAGCAAGAGACTTTCAACGCTGTGATTGTTGGTGATGGGTCAATATGGCGTGAACTAGATTCTATTATGAATCGTCTTTAAACTAACAAGATTTTCCTCTCCCTAACCTAGAAAAGTAATTTATTTTTTCCTACGTTCGAATTGTCTTATTTGGCATAGCAATAAAGGCGGCGAAAATTTTTCTTCCTTTATTACGGAGAGCGTGAAAATCTTACACGCTTATTAGCATATTTTTTTTTTTTTATTTGATCCCTTTTTTTTCTACAATTACCCACGAATTCATTGCAGTCTGTAATTATGGCACTAGCACATTTGGTCAGTCGTAAAAGAAAATGCAATAAAACCCAATAAATTAGAGCGTATCTTGAAAAGAAGATTATATCAGACGCCTGTACTCTAACATTAACAAAAAGATAAAGAAAATTAGGGAAAATGTAAATAAAAGAAATAAACAGAAATCAGTCGTCCTATAAAATGACGTCTATTTCTTGCTTTATTGGCCAGTGAATAGTTGTAAGGGAATGTACTCATAACGAAATTATCAAGTAATAAGATTGTAAGAGAACACACTAGGAAATCTCGTGGATATCTAAGATTTTACAAGTATTACAATAGCCGTTTGAGGCAAGAGCGAATACTTTTTGCATGCACATGAAGAGTATATTGGGTTGGCCAGAAAGTCCCGAATCCCTTAGGAAGCGGAAAGGAGACAACAAAAGTTTATGGAGCAACACCAAAATTTATTCTTCAAAATAAAGTCCCGACCATCTTCTTCTTGTTCGACATTCCAACCACCTGAAGATGGCCGGAGCATACAACGGCCGAAACGTTGTAATAAATATGGTGACAAAGATGAGGACAATAGTTCGATTAAAATAATTTAAATAATGTACATAATACCTCATCTCAGAAATATAGACAGATACTGAAAAAAATTTTGGCAGTCAGAGATTGGCAGCTGGCTTCTCTAGCGATCTAGCACTAACTTCCCAGTGAGGAAAAACTGGCTGATTACATTCAATGCCCCGAAAATCAACCTAGTTCCATTCCATCACCGCCGTTCGGACCCCTACTGTCAGTCATGATGAAAGGGTATCGAGGAGGACAATGCTTTGAAAGAATACTGGGCCTCAAAATCACACCTGGCCTCAAGTACATACGATTCATCGCTTAAGATGCAGGTAAAATAGTCAACTCCCTGTCAGTAAGTACCTGACTGCTCATGCTATGCTCTAATCTTTACATGAGACAGATCGGGCCGAAAATGGAGTAATGTTGTCATATTTTGGCGGGAGCTGCCCAGTCCTCTCTTTCCAGTCTTGACAGATTTCAAAAGCGTCTCCGAGTCCTTGTGGGAGACGAACTATTTTCTAACCTTTCTCTCACTGGCGTCACTACTCTACAGCTACTTCCATGGAAACTGCTCGAACGGAATACATCCCTTGATTCAGACAGATCGAACCTTCACGACTAGGACCTGCCATGTCACAGTGTAGCAAACTACCCACATTCCCTCTTCCGTCCGTGAGAAGTAAATTCCCCTTGAAATTTTGCTTCCCGCGAAACACTGCTCTGTAAAACAGACCCCTAAGATAATTTTTCCCCGATCACTACAATTTTAACCTGTTCAAGTATAGTGTTAACCGTTATCTCCCCTCCTATCCGTATAAACTACACCTTAATTTAACCCTCTACTTCGAGTGGCCCCCGTGCCTTGTACTAAATTAAATTTAGCGTAAAAAAACAAAGATTTTTTTTTATAACTGTAACGTTATGGGACGTATCCAATCTAAAACTGGTAATAATGGCCGATGTAAACTCGCCCAACAATAATCAAGTAACTATGTTTCTAAAATATAATTAATCTTGTCCAGTTAATAAAGGTGCTGGGTAAAAGTAAATAGAATCATCCAGAAAATAAAACATATTTCTTGCAGCGGTATAAACTGATCTATCCTACCATATAATCTGGGTATATAATAAAATAAAACCTCAATATTTCTTGATATTTGATTTACATGGCATGTGACAGAACATGATGCATTATATCCCTGACTATTAACTTGTGATTTTCCAAACGTAGCTTAGATGTGCCACAAAGTCAAAAGCATTGGGCACCCAGTGAGGATTGAACTCACTATTCAGTCGTAATTGCTCTAGCGAGGAGAGCTTGCTAACCATGACGAGGAGCCCATTTTCGACTATTATCTGTGGATACAATAATATGGGAAAAGAAAGTTCAAATTCGGCCTAAGTGGGTATATTCTAGACTGGCCCATTTTATATTCGGGGGTATAAACCTGCCTAGCCCAACTTGTAGCCGTGGTATAAAAGAGCCTATCCTAGAATAACCCCGGGTATAGGCTGTTTCATCGACAGTAGAATTCATGTTAAATCCTACAAGTGACCAGACCATTTAGAAAAGGCTTGAAAGTTAGTTGTCCTTTTTGGTTAGGAGAGACTTTTCTCTATCAGCCGTCATACAACCAACACGAACTAAGGTAAAAAAAATAGGAATAAACATGTTTGTTTCATTCCTTAAATGTTCACTGTTTTATTTTTTAGATATTTATTTTCATTTCCATGTCTTCTTTTCTTGTTTTTATCACTGTTGTCGTTTATGTATAAGCGTTTTGTTAGCTTGCTTCTATAATAGCCATTCATGCTGTTCACTTTTCACAGACTTTACAACTATAATGCAAATGAATTGTATTTGCCACTTCAGGATCAAAAAGCAAAAAACTTCAGAAAAAAAAATGTCAAGTCTGTATCAGCACGAAAGAAAAGAAAAAAAAAACGGAAAATATCTTAATTTTCCGATTGTTATTTTCCAATAAATCAAAAACATAATCGATCAATTCCCAACCCCCGTTGATCACCAGTCCAAATGATTCTATTCGTAAATATTCACTCACACACACATTCATCAGCCCCGATATTGAAATTTTTCAAAGCTAAACTAATTCTAAAATGAAAGGTAATATAACACACAAATCATAGTTTTAAAAAATTGTGTGAAAGAGACGGACTTCTGTTCTCATTGAAGGTTTCTTAAAGCTAATTTTTTAACAGATTTATATTCGTCTAAATATACTAACCATAACTATTTCCTGCAAAATAGTCTTTTTCTCCGTTGCATTAGTGCGATCTTTTTTTTTTTTTTTTAGTAACGTACCTTTCGTCTGTGCATATATCTATGCAGCATTTTAAAGTTATATTGAAATTATTTCAATATTTTGACCATTTTAAATTTTCCTATAACGTATCGTAGCAGAAAGAGACAAACGCTATTTTTGTCTCGTTCGTTTAAACTCTTCCATTAAACTCTTCCATATTGGACGAGTTTAGACTTTAAAAAGTTAAATCGGCTTGGGGCAACAGTCACTTTCCAAACGGACTGTGTATTGATGGTATAAAAAAATTCCTTCTAGTGATCTGAATCTGCAAGATAGGTATTTGTCAGTGTGCCCACCTTCGCTACCGAAGGTGACACATGGTAAGGATAATTATAAACATGACATTATTTACGTGAAGCAAGTTGATCTCCCAGCGTAACCTAAACTAAGTCTTCATCCCAAAAGATCTTGAATGTTTCATTAAACTGTAATAGTTATCCATTAACACCTCAATACCACAACTGAACTTTTGCATTAAAAGATGCAAATATTTTAGCTCGCAGAGGGAAATAGGAAGGTGCCTATTCTGCTACAAGGAATCATATTTTGTAAATCAACCGACTAAACCTGATGCAGATAGGCATAAGTCCTGCTTTATTTAACAGAACTGTCCAAGATTGATAATCGGTGGGGAGGATTAGACACGTATACACACCAGCAGGTATTAAAATTGAAAACCAAGTTGTAAAATGGCACTTTGTAGATTCCTGTGTCCCTAATTTTTATTAGCGATGGAAGAAATTTGCAGTGGGAATTCTAGTAAAATTCTGTCGACTCCCTTAGTTCTTGCATTGATTAATTTCGTATCTGAAGTGAGTTAAGTATTCTTTATAAAATAATGTTGATAATTAATATTTATTTTATTTCCACTTGAGTAGTGAGGAGGTTTACCAAATTATCCTATTAATAGTCCAATAGTCTACATCTCAAAGCTCATCGCCACTAAATTAACTTTCTTCTCTATAATAATTTATTTTATATTCAGATTTTTATGTCATGGGGTGCGTTTTTTTTAAGTTACCGGAGAGTATGAGGTATTATGGTATATGGAGTATTGATTGGTGAATGCGCAACTTGTAACGATTGAATGGGTCGTGAATCTGATTAGCTAGGCATATCTTTGTGAAGACCAGCTTCAACCCCTTTTCTCTTTTTCGGCCTTGTGCCACAATTGTGTATATTTGACACAGTAAATCAAAATAACTTATTTTATATCTAATCCAAGAAATCACAGATAATGGAAACACTGAACAGATTTTATGCCATAAAAAATAAATGACTGCTTATAATTCGTTTTACTTTATTAAAATCAATGCACATCTATGACATAATGAAATTCCAAACAAATTTTTAGAATTAGAATTTTTAGTAATTAACTGTTTGTAATACGCACTTTTAAAGGTTTGTAAGTGTAAAAATTAAACGTGCGTATTACGCACGAGTCTAAATATTTCTTTTTTTTCCAGTAGCGTTAGTTACAATTTTCGTTACTGTATGGCCGAAAGTAACTTTAAATTTATGGTTCAAACTAATGTATTAAAAAGTTTAGATATCTAATCAAATACAGCATGTGTTTTAAAAAGAAAAATTATTTAGGAAAATATAAAACTCTTATTTTGCTTGAATAGTCTTCCTCAAAGATACACCGTATTACATTTTCATCTATCTTATCAGTGTAAGACCTGCCTTATTCGATGTTTCTGTCGTTCACTAAATCATCTTATCCTTCTTCTTACTCAAAAAAAAAAAGTATGTTATCTTCACTGCCGTCTAGTGCGTTCGAGACGCAAAAATTTAATAATTTTCCCACGGTGGTTGGGAACAAGCAATTTAAATGACATGTTGATAACGATACTTAGTGATTGAAGTACACAGATCATCCCACCAGTGTTTACCTGCACATTTTAAAAATTCGATGTGTATTATAACGGAGAGGTGTGAATAATTCCAAAATTTCGCGCTCGAAGTTAGAAATTCATATTCGCACTTGCGTATTATACACGAATAACTGCGGATCGTAACTTTATAAATGTACTTCAATAACTCAGGTTTTTCATGACGTTGGCGTAATATTCTTACCAAATGCTGTGTATGTAGTTTTAGCATATGCTTTAATTTGTTCTTTCACGCCAAATAACGACAAATCACGCGAGTTTACCAAAAAGATTTTGCGGACGTCAGTCTAATATCCTGCCGAAAAATAAATGGGGTTTGTTATCAGTAGTGGCAGTTCCCCTGCATTTGGATAAGCATACAGCAGATTTTGTTTTATTGATCTTTTAAAATTAACAATGGTGGTAGGGGAGGTGCATGATATGTTTTCCAGACCCAAGGGTTTACTTCCCCACAAAAAATTTTTATATTTTTAATAAAAGAGAAAGAAAGTAAATGGGCGAATAGTTTGAATTTTTTCTCTCATTGATAAATTGATTCATTTTTAGCTCATTCCATTTATTGATTTTTTTTTTCCATCAATATTTAAAAAAAAAATATTGATTAACTTTTTTTTTCTCCAGCCTCTCCCACATTTTCCGATTTATATTTGTGCATGTATGAATTCATTCTGTTTTCAGTCGTATTATTTATTTCAAGAATTGTTTCGCTAGAATTTTTTTTACTTTATTTCTTTAATAATAAAAGTTCTTTAGTTTTGAATTGATTTTTAAGTTTTATTTTCTTTACAGCAATAAGCATTGTTCTATTTGCTATTATTTATTAGCGAAACTATAGAGAAACATTTTTCTTTCCTTTTCTTTTTTTTTTCTTTTTTTAACAGCACGATCAGGTCTGCTTTCTTAATGGAGGCGATAAATACCAGTTTCTCTTTTTCTCTCTTGATCACCTGTGCAAATGGGAAAGGCAACATTCAGGAACTACTACCATTTTTAATAACATTTTACATCAAAAACTCTTTATACTAAACAATTTAATTTTAATCAAAAAGAAAAATTAAAAGTAAATTTTACTTATTCTCATATGAAACACACTTCTTATTAGTGTTCACTAGTTTTACTTTACGAATTATTTTCTTGTCAGAACAATGGGATCAGTATCACCCCAAGCAAGGCAACTGGGTGTCGAAGAATGAGGAAAAGAAACATTAATAATAAGCAGGAAGTGAAAAGAGTAATCAAGAGAACAGTAGATAGTGATTGATATTGCATTTAAACTTTTGCAGATTAAAGAAGATTTGAAAGTATGGTGCTAGAAGGGAGTTCAACAAACGAGAAATGCGAGAGAAAAAACTTACGGCTACATCTAGCCCGATCAACTGTAAATTTGAGATCCCGATTCCAGTTTAGTACAGCGTTTAAGTTATAAAAAAAACAGTTACCGTAGAGAAAAGTTAATCCAAACAATTACCAGGAAAATATTTATAAAATATGTATATAGAGGCAATCTTACGGCGATGGGTAAGTGACTGAAGATGAGCTGCCATATCAGGACCAATAATGTTGCTGATTCTTTAGATTTTATTAAGGGGTTCAAGGTAAATAGCAGGGACATCGGACCATATGTGACAGCAATATTCTAAGCAAGGACAAATGGTTGACTTCTAGATATGCAAGGCAGATTCCAGAGAGAAAAATTCTCGCACGATACTGTAAATCGACTGGCAGCTGACCTAGTAATTAATTCAATATAATCTTTTCACCTCGCGTCTGCTGAAAACGTTAGGCACAATGAATCAATTTCCTGGAGGTTAGCATCAGCCATTCTGATGGGAGGCAGAGAGTGATATCTCAGATGATTATTGGAGAGAATCTGAATTTTGGAAGCCTTCTTTTGCCCATACTCACAATGGACTACTCACAATTAGTCATTTTGAACATCGGCTGCGATTTTGACCTTGATGTTACTATTGAGACAGCCGTTTTGCCATTGTTATCGAGGTAGGAGTAAATGGTTGTGTCATCAGCATAGATGTCAAGTTGAGCTGATGTCATCCAGAAGTTCGTTTACAAAAAATTAAAAACAGGGGAGATAGGGCCCTGGGGATACCCGCGTTAGTACGAGTGGCCGTTCGGACTTTCATTTCACGATTTGATAAGATAAACTGGATCAGCTCAAAAATGTGCGTGGAGACGCTAACATTTCAGCTTGTGGCGAAGACCTGTATGCCAAACTCTGTGAAAGGCTTTCGAGATGTCCAATGTGTAGTATACA
Organism: Acanthosepion lycidas; assembly: GCA_963932145.1. NCBI lineage: Eukaryota > Metazoa > Mollusca > Cephalopoda > Sepiida > Sepiidae > Acanthosepion > Acanthosepion lycidas. The sequence continues at coordinate 111,981,340 of OZ010585.1, read as the reverse complement.
CCGTTTTGATCTAGAATATGAGAGACTCTTTCCGCAATTATCGTCACTACATCAGCAGTTAGCTTGTAGTTACTTGTCTGAGAAAAGGCCCTGCGATGGGATGCTGAACCACTTCAGCATTGATTAGGGCCTCTTGAAGATTCCTAAAAGAAATAGGTAGCAGACTAATGGGCCGATAGTTGGAAGGGTCTGACGACTCACCAAAGTTCTTAAAAACTGGAACAACTTACGGTGACATTCAGTAGGCAGGAAAGCAAGAGGCAGCAATGCATTTATTGTACAGTTTAGAGAGAACATGATCCAGTTCGGGAACACACTATTACAGGGTTACCATCGAGTCACATGCTTTGTGTGGATCAAGGTTAGAGATGATAGCAGAAACCATGGAAGTGGTTATATGCAGGACACTTAATCGAGATTGAGTTCTAATTGGAAAGTTAGGCAGAAATACTACAGATGAATCGAGATTAGATTTTGAGGCTAATTTTTCGGGCAAAGTATTCAGCTTGAAGAGTAGGTTTAATAGTGACCTTGCATTTATTTGGCACCCTGTTACAGAGCCGCTAGTAATCACGAGAGCCAAAGTTGTTAGAGGCTATGTGTGCTTCATTCTCTCAGCAAACAGGGACTTAGCTCCTTCGAGGACTCTCTTACATTTATGACAAACAGTAACGAATATGTACTTGTTATGACGAGAGCTGTCACATTGGTATAGTCGGAAATAGTGGTTTTTGTGTGCTATAGTGGCTGAGCATGCTGATTTGAACCATGGAGATTGATGTTTCACCTGGTATTTTTGAGAAGGGATGAAAGTGTCCATACAGGCTTTGACCCAAGAAGAAATGTCAGTGGTGCAATTTTCAGTTGGGAGGTTGAAGATGTCAGTTCAAGGGGCGTCACGAAGAAAATCATGAAATGAGTCCCAATCATCATGCTGTTAACGGAAAGATGTCTTATGGATAGGGGTTCCTGTTTAACGGATGATTGGGACGAAATATCGATAGCTACCACGGAGTAGACCAAATTACCAACAGGCAGTATTGTGAAGCTCGATAAGAGCAGGTAAGAAATAAATCAAGTAGAGAAACCTGTTGTTCGGTTTTGCTAGAGAAATGAGTAGGGAAGTTCATGATTTGACTAAAGTATTGGGTAATTAATAAATAGACTTCTCAGTACTTTTTTTCTTATACGTTATGACTAGAAATGTATTTGATATAAACATAAAACGATTTATAGTCAACTTTCAATTTTGCCAAATTTCATTTCCAAACTTGTTCTTAATATACAGTAACGTCCAGTATTAGAGAACAAAAGATTATAAACTCAAAATCGTCTAATTCTCCAGATCTGATCGTTATAAAAATTGCTGTAAATATTAAACATTGTTCTAAACTCTGACAAATTTGCATGACAAAGTAACTAAGGCCCAAGAACTTTACAAAACAAAACGTATTTATTGCAGATTTGCAATGCCCAAAATGAGAGAACAAATTAAATAAATATTACTGGTTTAATATTAATAGAGAATATTAAATGTCCACAGGCAATGAATTGTAATTAGTTCTGCACATCTATGACCACAGGATTTCACTAATTTGTCACGTCGTCTTCTGCCGTTTCTACCACAAGTCATCCACTGTCATCGGTTTTCTTGCCCTAACTGTATCCCTAACGATTTTCTAGATATCTATGCTGGTGACACAGCAGTATACCGCTGCACCTGCGAAATTCTAAATGATCAGAACCTGACAGCTGATATCTCCACTAACCTCGCTCTAACAGCTTAATTGGAGTGAAGTCTTATCAATCTAACCCAGAACATTCGCTGATAGCGATGGACGGATGTTCCCTCGGGAGGCTCCGTGCCTTCAGAGCCTATTGGGACTTATCCGGGCAAGTGGAACTCGTACAAACGATCCATCGCTAAAGATGCCGAAAAATGTTGTTGATTTCCTGTTATCAATTCGGGCTGAAAATGGAGTAGGACTGCTACCATATATCGGCAGGAGCTACTCAGTCTTTACTTTCGAGTCTCGATCGAGTCCAAGAGCCTCTTATTGGCCTTGTGGCTAATTAATTATTTTTAACCCCGTAACCTCATTCCCAAAGGCGAAAAGTAGCAAGCTACTCGCTTCTCTCCCGCTATTTCCATGGAAAGCGTTCAGACGAATCTTTAGCTTCAATTTTCTAAACTACACGGCTAAGACCCACCATACCCCGCCCAATATTGCGACCCCCCCCATTCCATTCGTATTCTATTGCTGAAATGTAATTTTCACTCGGATATTTTCTTTCTACGGACCGCTACTCTATGAAAGAGACTCCCACGTGGATGCTTCCTCGATCATTATGATCTTAATCTGTCTAGAATTAATCATCTTCCTTACATACTCTTATTAACTGTGACCATTACTCTGTAACCCTCTACCTCGAGTAGCTCTTGGGCTTTTTACTGGGTGAAGATTATTGAAAAAAATAAAAGATCTGAATATTAGGCACTCGATGTCATATTGTCGGCATTTATTACTTCGAAAACTTGGTCGACTGTTTTTTGCAATATGACAAATGTCATTATCCTGCAGAAAGATGTTGCTGCTCAGTCACATTCCTACTTTAGTATTATTTTGCCGTGTGACTGAGATAATCCGACATACTAACATGCTCAGGACTAACATCGAATATAACTGATTTTTTATACATTTGCACCGACATAGGATTAGCCGTCAAAACCAACCAAATTAAATATATTTTTCAATGCTGAAAAAAAAATCTTTTTCAGTATTCACTGGCAAAATTTTGTCTAGCTTTTTAGTTCTTTCTTCTGATGAGAGCTTTGAAGGCAGATGAACGTGCACATGAAGTCATAGTTTATATAAACGATACAACTCTGTTTATCAAGAGACATTATATCAATTTTTTTTTTCAATTACCTGATGCGCAATGACCGCTGCTGTTCATCATTAAGTGTCTCTGGCTCGTTCGATTCCGCTGATGAATCGCATAGCCGCCCTGATGTTTCAGAAGACTTAAAAGAGTCGATTTTATCATAAAGCTTCATTAATCTGGATATTACATTCTTAGATCCTTTTGCAATAGCATAAATAGTAATCCTTTGAGGTTTTAGTGAGATAACCTAACGCCTGTGTGATTTATCAATTTACAAAGGTCTGTGATCGTGTGATAACAATGCTGACGTGAATAAAGAATATTTGCTTCTATTGCATTTTATTTCTTTATATTTATGAATAATTATTTTAATTTCTATTGAAAGCACAGCTTTTGTTTTCTGGCCTTTTTTTTTTCATGAATTCATTGAATTCAATTTCGAAATTATATCTGCTCAGTTTTAAACCAGATAATTTTGAGGAATCTGACGAAGGATTTTGTTTAAAGGCACCGTTCAGACATTGCTTTATTGGCCGAAAGTCAAGGCATGTTGGATCTATAGACCGTTTCTCTTTGCCCAGGTGGACGCAGGTTCGAACCCTTCCGGAGAAAGCATATTTCTTATGGAATTGTTTGCAAAACAAGTGTCGCACTAAAAGTGAACTGACCATAAATTGGTAGAATTGCAAAATGGCATTAAATGTTTTTTATATGGATTTCAACAAAATTCATTACGAGTGTAGCAGTTACGTGTTAAAATGCGATTAACAAACATTTAATGACATTTTAATTTCTACCAATTTCTGGTCAGCTCCTTCATTCTGGAACGCTTGTTTTGCCAAGGATTTCATAGCAAGAACGGATAAATATAAAATTTTAAAATACTTATAACAGAACGCATTCACGCGTGCTTCTTAAAAATTACCATCACAGTGCAGATTTTAATACAGTTACAATAAGTTTGTGTTTGTAATTCGCCGCTGAAAGATCTTGAAGGAGATCGAAAGTACTTGGGCGGAAAAAAAAAACTACGGCACCTTCCTTGATGAATTTAATCTTAACATCAAAAAACTGATTAGAGAACTAGAAAGGATTATTATAAAAATAAGACACAATATGCCTATATTAACAAATGAAACATGTTTGAATGAAGATATACTGCATATATATATATATGTAAAATACATTTATTTTAAGTTAAACTAATATTTACCAGCCTTTAGATCGAAACGTATTAATTTCACTATTTAAACAAAAAAAAGAAATGTCTGAAATACGTGTTCACGTTTATTATATATATATATATATATATATATATATATATATATATATATATATACACACACACAGTGTGTGTGCGCACGCGCGTCTCAGTTATTAGATATTAGGTTTACAAAAAGCGTTTATCTTTAAGAGGCTTTACAAGTCCTTCAGGATCCGTTTCCTTGTTATCGATGACAATCATTAACAAATATATTTTGTTTAGGTAGTGATTTTGTAAAACACCTGTCTCATAAAAATGATTCCGCTGCGACAACAGATCCGTATACAGGATAAGATGCGTTCCAAGTTAGGTTTCTTTTTTTTATTCTTCTTCGATTGAAACATACCAAGACTTAGGATACACTTCATCCGGCATTATACTTACTTGCATCCAACTGCTATTTAGTACAACTTCCTGTCTTTACTGTTTACAGTATGACTTTTCCATCTTCTACCCACATTCAAGGTTGTCTCTTATACCTTTTATAAAGCTACCGACTTCTGTTACTTCTAACGCCTTTGCTTAAAATTATTCTCAAAAAAGTGCCCACCTATTGATTTCGAAAATATCTCTAAATGCGTAATGCCCGATACGGTAGAAAAAAACTCTCACTCAGTTTGCCAAGTAAACATTACTGTTATCAAACAAATATTCACGACTTAATTGCGGACAACTGTGTTTAGCAATACGGATTAGTTATTTAGCTAACGTATCCGATTCTCCAGAAAAGGAGACGCAGAAAGAAAAACTAAAAGAATTCCTACATAAAGCAGTGAGGGGAAAGCAAGAAGAAAGGAATAATCATCAAGTGTAAGAAAACAGAATACATGATTGCTAGCAATAGTAAAAGACCAACATGAAAAGTACAATTTGGAGAAACCAAAAATCAATCAAGTACAATAATTTAAGTATCTGGGAAATATTCTAACATAGCACAGGAAGTGTGACACTGAAATCCGGAAAGGGTCTTTGTGGTTGCGAAGAATGCCTTCCCAAAGCTCAGCAAAGTATTAGGTTGGTGCAAAAATAATATCGGTTTTTGACGTATTTTTTTAACGTCAAAAAACGATATTATTTTTGCACCAACCCAATATTAAGGAATAGAAAAATATTGTTAGAACTGTTACATAATATCATGCCTCCTATATAGTAATGAATGCTGGACAAACTCCCCACAAATGAAGAAATTTGAAGCAAATGTGGTCTACAGAAGGATGTTGAGAATACCAGGCACGATTCATGTGAGGAACGATGAAGTGTTAAAGAAAATAAAAAAAGAATACTTATACTTGACATCAGGAAAAGTCATTTGCAATTTCTAGGGTACATAACGAAGTGAGAGGACTTGGAAAACGTGATACAGCGGGAAAAAGTGAGGACAAGTGGGACAGAGGAAAACAACGCGTAATCTATCGATGTTGAGTAAATGGATGACAGAACAAGGTTTAGGTGACAGACAAAATTTTTATTAAGAGCTATTTTTTTATTTTTATTTTTAAATCATTTCACTTCAATCAAGCCACTAAGAAGTAAGAGGTTACTTAGTTTTAGAGAATATGAGAACAACTATTAAGAAGAGAGGACAATAAAAGGACTAGAAATAACCAGGAAAAAGATGGAAACTGTATTTAATCTTTTGAAGATCAAAGTTGATTGGGATGTAAGAAGACGGAAAAGAGTTCCGTAAGCGAGAAGTGGATGGAGAGAAGAGGTTGTTACTATATCGTTACGGTTACATCAAAACAGCTCAACTGTAAACCGATAAGCGTTTGCCGCCAATCTAGTACTGCGCTTAAAACAAAGTCTATGTACAGTTACCATAAAAGCATTTATAGAAAATGCAGTGTGAAGCTACGTTTCGGTAATGGGAAAGTGATTGAAGCAGAAATACCAGGTCAGCACCAATAACATTGCCGATTCTTCTTTGGATTTTGTCAAGAATCTTTAAATACATAACCGAAGCACATGACCAGATGTTCCGTCCAAGGTGATCACGTTTACTTCCGCATAAATACCCGTCACAACGGTAGGAATCCATCTCTTCTGTCCCCCCCGGCTATAGGTTAAGTAGCAGGCACTCTTACTTTGAGGTGGCCACCGGTCTAGGAGATGGAAAATGTGAATTCAAAACCAACCTGAAGAAGGATGTGTTCCTCAGGTTATGCTGCCTTAAACGTGGCGTTTCTGTAGTACATTTTTGCCCAAACGATAATATTGAGTTGCGGGACTCGTGAAACGACATGACGGTCGTGACGTGATATGTGTATAGACGAGTTTATTTTTTATTTATTTCTACCAGTCTTCTTCGAATTGAGCCTTAATTTATAAAGAAAGAATTGGGACAATTTCGCAAATATCGCACGTTTTCGATAGTTTTATTTCTTTTATTTTATAAACTATGTTTCTGGAAATTATCAATACGATGAACGGACTGGGGAATTTGGTTCAGATTTCCTTTGACGTTGTTCCCTCCGAATTTACACTAATACAATTGTGTAATGCTTTTATCCATACACACTATAACACCATGAATTCTGCATATCTTATATTGTTAAGATTGTGACCGCCTGGTAGCACTTCTAATTCTCTCAGAATCACCTCACTGTATAAGTTAAATAATTCCGTTCAGAAGAAAACACCATTTATTACAACTCTATATTTTTGTATTATTTCTATTTTTTTACTGAACTCATTTTATATACATATGTGGGCGGTCTTCTGCCAGTATAGGTTCTGGATAATTCTAATATCCTTCCCAAATATGTCAAGGTTACCTAGCAGTGCTTACAGTCCCATGTGACGTATTTACAAAATGTCCCTTAAATCTGAGCACATACCGAAATCTTATTACCTATATTTTTTACTTACACAGATTAAACATGGTTTTGTCGAAAGGAGAGAAGAATTGACTTCTTTTTCTGGGGTATGCTAAAGGAGGTGTACTCAATGAAAATCACTAATCTAACCCACTTGATTAAACGCATAAAGTGTGAATGTGCTAAAAGTGGCGCCAATGTGAAGTTATTGCACTGAGTTCATGTGAATCATACAAAGCGCATCGACCTTTGCATCCAAATTATATTGAAGATGTTATTTGTAAATATTCCATTTCAATAAAACATTATTAAAATTTTCATTTCTTGAAAATATGCATTTTGGCGCATGTGTCCAGATTCTAAGTACACCCTGTATAAAACACAGAACACACTTTTATTTAGCTTTCCAACAATCAAAATCTATTATATCTGTGCATTTTTGCCGCTTTTGGAATAGTTTAGTATCTTCAGGTCATCACTTTTCTAAAGATTGCGACCGAGAAATGAACATTAATAACAGATGCAATGTTATCTTTGTATAAACAAATAAGACGAAACCCGTCATACTTAAAATTATGACTTATTCATCTTCAACAATAATTTCTTTATATCGGCGTTAGTGTCTGTGTAGGGCTTTGTTATTATATCGTGTCCACGTGAACCATACAAAGCGCATCGACCTTTGCATCCAAATTACATTGAAGACGTTATTTGTAAATATTCCAATTCAATAAAATATTACTGAAATTTTCATTTCTTGAAAATATTCATTTTGGCCCATATGTCCAGACTTTAAGTGCACCCTGTATAAAACACAAATTTCGTTTGATGTTGTTCCCTCTTAAATTACCTTAATACCCTTGTGTAATCCTCTTCTCCATACACTTCCACGTAAATGGTAGAAATTCCTTGGGATATGCGATTGGCTTAACTCTCAACGCCGCGAAAATTTCTATAGGTGAGCTGGGTTCAAGTTCCATAATGTGGCGTTCACAACCGCATAAATACTCATGAATCCAAGGATTCAATACCACAATGGAGCCGACTCTTTAGACATGGATGGTTACCAGTCTAGGAGAAGAACAACTCGTGAGGAAAGCAGTGTGAAACAATTTCATTGTGTTTCCAAAGAACCCATAGCAATTCACTGATAATTAAAAAAAAAAGGAATCTGGATAGCCATTACCACCTACCTCATGAAAAGCATATCATAATATCTGACAGAAAATATGGTAGAGTGAGTTAGTATTTAGGTAAAAAATTCCTTTGACCAATCATTGGACCGATACACTTACAGGTAACCTTAACAGGATCCAAATCAAAATTTCGATTTTACTAATTTTTTTTTTTTTTGCCTAAAGCAAATGAGAGATCAACACAGGCGCATTATCCGTTTTTTATGCACAGTCGAAATATGAAAATAAATCTTTCCCTTTCTCGGGCAACATTATTACTGATGAGTGAGCAGATTTTTCTGCCACAAAATCTTTTCAGTTTCGAATTCGCAAGAGTAAACTCAAATTTCGAAGAAGTAGATTTCAAAACGGTGAACATTTCGTGCAACGTCTAATGCCCAGAAATTTGAATACACGGTTAGAGCAAAGAAATGATTAACAGTTAATCTACGATATTATAATAAAAACAATCTAAAAGTTTATACTTAATCGTCAGTAAATAGCGTAACACATGTTTATTCCTGTGTTAATTCGAATGGTGACCATTATAGTTCTAATTACTTCCTCTATAATCCTGGTTCGAAGTTTTATATTCCGTTGATACCTGGCAGTCAAGATTTCTATTGACATACCAACAATTCAGCATTGTCTTTGGATTTCACGATATTCCATTATGACAATAGGATTAAACATTAGGGAATAATGACTAAGGCATAATGTCCTCGCTGTTAAAGGTCTGTCGAAACCAAACTGCGAAGTCGTTGCTATTTTATACGCGATAATACAATTTTCTTTACGTGTATCAAAGCATTGACAAATTCTATGCATCCATTCCCAAGTCTTAGCCTTAAAATCCCTTCTTTTGAATGTCTAAGTGATAAACACAAAGGTGGAAATTGCTCCCTTTGATGTGTTGATTGATATCTTTAAATTAAATAGATACTTAACAGCTCAAGAGGATTTATGTAATTTGCCATTGGAATGACCGCAGCCGAAGTGAGATTTTCGCTTCATCAATTGTTTCATCAATCCAGATGTAGCATCCTCAATAAAGAAATCCATATATGCTTTAATAAATTGATGAGGTTTCTTCTTATTTGTTGACGAACTGACAGTTAGTGGATCATATCTAATCTTCTTTACGCTTTAAAACGTTCAGTTTGAGTAAATTCCTCGACATCAATGGAAAACTTAATACTTTTGCCAACGTAAGCTGTATCTTTCTTCAATGTAATTATTAATGGATTCAGAATTTTCTCAAAATCTCTTGCCACTTTGTATATTCTTTTACGCAGTCTCGCAAACAGTCGGTTCAGCAATTTTTCAGTGATTAATTTTATTAATAGATCAAACCACGTACACATTATCTTCTAACAATACGTTTACACTCCTTGATATTTTGAACAGGAATAAAGGTTTAATTCGTGTTTCCTGTTTATGGTTTGGCTTCCGGTTCCTTCTAAAAGTTTATTTCCAATCTATACTTCTAACGTTTTGTTAAACTTTGAAATTTTATTTAATACTAGCAGCATGGCCCGGCGTTGCCCGTGTTTGATTCAAAAATTGTACGACTCGTACAGCAATCGCTATCACTTAAAATATTTTTGCCCTTCCTTGCCTTTCAAGGAGTGCCCTTTGCCGTGCTGATGTTGCTACATGCCTTACTTCTTACCTATCTCACACTGCGAATTTTTTCTTAGCTCGATACTAAACATTAAATCTGTTAAGAAAAAAGAACTAAACAAAATGAAGACAAAACGATCAGCTTTAAAAAAGGACTCGTAACTGGAAAAACTGATTGAAAAAAGAATGTTAACAACAAATACTTTTTCACACCCAACCCAGTTCTACGGAATCAAAATCAACGTTGAGTTTAAGCAAGCGAACGAGCCAATTGGAGTAAAGTACCATGCAGATTTAAATTTTTCCCACTTATGACGAATGCAGCTATCGATTTTTTGCATGCTAGTTAACATTCGTGTCAGTCAGCTGTTGGCTCTCACGCTGGCCAGTAGAATCTTCCTGCTTATTCATGGCAACCAGCTACAGGCTCTCACTCTGGCCAGTACAAAATGGCCGCAAATTACATGAAAACTGCCGTAGAAGCATGAAAAAAATCGATTATTTCCACTATCGATGGGAGTTGGGAAATGCAAAGTCGGCCTTGGTCTTCCCGCTAACTTTTTGCATGTAAATTTTGGGGGAAATCCGTCGAAAATTGCGGCCGTGCATTCGTTACACACACACACACACATCCTGCCTTTTAAAGATAGATTTTTTTTACCTTACTTCTGTATAAGTCCCAGAAATTCATACACAGATGTCCTCAAAGACATATTGCACAGTGGATAAAGACGTTGGTTAGATCCAGTGACTAGACCCAAAGAGTTCTGAGTTCAATACCAGGCCACAGCAGCGGTGAACCAAGAACTTGGAGAGTTGAGTTAAAGGGAAATAACAGATATCTGGAAGAGGCATGGTAGGTGGAGCTAGAATAACCTACCCCGGTGGACGAAATAAAGGGTTCGCTTCGAAATTCTAAACACCTGAAGGAGGCCGGAGCGTACAACGGCCGAAACGTTGTGAATATGGCAAGGAAGATGAGGATAAGTCTGAATAATGTAATTTTTTATCTGCGTTCAGATCATTTGCAAACTATACACAACATTTTAATTTTGATTGAAGAAATTTCATTTGAAATTCGGATTTGAAAATGCTCGTTATCAGCAAATAACTGACGTGTCACTTTGGACTTTCCCACTATTTCTAAAGGAACATTGCAGCTCTGTCACACAATTAGGAAATCTATAAGCGCGGATTTATTTCAAAACGGGTTGACAGATGAAGAATTTTCATCTGGGTAGATATTTTAGAGCCTATATAGTGATTTTTTTTTTTTTTCGAAGCGTAGCTTAGATGTGGCACTCGGCCGAAAGTAAGGGACACCCAATGAGGATCGAACTCACTACTTATTCGTAACTTGTTCTAGCGAGACAAGCATGCTAGCCATTACACCGCCCTGAGATGCCCAATTTTAGAGCCTATATATTGTCTCTACTTTTTCTAAATTTGTTACAAATTATGTAAGCTTTTGGTGTATATAATCTGACAGAATGCCAGCAGACACACACACACACATCTATCTATCTATCTCTATCTATCTATCTCTATCTATCTATCTCTATCTATCTATCTCTATCTATCTATCTCTATCTATCTATCTCTATCTATCTATCTCTATCTATCTATCTCTATCTATCTATCTCTATCTATCTATCTCTATCTATCTATCTCTATCTATCTATCTCTATCTATCTATCTCTATCTATCTATCTCTATCTATCTATCTCTATCTATCTATCTCTATCTATCTATCTCTATCTATCTATCTCTATCTATCTATCTATCTCTATCTATCTATCTCTATCTATCTATCTATCTCTATCTATCTATCTATCTATCTCTATCTATCTATCTCTATCTATCTATCTATCTCTATCTATCTATCTATCTCTATCTATCTCTATCTATCTATCTATCTCTATCTATCTATCTCTATCTATCTATCTCTATCTATCTATCTATCTCTATCTATCTATCTCTATCTATCTATCTCTATCTATCTATCTCTATCTATCTATCTCTATCTCTATCTCTATCTATCTCTATATCTATCTATCTATCTATCTCTATATCTATCTCTATCTATCTATCTCTATCTATCTATCTATCTCTATCTATCTATCTATCTCTATCTATCTAGAGTGAGTGAGAGAAAGAGAGTTAAGAATTAAGACTGCATGGAGACAATTTCTCACCTTCATACTACGAATCCATTAGCGCGTTCCGTGTACAGGTTATTGGGAGATTAATAGAAGTTGTGAAAGGAGGAAGATTTCCTTCTTGTTTTGTTTGGAACTAATAATTAGGGTTATTTATGGTCACGTCCGCTGGACAGTTTATTTATATATTTAATATATGATTATCTAAAAAAAAAACACTGTATTTCCGACATTGGGCATTTTTCCTCTCTTAACATAGCGATCTCTAAACAACACACACATTTTTTTTTATTCAAAATTCTGATAACAAGCTGAAACTTGGAGTGGAAATTCACTCTATTACCTGTAATTATTGCCACAAGGAATATATCGGAGAAACATCAAGGAATTTCTATAAGAGATTATATGAACACGAAAGAGATCTTTTACAAAACAACACATTAAATGTATTAGCTGTTCACCATAACGAGACTGACTGCAATTTTGATTTTAAAATTGCTCCCCTATATTAAAAGAGAAAACAACTAGGACGAATATATATAGTAAGTTCTTTAATCGCTTGATCATCAACAATAAATTTGCGTTCAGGTAGTTACAATTTTTTACCATTCTTGGCAGATTTTCTGTTATCACAATGGGAAGTTATTTATTAATAAAAGTGAAGGAAACAGGAACAAAAAGAAAAGGAATCGGTTATATATATATATATATATATATATATATATATTCACTCAGAAAGGTTGTCTCACTGATGATTGTAATTAGTTTCTTTCTTGTATAAATGTATTACTTAGATAACCATGTGTTAAGTGACCAGCAATCTCAGCCCCATTGAACCATCTTACACACTTCTTGAAACTCATTAAAATGTTTGGAGTGACACATTGGCTTTACTATAAATGGAATTTAAATTTAGCATTTGTATATGATGGAAAGATATAAACAAACTTGTATTATCAGACTACCATGGGTGTAGTTACCATAACGCGTATATTTTGGGTGAGTATATGTTCAGCCTATTTTCAGATTAAAATTGCTGGTGTCGTCGGAATTTTTCCTGTCTAGAAGAATCTAAAATAAGTTGTTGCATTCGATGCTTTATTTTTTTTTTTTTTCAGACATTGCAATTTACATTAGTTATGCTGACTTGGTAACAAAATCATTCAGTTATAGTTTCACAGAAGCATACGCAATAATATTAATGCTTCTCGTTTATAAACTATGGATGATCATAAACAATAGCTTTAGATAATAATGGTGACGGTCGAGCTGTGACTCTAGAAGGGGTTCGACAGGGGATATGGTAATCTGGTCTTCTACCCAAGCTCAAGGGCTACGGTGTCGCAGAAGGAATATTTGTCTTAATCCAATCGATCCTAACAAACTGTATAATGAAGGTGATGTTGAACGGACATGCTTTCAGATCATTTCATACTAACGCGATAGTCCACCTAGCCTGTTTCTAATCTTTATCAATGATCTCCCCAATGTCATCAGTTCCTAACTATGTATTTATCCGGATTACTCAACCATTTACTCTTATTTTAGTCGAAGATCCAACACTCGACAAAGTAAATCTGGCAACTGATACACTATTTACATTATTCGGACAATTGTCCTCATCTTTGACGCCATATTTATCACAAAAATAAATATGGTGACAAAGATGAGGACAATAATCCGAATAGTGTAAATAGTGTGCATAATACCTCATCTCAGAAATATAGACAGATAATGGCAACTGCTGTTAAAAAAGATCTCAAATCAGTGGTTAACTGGGGCAAGAAATGGCTTGCAAATTTTAACGTCGCCAAAACAAAACTTATTTCATTTAATCACCACAGAGACCCTTTTCTGCCTGTCATCAGCATCACTGATGCTAAACTCGAGAGGAGCAACACTCTCCGCCTTTTTGGTCTAACCTTTTCAACTGACATGAAGTTGAGCGACTGTATCGAATCAGTTATTATGTCTACTGAAAAGAAAATTTCGTTCACTTTATCGTGCCAGAAAATTATTAGACGCTGATGTCAGCGTGAACGGACGTGTTTTGTTCATTACTGAAAGAAAGCTATGTTGTATTTTAAAAGGGAAGTCTTTATTTTAACTATCAATTTATTCTCATATTTTCTTTGTTTATTATAATTATATTATTACGCATTTATAATATTTAAAATACATATTTGTTTATTTGATATGTCGATGTTTATTTTTATAATAAGTGCTTTAGCAAGTTTACTTTAAGAATATCTTCCTTTTTTTTCCTTTCTTTGCTTTTTTTTTTTTTTTTTTTTTTTTTTTTTTTTTTGTCCCATTGGTGAGATGGAAGTTCCACTCGAGGAGAACCTTGACAATTTCTTAATTTCTTTAATATGTTTTATCTTTTTGTTATTTCTTCTAAACATTGTTCCACCATCTATTTACTCAGCCTCAATAGGTAGGTTATGCTTTGTTTTTATTTGTCCCTCTTGGTCCTGTGAGTATCAAATTTTCCAAGCTCTCTTTCCTCATTTTGTGTCCTAGAAGTTTCAACTATCTCTTTCTAATTACAAGTTTCCTTTTTGTTTTCATTCATTCACGTGTTTAGTGCAGGGTATTCTCAGGATCCTTCTGGGGAATCATATTTCTGTGGTTTCAAGTCTCTTCTTCATCTGTCAGGAGACATTTCAGTACTCTTTTTCTTTTGTTTCTAATATTTTCTGTTTCTTAATATTTTGCTAAGCTTTTGGAAGACATTTCCAGTATCCCAATGTACCTTCGGATTCTAGTGTCATACTTTCCGTACTCTGTGAAAACACTCCGCAGATATTTAAAATGTGGCACTTTTTATGTATTTTATGTATCATCAATTTGTGATTTGCATGTTGATCTGTCACTTCTAATAACAAGCATGCATTCTATCTTCTTGCAAATGATATTTAGTCATTTTTCTCGCTTTCCTTCAATACATTCTGTAAATCTTGTAGTTTCTGTTCTGTGTCTGCTATCAATACGGTTTTATTTGCATATCTTATATGGTTAAGATTGTGAATAATGAATCCTGGTCGGTCTTCTAATTCTCTCAGAATCACCTCACTGTATAGGTTGAATATATCTTTCTGTGTATACTATCAACACCATGTATTCTGCATATCTTATATTAAGATCGTGACCGCCAGTAATGAATCCTGGTAGCACTTCCAATTCTCTCAGAATCACCTCACTGTATAGGTTAAATAATTCCGTTCAGAAGAAAACGCCCTTTCTTACAACTCTTTATATTTTTGTAGTATTTCTATTTTTTTTTTTACTGAACTCATTTTATATACATATGTGGGCGGTTTTCTGCCAGTATAGGTTCTGGATAATTCTAATATCCTTCCCAAATATGTCAAGGTTACCTAGCAGTGCTTACAGTTCCATGTGACGTATTTACAAAATGTCCCTTAAATCTGAGCACATACCGAAATCTTATTACCTATATTTTTTACTTACACAGATTAAACATGGTTTTGTCGAAAGGAGAGAAGAATTGACTTCTTTTTCTGGGGTATGCTAAAGGAGGTGTACTCAATGAAAATCACTAATCTAACCCACTTGATTAAACGCATAAAGTGTGAATGTGCTAAAAGTGGCGCCAATGTGAAGTTATTGCACTGAGTTCATGTGAATCATACAAAGCGCATCGACCTTTGCATCCAAATTATATTGAAGATGTTATTTGTAAATATTCCATTTCAATAAAACATTATTAAAATTTTCATTTCTTGAAAATATGCATTTTGGCGCATGTGTCCAGATTCTAAGTACACCCTGTATAAAACACAGAACTTACTTTTATTTAGCTTTCCAACAATCAAAATCTATTATATCTGCATTTTTGCCGCTTTTGGAATAGTTTAGTATCTTCAGGTCATCACTTTTCTAAAGATTACGACCGAGAAATGAACATTAATAACAGATGCAATGTTATCTTTGTATAAACAAATAAGACGAAACCCGTCATACTTAAAATTATGACTTATTCATCTTCAGCAATCATTACTTTATATCGGCGTTAGTGTGGTGTTTTGTTCGGTTTCCTCCAAACGTGGATATTTTCGCTGTTGTTTTTCTTCCCCTCTCGGATAGTGCTTATATATTTTCCAGTCACCCGGTGGTCCCTCGTGTGTACATTCTAGCTGCAGCTGCACCGATAACCTGTTTACACTGATACACTATAAGACTAGAAACTGTACTAGGTGGTTATGAGATAAACGTTTGACATATTCGCCTTCTTTGATTCTCTGCAATGACACTGAGTGCAAAGTCTAATTTGATATCGGTTATGGGGAAAACAGTATATATTGGAGTCATCAGAGATGAACTTCTCTTGGAACAAAGGGTCCCTTATTGATATTAAATTCGATTCAAGCCCTCTAGTGTTATTTCCTGGAGTAAATCACATTCTAAAAAAAGCAAACAAAATTAAAGCAGACTTCTTGATGTTTTTTTGTTTTTTTTCTACGGGAGTCCTATTTGCAAGACTTAGAATTGAAAGTCTCAAAAAGGCAGTAAATTTACCATACAATATTCTTCTGAATAAGCATGATGGACCAAGTGAATTTCTACACAGGAATAGAAATGGCAATGAAAATGGAATATTATCATGGGGGGAAAATGTTACATACAAAGGCCTTCTTTAAATCGTGACTTTCATTTCCGTTATTTTTTAATTAAAATCTTTTCCTTCGCCTTTCTGCTATTGTTGATGTTAAGAAAGGAATTCACTGTAGTAATTATTATTATTATTATTATTATTATTACTTTTCTAACTACAAAGTATCAGCTTATTTAGGGCACACGAATAGCTTACAAAGAGTAATTAAGGGCAGATAATTAAACATATTGTCCGAAAGCTATAAACAATCATGAATCGACAAACTCAATGGCAAAACTACATATAACGTTAAAACAAAGATTGTCTCTCTCTCTCTCTTCACACTTTCCTCTTTCTCTCTCTTCACACTTTCCTCTTTCTCTCTCTTCACACTTTCCTCTTTCTCTCTCTTCACACTTTCCTCTTTCTCTCTCTTCACACTTTCCTCTTTCTCTCTCTTCACACTTTCCTCTTTCTCTCTCTTCACACTTTCCTCTTTCTCTCTCTTCACACTTTCCTCTTTCTCTCTCTTCACACTTTCCTCTTTCTCTCTCTTCACACTTTCCTCTTTCTCTCTCTTCACACTTTCCTCTCTCTCTCTCTTCACACTTTCCTCTCTCTCTCTCTTCACACTTTCCTCTGTCTCTCTCTTCACTGTCTCTCTCTTCACTGTCTCTCTCTTCACTGTCTCTCTCTTCACTGTCTCTCTCTTCACTGTCTCTCTCTTCACTGTCTCTCTCTTCACTGTCTCTCTCTTCACTGTCTCTCTCTTTACTGTCTCTCTCTTTACTGTCTCTCTCTTTACTGTCTCTCTCTTTACTGTCTCTCTCTTTACTGTCTCTCTCTTTACTGTCTCTCTCTTTACTGTCTCTCTCTTTACTGTCTCTCTCTTTACTGTCTCTCTCTTTACTGTCTCTCTCTTTACTGTCTCTCTCTTTACTGTCTCTCTCTTTACTGTCTCTCTCTTTACTGTCTCTCTCTTTACTGTCTCTCTCTTTACTGTCTCTCTCTTTACTGTCTCTCTCTTTACTGTCTCTCTCTTTACTGTCTCTCTCTTTACTGTCTCTCTGTCTGTCTTACGCATACATACTGACACGCAAGGACACATTGATCATTATAAGTCTATACACCCAGAGGGCCATTGTATTAAGAACTTCATATAATTGTCACACTCTAATGGCACGTGTTCAAGCGCTCTTTCTGACCCTGAGAAATTACACTGCGTCTCACATCATTAGGCACTTCATGTTGTAGTGATATATAAAATAAATACTTATTGTAATTTAAGTCTCATTTGATGAATGATTGCGGCATCTGTCAGCGTAGTTAGTCTGAAAAATGCTAACAAATGACTGCTATTTATATGGAATAATTTTAGTTTGAAGCGTAAAAACGAGGCGTAAGGCTGGCTTAATGGCTAAAATGCTTGCAAAAGATAAAACAACACTGGAAATTGCATAATGATCAGCAGGTATTACCGAAATTTACAAAGGTTCGGTGAGGACTCTGAACAATTCTGAGAGTGTGAAGGTCTGGGAGGCGAGTTAAGGACTCGCCAATCAGAGAGAAGTTATTAAAACCTCAATTTTGTCAAGTTTTGAAATTTAAAAAGAATTAGCAAAAAGGAACGGTGGGGAAAAGATTTTAGACCGTAAATCAAGTTGCAAGATATGTAAGATTGATAATTAAAACCGCTATAAAAAAAAAAAAAAAAAAAAAAAAAAAAACACTTATGTGGAATAATGATTGAAATGTACAACAGAATACATGAAGTATATGTCTATATTTCGGAGATGAGGTATTATGTACACTATTTACATTATTAGGACTATTGTCCTCATCTTTGTTGCTATATTTATCACAACGTTTCGGCTGTTTTCCGCTGGGTTAGAGTGTTCAATACCTGGTCAAGGCAGTGGAGAACTTGGACAGGTGAATTAACAGGAGATAACTAACATCCATTAGACATGACACGTGGAACTAGAACAGCCTATCCCAGCGAGCGAAATAAAGGGTTCAGTTCGACATTGTAACCACCTGAAGAAGGCCGGAGCATACAACGGCCCAAACGTTGTGATAAATATGGCAACAAAGATGAGGACAATAGTCCGAATAATTTAAATAGAATACATGAAGGCCGATTTTTCAAACTATTTTTTTTAACAAATCCAGGGATACCCTCGACGCGCCAAACATATGAACCAAACACTGGGGAAAATGTTGCCTCTCGTATATTAATGCATCAAAAAGGTGGTGTTGATATGATGTTTAGCGCTACGATTATTGAAGCTGAAAAGTTGGGCACACGGTGATTTCCACGTGATGCTCAGGTGACAGGTTATACATAGATTGGTTTTTGAAGGCACACACAGAACAATGGTTCAAAATTGTATAATTAATCAGGTAATCTAGAATTTCTATTTGAAATTTTTCAGCTCTTCTCAAAGAAGTCGCCGTACTTCTTACATATAAACATTTCTTTGTCACAATACATTTGGAAGCATCGGAAGAATAGATGATCTCTTCAGACGTAGTATGCAATCATGTCGACTCAACTTTCTCGAAGTCTTTTAACAAATGAACGTAAAGATGGTAGTAGATAAGCTTCAAATAAATCGAAAGCCGGGTTCTGGGGTTTTTCTTTTTGTTTTACGAAAAAACACACCTTCAATAAAATAGCAATTGCAATGGTATCTTCTATCTTTACAAATTTATGGCTTGACGTCTTCAGACTTCACTTCTGACACTTCCAAAATATTTTGGAACTTTTGTAAAATATCTTAATATCCATTTTTAATGCTCCAATTTCTTTATTTTGTATTTGTTATATCTCCGGTTCTTCGGAACGAATGAAAATAAGAAAGTGTATTTTAACACATAATAAAACAACTTTTATTCATTTATTGCCTGAGAACAGCAAGGACTTGTTTGGATTTAAACCATGAGTTCTATGTGAGCACGGTCCAGATGGTCGACAGAGGACGTAACTAAGTTTTAAGTAAGAACCGTCTAACACCTCCCCTTTTTAAACTTGTGTTTGTATGAATTTTGTCGATAATTTAATTGCTATGGGTATAGCTTACTTCATAGTCAATAGAATTTCCTTGGCGGACTTTTTGCTAGAGTCCTATCTTTGTTCTTTAGCATTACTTGGGAACTTTGTTGAGGTGGTTCAAAGGTGTCCAATAGAATGTCCAATGGTAAAGTGGAGTTTAATTTGGTCTCTGGAAGGTTTCATGGTCGTAATTGGTTTGCATGTCGAACCCAGACTGAATACTTTATCTCCACGACATGCGTAATATTTCCAGAGCTACCTAGAATTCATTCTTGGGTCCATTTTTCTTAATCATTGCGGTGATATTTTGTAAGTACAGGTTCCCCTGGTCCATGTTGACAGTTAAATTGTTCTTCCATGATCATATTCCTTTTTAGGGAATCGTTTGTAGTTGTATGAATGACATCCGTGTGTAAACGAATTTTACACTTCATCAGTACTTCTGCTGGTGAATTTCCATTAGATCCATTTGGATTGTGTGCAGCTCTGTAACTTCCGAAGAATATTTCTAATATTTCTCGTGAGGTTCCCTCCCCTTAGTGTTTGAGGAGTGCCCTCTTAAAGGTATCAACAAAACGCTCCACTTGTCTATTTGACTGTGGATAAAAAGGTGGTGTCATAATCTGTTGAATACCATTCTGTGCACAGAAAGTTGAAAGTATAGCTAAAGTGAATGCAGTGCCATTATCAGAAACTAGTAACCGAGGAACTCCAAATAAACTGAAGATTTGTTTTAACTTAAGAATTATTTCATTTGAGGTGATGCGATTTATCTGAAATATTTCTGGCCATTTCCTCTAAACATCAACGAGGATAAAATAATCCTGCTCTTTTGATGGCTACAGCAAAGTCAATGTGAAGACGTAAACATGTTGATTCAGGGATAATCGAGGAACTGAGTGTAGTTTTCCTGAGAGATTTTACTGCCAATTGGCAGATGGAACATATGCGTACCAATTCCTCCAACTACTGGACCATGTTTGGCCAATAAACATAGCTGCGTTTTAGGGATTTCTTACGGCTAATACTTTGATGACCATGATAGAATTGCTTTATTACTATTTCATGTGATGAACATGGGGCAGTCAAGCAAAAAGAAGACGGCCCTCGACTTCTGACAATGAAAATCGACGCTGAAATAATGGCTGAATTCTTTTGTCACTTCTCGCCATTTTGTACGAGGGAAGCATATCACGTTTTTAACACTGGGTCAAAAGCTGTGGCTTTATGTATCACTGTAGAAGTGACTGGTAATGCTCTTACAGTGGATGCAAGCACTGAAGTGACTTCTGGCTCTAGAGATAATGCTCCAGTGAATGAGTCTTCTGGTACTTTTTGTGTAGTCAGCCTAGCTAATACATCGGCATGACCAATTGTATTTGTTGAATTATTTTTTTATAGAGAAATTATAATCTAACAGTATAGAAGCTCATCTTTGCAGACAGTTTGCTCTGTACACTGGGGTACCTTTTTAGATTAAAAAAAAATTATTAAAAAGGGGTTTGGGATCTGCGATCAGAGCGAAATTACGCCCGTACAGGATTTTGTGGAACTTTCTAATAGCAAACCCTATTGCTAATGCTTCTTTTTCGATTTGTCTATAATTAAACTCTGGCAGTGTCAATGATCTAGATACGCGAGCTATTGATTTTTGGCTGCTATCAGGGAAAATAGGAGAAATGACATCTCCAATAGCATAATTTGAAACATCAGACACCACCACAATATCCAGGGATAAGGTGTAGCGTGTCAGCAAAATACTGGAAGAAAGTAAGAACTTTACATTTCTGAAGGCTACTTGACATGTGTCAGACCATTCTCATGCAAAATGTCTTCAAAAGATTGAGGGGTGCACAAACTCGATGAAGTTCAAGCAAAAAAGAAATCTAGTGTCTACGCAAGCAAAGGAAAGAACGTAATTTTATTATATTTGTCGATGCTGGCATGTCTCTATTGCCGAGATAATTTTTGTCGAAAATAAACCCAGAATATTTGTGTTCTCGAAAAAATATCACATTTTCAGCTTTTACACGGAATCCGCATTGTTGAATTCAGCTGAAAACAGAAAATTAAACCTTTTCAAAAGTTCATCTTGATTTGTTCCTGCAACCATGATGTCATCGATGAATGCTGCAACTCCTGTCAATCGTAGTCAGCATGGCGTTCATTATCTGTTGTAAAATGGCTGCTGCTGGTTTGACACCGAATCTAAGACGGTTAAATCTGAAAAGCATCGGAAAGATTAACCTTTGCAAAGCAAATTCCGCCGCTGAGTTTTGTGAAATGTTGTTGCGGCACTGGAAGTGGATACTGATGGGCATCCAAAGAATTATTCAAACCGGTCGAGTAACATGCACATATCCAGACTTTTTCCATTTGCCTTTTTAACAACTAGAATAGGAGCTGCCCACGTGGAGTAATTAACAAGCTGTATTAAACCTTCTTCCTGAATACGTTGCAGTTCTTTTCCAAGGCAGTATAGGATACTGGCCTTTTTTGTCTAAAAATTAGCTTAGAATCTGGTGTTAATTTCAGAGTAGCGTAAATTTTTGTACAGCACCCAAATCCATCTTGAAAAACCCCACTAAACTTACTTTTAAGTTCGCCCGTAAAATTATTTTCAATTTCAGAAACCGATGTGACGTTAAAAGTGTTGAGCACAGATTTGAGAGGAATTACAAAAAGGTTAAGTCTTTCTATCCAGTCATGACAAATTTAATTCCGAATTATCTGCGACATAACACACACCAGAAAATATTCTATTTCGAAAGAAAACATCGCAAGTTGTTAACTCAGCAGTTTAACGAATTGTACATCCAGACGTGATTATTGTTATGTGAGCTGTTTCAGACACACGTGGTTTTTCAAATCGTTCCCAAGTCGATTGCGATATTAATGTTATGTGCGACGCTGAATCAAACTGGAAACAAACTGGTTTGTTGTTTATAGAAACAACAATCTATTTTCCAGAGGATTCATAATCCACTTTGAACGTCGCAAACACTGTGTTCATTTTGGACATTTTCCTGATTCGTTTTTATTTTTTTTATTTTTTTATTTTTTATTTTTTTTTCGGGTGGTATTTTTTGTGTGAATTTGGATTGCAAAATCCTTCTTTATGTCCGTTTCGGTGACAAATATTGCACTTATGTTTATTGAAAGGACAAAAGCGTACATAATGTCAGTCGCCACAATGCCGACGCTTTGAAAGAGATTTCTTTTCATCACGGGTTTGTTTTCAGGCGTTGATGATCATTGTTTTGTTTTGTTTTTTGTTTTTTTCGTAATCTGCATAGTATGTTTTAATGGTTAATAAATTATTGCATTAAGTGGTGAAGACATTTAAGGTAATGCCTTTGAACTGTTCCAGTTTCGAAATAAGTCGGGTGTGAACATCAGCTTGAAGACTTAAATCCTGCGATAAAAATCAAACATTTAAATTGTTCCTCTGAAGGAATTTAATGAAATTTGTCGCATTCCTTATTGACGTGACCATCAAATGTCACCTAATCGTCAGCCGTCTTCTCAGCTTAAAACAGTTGAATCGAATGTTAAACAAAGAATAGTTTTCTCCTAATACTTCACAGAGTTGTTCTACTGTTTAAGTGATGGCGAAATCCGTGGCCTGATTTAGTAAAATATAATTCGTATAGCGGTCATCTTCCTTAGTGCCCAGTTTACGAATTAGGAGACGAATTTTCCATTTTTCATCTCTGTAAGAAAAGTCGGCGTGAAAGATATCCATCCCACGTTTAAACCGCTCGCTGGAATTCTGTCGTTGTTCAAGATATCCGCTGAATTGGTATTTTGGTTTGTTCTAGCGTGAAAAATTTCGAGTTGATTCTAGAACTGTGCAGTCATTGCTGTAAATAACTGTTGTTGTGACTTATGAAACTCTTCTTGTTTTTGGCGTAAAATCTCCGTAAGCATCTCTGGTGAAATTCCCATGTAGATTTTGAAGTTCGAGTCCTCGTCGTCGAAAAAAATTGTTATATACCAAATTTATGGGATGAAGCAAAAACGAATGAAAACAAAAGGCAAGCGTAGTTTAACATATAATAAAATAACTTTTATTCATTTACTGTTTGAGAACAGTAAGATTTGTTTGGATTTAAACCAGGAGTTCGACGTGCGTATCAGCTTATCACCATCTTGAATTCAGAAGTGCCGCGGTCCAACTAGTGAACAAGGGACGTAAATCAATTGTATTTTGAGTTATCGCCCTTTATAGGGAAAGTAAGTAAGCACCCCCTAACAGTATTTTTAATATTTTTTTTTAGTTCAGTACCTGATCGCTGCATCACCAATAGTATATCTAGCACAATACACGAAAACCTAACAAATATACAATTGTCCGTTTGACCCTCTTATAGCAGTCGATGAGCCTATTAACAAATACAAACGTTATTTCCTCTGTATAATTTATCTGTCTATCCTTGATAGCTTTCCTCTCTATAAATTTCCTGAGTCTTTCCTTTTCTCTCTTTCCGCGTCGTAATCCTTTCTTTCTTCATGTTTTTTTTTTTTTTTTCATTTACTGCAAACAAGTCAGCTTTTGATCAGCCCCGACAATATATCGGGAAAAAAAGTTCCAGACATTTCATTGTACGATCGCCTCTTTATCAGACGCTATTGAATGCAGCATTTTGCCAAAGAACTTGGAAATAGCCTTTGCTATTCACTCAATTGTTCATTCGCTCATTCATCCATTCACAATCACTTATCGACTCACATCTCGTGACAGGTAGCTTTGACCAGGAATATTCTCACATACACAGGAATCCTCAGGTCCTTTGCTTTGTCCAAACTTTCAGAACATTGAATTTCAACGTCAGTAACTTATTATTATTTTGAAGTTATTAGTAGTACTATGAGTATTATTAGTAGCATTATTAGCATATTACTATGAGCAGTTCTAGTAGGAGTAATCATTTTTGGCGTTTCATTTCTATTCTTACTTTTCTACTTTCTTTGTTTTTCTATTCCTGTTTTTATTATGATCATTCTACTGTTATTTCACTATAGTGTAGAAAACGAACATTTTAAAAGTATATATTAACATATATAATATGGAATTTAACACAAGAGAAGAAAAAGAAAAGAAAAATGACAAAAATATTACAAAAGCACAATATATTTTTGATTTCTCATCTCTTCCTCTTTTTGATGCCTATTTTTTTTTCATTTTCCTAAATTTTAAGCTCTTTACATTTAATATTTTTTTTCATCTGTCGTAATCTTAATTTTTAACCTCATCCTACTACTCGAATCATCTCATTTGTCCACATCCTTCCATTTATTCTCTTTGAATTTCTTGGAAGAATTTATCATGACTTGCGTTACTTAAATTCGAATTATTTGGTTTATCTTTGTCATTGTTTATCAACACGTTTCAGCCGATGTGCTCTCCATCCCCCTTCATATGTATGTCAATGCGGCTAACCATCAAAGAATTTCGAAATGAAACATTTATTTAATCTACGGAGCTAGATTGTCTTTCTTCCACTGGCCATATCTATGGATATCTTGTCATGTTCCTACACAGTACTGCTCATGTATTGCTCGCTATGTTTCCACTGAATCTTACTCTGTACTAGACTTTGTAAATTTAAGCGCAATACTAAATTGGAAGCAATGCCTCATCATCTTACAGTTTAATGGACTAGATGTAATCGTAAGTTCTATGTTAAGTTTCTTCTATCATACTTCTCGCTGGCGTAACTATCTTCCGGCTTCTTACTTTTCAGTCAAGTATGATCATTAAAAATGCAACTCGTTCTCTTCTGTCTTTTAAGTCATGTTCTTAATTCAAGTCACTGGATCCAACTCCAGTTGTGAGTTCAATACCTGGTTACTGCAGTGGTGAACAAAAACTTGGAGAATTGAGTTAATGGGAGATAACTGAAAAATCTAGATGAGGCATGGCACCTGGAACTAGAACAATCTACCCGATGGATGAGATAAAGGGTTCATTTCGAAAATTCCAATCATCTGAAGAATGCCGCAGCGTACAACGGCCGAAACGTTGTGAATATAGCAATAAAGATGAGGTCAACTCTCCAAATAATGTAAATAATTATTATCATTATTCTTATGTAAGAGAGCAGCACGCCAAAATGTGATGCTGTGGTACAAATATACGACGTTTAATATAACTTTCTTAACACCCAGGTATATCACGCACAAGCGTCATAACCAAATGTGCACCATAAGTGAGAGGTTTTGATAAAAGCCCCTATTAGAAATATATTCAGAACTGCTGTTCCAGTCTGCTCAGACAGTCTTCTATTGAGTCTTCTCAAGTAACAAGACGTGACTTCTACGTCACCTTTTCTGTTTCATTCTTCAAACAAGACAACAAAAAAACCTCTCGAGACCCGGTCTTTATTAGTAGTAGTAGAAGTTAGTATTTCCTTTGATTTCTTTTGTATACACATTTCCTTCCGGGTCCCCACTAGAGGCCTACGGTCAGAAATGACTTGACATTTTTCACTTATCATTTTGTAAAAAAAAATAAAATAAAATAAAATAAAAATCACACGCATTTTACATAGATAAACTTCTTCGTAATGTGTGAGCTGTTCGTGTGAGTACAATCTCCTGTATTTCTTTAAGACATCGGTTACCAGGAATCCCTTCAATGAATCTATCGGAAACGTTTCCAATCAATCCAAGGGCTCCAACTGCAACTGGAATTATTGATCTCATGAGTTACATTTTTTAAATTTTCGCTTCAACTTTGATCGTTTTTTGAAGATCTTCAAAGATATATTACAATCTGCAAGGACTACCATGTCAATAAGGAAGCACATCCTGTTTTATAGTCTTTTATTTTTATTATTATTATTATTTAGAGTATTTAGCAACCACTGGATTTATACATGTCTTTCCACGAATTTTCGAACGTGACCACTCTCGATTGCAGTTTTTGACACAGTTACAAGCGCACATTTTATTCTTGCTCTCATATTGTGTCTCTTAGCTGCCGAACAAGGTCCTAGTATTAATTTAATTTCGCACTCTCCTTCAAATTTACATCAGTTATCTGGTAAGTTCTTTTCTCTCTTTTTCACAAATAATGCATCTGGTCTCTTTGCTTGGATTATGTTAGGATGGTTTAATGGAGAGACAAGTTCGAATTCCAGTGTGGATTCGTCACATTCAGATACTTGCAATACTTTTTTTAAACATTCAACCCCAAGCAAGGTGGGAAGCCACTAGCACGCAACGGGTTACAGAGAATTGGAGAGATAGCAAATAGGAGTGATAAAGGAAAGGATGAAGAGAAGGTTAGGGGATAGATCAGGACTTCTGGAGATGTCGATTGACGTTACATTTGAATAGTTGGAGATTATAGTTATCAAGAAAACAAGAAATGGGGAGAGAGTTCCACGGGCGAGAATTGCGAGACACGAAGCTATTGGAGTAAGAGACGGATATATTTAACAGTTTCGACAGTGAAAGTCTGAGAGCGAGATGCCGGCCTAGTTGGACGCTTCAATTCATGAAGTCTGGGAATCGGCGAAAGCAGCTCATCGGAGCAGTTACTGTGTAAGAATATATAAAAATGACAGAGGAAGGCGGCAACATGTCAGTGAGAGAGCGGCTGCAGACGAGATGCCAGATCAGGGCCAATTACATTGCATATATCTCTTTGTCTCAAGGTCCTTGATAAAATTCAATTAGAAGGGGCTCCTGACAGCAATACTCCATGCAAGGGCGAATGGTTGATTTGTATATTACTCCGGCGAGAAAAATTTCTTGGCGCGGCACAGGGAGCCAACTTTCCTAGCGGTGGACGAAGTTATTGACACAATGTATTCGTTCTATCTCAGATCAGCGGACAATGTGAGACCGAGCAGTCACAAAGAGGTGCTCTCGTGGGGTTGAGCGTCAGACATTCAATATGGGAGGTAGGGATGGTTCTCTCTGATGAGTAATAGAGAGCAGTTTTGTTTTTGAGGCATTAAAGTTGACCAGCCAATTCCTGCCCCAGTCCACAACTGATTGGAGGTCTTCTTCAAGACAAACGACCAGGTTAGTTTTGTCGGCGTCATTAGATTTGTTTTTGAGGCAGGAGTAAATAGTAGTGTCGTCCGCATAGATGCCTACTTGGGAACCTATGACATCAGGAAGATCGTTAATGAAGATAAGGAACAGAGTAGGGTTTAGAATAGTCTTGAGGAACACCTGCGTTCGTGGGATAGGAGCTGGAAGAGAATCCGTTGAGAACGACCTTCAATGTACGGTTCAACAATCGACATGTAATGCCATAACCTTGAAGCTTGCAAAGAAGGCCGACATGCCAAACCCTATCAAACGCTTTGGAGATATCAAGAGCCAGGACACGAGCTTCTCTGTTATTATAAAGTGCTTGGTAAACTAGTTCAGTTATGGCCGTAAACACCTCAGCTGTAGAACGGGCAAAGCGGGAACCATATTTCTTGACAGAGAGCAGATTATTGGATGTAAGTTGTATAACCATTTCGGCGTTGATTAAAGCTCCAAAGACTTTACCGAAGAGTGGTGGGAGACTGATAGGACAGTAATTAGAAGGGTCAGAAGGGTCTCCAGAGTTCTTAAAGACAGGAACAATGGATGAGGATTTCCAACAGGGTGAAAAACACTCTTGAGAAAGGTGTGAATCCATCTCTTCTTCCCTCTATTGGTTAAATAGTAGGACTTTTAACTGGAAAAATCATTGTGATCAGCAAAATCATTTTTAATATACAAATATTTACCCGCAAGAACTTATTCTTATAATTCAGAAAATACGCCTCTTCTTTAAATCATCCCAAATTACTTGATAACCCGTAAACAAAACAAATCAGTTGATTAGGTTGTCGTTTTGGGTGTCAAAACCTTACAGTATTTTGAGATATTTTTTTTTTGTTTTCCATTATAGTCTCTGGTTTGAGTGGATATCATTGGAAGATATTTTTATATAGTTCTCCATCCATCTCCTTTCCTTATTTGTATTCCCTAACTCCCTTCTTCCTTTCATATTTGTTTCATTACAACTTCTTATCGTACTCTTTTGAGTTGTTTTTTTTTTATCAATAATTAATAATTTTATTGCAGTAATCTTATTTTTTCATCTTTCTTTCTCTCGTTAGTTTCATTTTTAACCCCACACAACGACTCGAATCATCTCATTTCTTTTCACCTTCTACGTGTTCTGTCTGAATTTCTTGGATGAGAGTTTTTAATACTTGCATTATTTATAATCGAACTATTTTGTTGTTGTTCGCTCTGCCTATAAATTGCGTGGGGGAAAGCGTTTTACAATCATTAGCATATTAGTTTTAAAAAAATTAACATTTGTTATGAAATTTTTATGCCATGGATGTTTTAATAGGATCCCTGTGAATATGTGCTATATGGTGGATCGAATGTCGCCGGCCGAGTCCACGTGCTATATGGTGGATCTAGTGTCGCTGGCCGAGTCCACGTGTTATATGGAGTGTCGCTGGCCGAGTCCTCGTGCTATATGGTGGATGGAGTGTCGCCGGCCGAGTCCACGTGCTATATGGTGGATGAAGTGTCGATGGCCGAGTCCACGTGCTATATGGAGTGTCGCTGGCCGAGTCCTCGTGCTATATGGTGGATCGAGTGTCGCCGGCCGAGTCCACGTGCTATATGGAGTGTCGTTGGC
>OZ010585.1:111907089-111947089 GCA_963932145.1 Acanthosepion lycidas | reverse complement strand
CGATTCCATAAATCAGACGTTCATGTGAAGCATCTGCTCGAGTGGAACGTACATCTCACCAACTACAAAGTGAATGAGGGCATTTCTCTACAATGTAAATAGTGGATCTTAAACTTGAAGGTTAGAACTGGTGATACTACGGAATGTAGTTTGTCTGAAACATTCTGCATGGGAATATCGATAACAAAGCTATATATATATATATATATATATATATATATATATAAGAAAAACAAACAACTTTAAGGCTCTATTGCAATAGTTTATTTCCCCAGAGACCTTTTAAAGGACACTGGATCATCAGACATCACTTCCAAAAGGTGAAATGAAATGAAAATTTACACTTATGAAGGGTAGTATTAAGTTTATGTAATTTAACAGAAGGTAGCGAGGAGTATTGTGAGAGACATGGTCGAGTTTAGAGAGGGTTTATTTTAATATTCCTTTCTATCATATTTAGTATTGAGGAAGGAGGGACCAGACATTGACCTATTTGATCGGTTAACTTAACGGAAATAATATATTGAAAGGGAAGGAGAGAAGAGAGAAAAAGAAAGTGGGGGGAAGTAAATAGAAAGATGTATTTCGCGTTTACGGAGAAAGAAGAGGGGTGGTATAGTTTTATCATTTCATGTAAAAAAAAAAAAAAAAAACAGATTTTAATGTTTGATAGTAATTTAAATGTTTAAAAAATCCACAAAGAAATTAATTTGATGCTTGCTAACAATTTAAATATTTAAGTCTTTTACAAATAATTTAGGGATATAATATGAGTTAAATACTATATTTAAAAACATATTAATAAAAACACATTAAAAAATATATTTAAAATATAAAAGTTTACTTATAGTAATCTTTTAATAATGTAAATGACTGTTATGGTAACATCTCTATCAGTTTGAGTCTAATTCATGAATGTAATTTGTAACTATTTTTAGATGGGTAATCTTAAAGTTTAGGTTTCAAATTAAGATGGAGTAATATTTTATGGTAATATTAAAAATAATATATTATGTGTGTTTAAAATAGGATGAACAGGCCTAAAAAAACATGTAAATCTTTTACTTTCAACCCATTCTTATGGATTGGGTGAGATTTGCTTTGAATTCATTTTAGAAAAGGCATTATGACTTTCATGATTTCGAGCCATCTTGGAAATGAGATGAGGATTTGCCTTCAATTCAATACAAAAAATAGCTGGGAAAATATTAACAACTTTCGCCATATGCTAAGAATTATAAAGATACAGAATAAATATTAACTGCTTTTTTTAAAAGTCGCTCATTTTCTTTCTTTCTTCAATTTCGGTTTGGGATCTAGATCTTGGGCTAGATCCGTCCTTAATATACCTGAAGAAATGTTGTATTGAGTGAAGTGACCAAAAAGGTGGGGTATGTTTCCATCACTAAATGTATAGATACACCTCTATATTTTTGTGATCTCTAAATATATATATATATATATATATATATATATATATATATATATATATTAGCAGTATAAGCCGTCTTTGACCGGGTGTTCCATTACTGGAAACTTTTGCCGTTCAATTGGAGCTGTTTGAAGTCAGGTCACCCGAAAATCAATATTAGTAACAACAATTGGGTGCAACTATTTGCATGGTGGGGTGGCACTGAAAAGGGCTGTTTTTTCTTTCTCACTCTTGCAAGGAAGGAACCTCTTCCATGGACCGTCATAATAATAATTTTTATCTATAATATTTTTTTTATAATTCTAATAATCTTTTGCGTTAGATTTCAACTCTCTGTACGCTGTTTTTTACAGACATTAAATTTCGCCTTTTATTTTTGAGCAAAGTGTAAAAAAAATCCTTTTTTTTTTTTTTCCATTTTTCACCTTCAAGATTGTAATTTTTTCCAGGCAATTTGGACTCAAAACCGGCAATGAAGAATTATGGAACAAAAATATTTCATCGAAATCGGATGAAAATTGTGCAAACGCATAAACAACATCCGTTCACACACGCACACACACACAGGGACACACACACATTTTGAAAATTATATATATACATTACATTTCAGGTTCTCTTTGCAAATATGTTAATTATAATTATTATTTATAATTATATTAATTATAAGTATTACTTATAATTTATATAATTAATATATTATATAAATTTAACTGCATAATGATGAATAATATTATTGTAATAATTTAAACTATTCATTTTTATTTAAGTTTTTATGAAGGATTATATATCCAAGAACAGATAGTAAATAGGGAAACGTTGCTGAGAGTTATAATGGACAGGAAGTAGTGGAGAGCCATTATTGCCAACTATTAGGTTGGTGCAAAAATGTCTTTTTTTTTTTTCACATTCAACTTTGTGAGAAAACGACGTTATTTTTGCACCAACCTAATATTTTGACTCAAAACTGGCACTGAAGGATTATGTATCAAACAAAAAATTTCATCAAAATCGGGTGAAAACTGGAAACGCATTACATCCGATCACGCATACACAGACGCACATTTTGAGACACACACGCACACACACACACACACACACGCACACACATATATATATATATATATATATATTCACACAAGTTAGATACAGCCAACGGGGATTTTTCCAATTTTCGAATATGATGTATATAGATATCGAAATTCTGAATAAATTGACTTAAGCTCGTGTTTATTCTACTGTATTTGTTCAAGTACATTTGACTTTACTTCGGCCACATACACACTGCGTACTTTCATAAGTTAAACTGTCACTTCTTAAAACTAAATTCATGCAAATATCGACTAGTGCATCAGAAACAAATAAAATGCTATCAACATAAGACAAATATTAGTGGATAATACCAAAATATTATACAAAAGACTCAAAATGAATCATAGTACATTTCCCCTAAGCTGGTGTTTCTTTTGATTAAAGAAAAAGGAAAAAAGTAATACGATTCATTATTTTAGTGTACATATAAATGCACACAAACACACACATTTCTTTCGTTTTTGGACCTGATGAAGACGAGAAAAGCTAGATATACCCATAATATACATGGAGAAATATTGTATTTAGTGACCAAAAAGGTGGTATGTTTTCATTACAAATGCCTCATAAGGAACTGGATTCTTGATCAAACCGAACTCGTACATAATTACATCGGTTATACAACTACATGCCTATCCTAGACGTCTTACGTTACATATATCTGACCAGAGCTCTATTAGAACCCATTTAAAAACACGCGCAAACTCACCAGGCTCCATTCGTTACATACTAGTAGAAAACACAGAGAATAACCTCATCCACCTGTAAAAAAATAATAAAAATAATGGAATCCCTAAGAATAAAAAAGAAAAAGCCAACTCCAAACAATATTAACTACGAACAAGGCCACAATGTGCTAACCGTGTTCGAAAAATAAAACATGTCTATAACACACTAAAAACATACGCATAATGCATACACTCAATTAAACTAAAAAAATAAAATCATCCTTGATAATTGCTAAAAGTATAACCGAAAGATCTCCGAATTATAGAATATTTGGACAGTTTCTACACATTCTGTGTCCCAAAAAGACTGCTCTTGTCCAAACACAAGAAAAATTAAATAAAAAAACTTAACTGTAGTACCTTGTCTGTCGTTTTTAATGAAATATATAGTTTTAAAGTGTGCTATATTTATGGGATAAAGTGCTTAATATCGGAGATAGAGCGTATATATATATATATATATATATATATATATATATATATATATATATAATAGCTTCGTTTATTGGTTTGGTTTATTTTGTATTACGGCATATCAGCCCCGATGGGTTATTTAATGTCGACAGTATTTTGAGAATGGGCTCGTATGAATAGAATATGTGCTTTGTAAGAAATCAAGTTTCATTGATGTATTTTTGTAAAGAGGGTTTTTGTAGAGAGTTTGGTTTGTTTTATTTTATTTTGTGTTACTGCATATCACCCTCAATGGGTTATTTCAGGCTGACAATAGTTTGAGGATTGTTTCACATGAATAACATATGTATTCTTTGTAAAAAATCTGTTTGTAGATCAAGTTTCATTGGCACATTTTTGTAAAAAGAGTTTGTCAGAGTCAAAAATATATTGCTGGTATTTTTACAATTAAAATCTATTTTTATACTATCATCGTGTTTTGACCCCAGTTTGAGGGTTAACTATAGACTTATAGCTGGGACCCTAACAGGAATTAAGAGGTGGTCCCACGCTCCTCAAAACCTTCCGTTACGAGGCCTCGCTGCCGGATGTAGTTTATCGTCATACCGAGGACGGCATATATATATATATATATATATATATATATATATATATGACCGGCTGGTCATGTTATTATTTAAAATGTTTGTGCTTAAAAAGTTTGGAACGACAAATATGCTAACAGATATAAAAAGACTGCGTAGACAATTCAGAAACACAGAGCTTGGTTGTTTTTTTTATTTATTTTAAAAATAAATATTAATGTCTGAACGCACAAACACTGATATTAAAACAAGTTATGTCCTAAAATATCTTGACCTCAGGAAAAAGCCAAATAAAAAAAAAAAAAAAAATCTCACTTTTTAATGTATTCGTAGCAGCATCCAATAAATATTCCATTTGTATTTAGGTTTTTGTTTCTGGGACGTTAGTGTCCAAATACTAATCTCTCTTTCTCTCCCCTCTTTTCCTCTTTCTTTCTCCCTATATATATATATATATATATATATATATATATATATACATACATATATAATGTGTGTGTGTGTCATCCTCTCCTGCCAAATAAGTTTGTGTTGAACGTCCATATAAATCATGATTTTTTTTCTGAAAACTATTCCGACATTAAATTGTCAATATCGATGTAGGTATGTAGGTATTAATGGTATGATATTGACTTTTACGGTGTACATGACTCCATAGTAAGAGTCTCTCAGCGCACTTGAGTTTTACTGTAGGTATTCGTCATCTAAATTAAATATCAAATGGTTCGACTTGATTAGGTCTGCATTCATATATCTGTGGAATCTAGAAAGACGTCTGCACGCTCGGCCAGATGTCCTGATAAAAATAAAATGGCATATGCTCACATATAGATTTGAAATACGATAATAAAATGTTGAGAAATATATCTGTCAGTCCGCCTATAAATATTGCATAATAAGGATTGACTTACTGTGACGTGCCAATGGCAATTGTAATATTAACCGTTTCCTTGTAAGCAAACATTCGGCATTCATTGACCGAGCGGCTTGTACTACAATCGGTTGAAATTTATAAAATCTTTCTCTTAAAAAAATTAAAAAAAAAAAATTTTGACAAGTCCAGTAGCTGTTATCGCTCTTTCCAGTATCTCGTTTGCTCACAATATGCTCTGATAAATGATAACGATTTTAAAAACTGTTTTTTATTAGCTGTACTGTTATAATAACGCCTGTGTATCTACCGTATTTCAAGTTTAAATTCCCTCTTTTATATCTGCTGCCTTATACTTGTATTTTTAATCGCCAATTCCTATCTCATTGCCTGAATATATTTACATGGAATAGGAGTAGTTAGGTTCGACTATCGCCCGGTTCACACTCCTTTACTCTATCTTGAACAGGGTAGAGATTTATCTCTTGTCTCTTGTTTAGAATTGGGTTTCCGGTTCCTTGCAAAGTCTACTTCTGCACTATACTTCAAATGTCTGCAACTGAACTCTGAAATGCGATATCCTAATTAAATCTTGACAACTTGTATTTCCTGCATAGCCCTAGGAATTTCACTTCCCTTTTTCTTATGTTAATACAACACCAACACAGTAAACCTCTACCTTGAGTGTCTCTTGAGCCTTGTATTGGATTATTTCTTCTTTTTTTATTTCTTTCTGGGTAATTTGGTACACCTTTGAAAGGGGATTTCGATCGTATTTGGCATTAGCTTGTTGTGGAACGTTAGTATGTTTGGGTAAATATTATTCACCATTATGTTGTTGGAATTAACCCTTTTGATAGTAAATATTTACGGGTTCCTGGAACATTTATCCCGCAAACAATTTTGGCAGGCTCAATGTGAGTCCAGGTAAAATGTGTAACAATAAATATATAACAAACGAAGAATGCATGTATTAACATAAGAACTTTCAGATGTAACGAAAGGGACAAGCATTAAAACAAGTTAGAATAAGAATGTGGATGTACGTGTGTGTGTGTAACAAGCTTGTGTGATAGACATGTGTGTGTATATGCGTGAGAGATGACAAAAGCCAAGAGAGAAAACCATGAAAATGAACGTATCCCAGTGGTGAACACTTTACCCATGTCCGGCTACATCTGAAAGCAAGAGCTGAAAAAAAACAAGAGGTGAATGAGAATACCATTTCCTATTCATAGGTTTAAAGAGCGCCCCCTCGCAAGCGCTTTTGGCAGAGCCAAGTAGAGTAACCCACAAGCTCATTCCACTTTCGAAATAACTCGCTATACGTTTGGTTTCGAAATCGGGCTATTACGGTTCTTTTTTGTTACGAAATTAATATTAAATGTTTGCGCATTTATTTTTCTTGCGTGTTTATAAAAAAACTAGCAAGTCAAGGACACCTAATCATGGTGAAATGGTCAGCAAGCTGGACTTCTATGTGATTACTGGCGAGTTAAATCTTCACGGTGCTCAAAACTTGTGGCTTTGTACTAAATCTAAACATTGCTTAAACTATTAATTTGTTGCAGTATTGTTCCTAGTACGAATAAAAACAGTAGCAAACAAAATTTGCACAGTACATGTCGTCATTGTTAGTAGAGGTAAGAAAAATGGTATGAATTTCAAAATGGCAATATTTTCATGTGTTTTTATATAATTATTAATTGATTAACAAAGCGCTGATACACTAGTATGCACGCAAATGTAGATGGAAAGAAAAAAAAACTCATGAAGTTTTAGCGATTAGGAATCGTGCATGTCAGTATGGGTGAGCGATACTTGCATATGTGTAAGAGTTCAGTCACACAAGGGAAAGTTATATCTATCCCCAGGAACAAGACCCGTGCTGGTGTTGCCAAAAGAAAAAAAGAGGAAAAAGTGTCACATTATTATAGCTGTTTAACAGTGCCACCTAACGGCGTCTTGGCGAACGTGGCAAAGCCAAATGGGATTAACTCACGAAGTATTAATACCAAACTTGACTGAAATATGAGATATATTATTCTGTGTATCTACACACGTTTCTTCAGAACCAGCTGACAGATAAATAACATCTTAAGTATATAGTCAACAAAGACGCAAAATTCAAGACTATATTTGGCAAACGATGCTGTGTAAATATAAAAGCATTAGTACGTGCGAATTTATAAGTCCAACAAGTTGTTTATCTGACAATATATATTATTCTTTATTATATGTAGTATGTATATAGTTAACACTGTAGTATGTAAACTGAGTTTTAAGGGCGAAATGTGTAAGTTTGAAATTGCTCTTCATATATTGTTTACATTTCTGTTTTTCATTTCGTTGTGATATCAAACACTAAAAGCGTTACTATTTTCAAACAAAATGGTAAAGTTTCTCGCTAGTCTGAGATTTTTGGAAAGAAAAGCTGCCGGGAGTCGATTCTTGTTCGTACGTACCATGTTGATTTGCGTCCATAGATTTTAGAGTCTTAGGATTGTTTGGGATTGGGTCCATTTTAAGAAGGGAACTGTGATTTCTCTGTGAGGCGCGTGTATTAGAGGAAATAATGTAATGGAAATTACATGAGATTAGGAATGCACAGGTTAAATTTGGGCTCTCGGTTTTTTTTGTGCAATAAAGGATGCAGATATAGCGGCATGTTCAGTTCATTAATGCTATTTACTATGTCCCCATTCCAGAGAGAGAGTGTGTGTGTGTGTGCACGCGCGCATAATATATATATATATATATATATATGCACTATTTACCTATGTGAGAATATATATATTTATATATATATATATAGCTTAGTGAAAAAAAAAAATATATATATATATAATCCATTATTTGTTAAAATATTATTTACTGTATAGAAGTGTAATAGACAGAAAGAGACAGATAACAATGTTCACGCTTGGATATGTTTATATAATTCATCATTTATTAGTCATAAAGTATAATATATATATATATATATATATATATATATATATATATATATATATATATATATATAGTGAACATTGAAGTCAATACAGGCTGTTTCATTCTAGGCCTGACTATTGCGTCTAGCATGAAACAGCCTGTCACATCTGAATGTTGACTTCAATGTTCACAATTATATTTACATACGCTCTACCTCTGATACTGAGCACTTTATCCCATAAATATAGCACACCTTAAATCTATATTCCTTCATATATGTGTGTGTGTGTGTATGTATGTATAATCGTCAATGCTCACTCTTGTATATATAGGAGACACGGTGGAGTAGTGGATAGCGGCTCGGTCCGAGGAATCGGAGAGCCGAGTTCGAATTCGAGGTAATAATCCTCCTCTCGGTAACTATCACAACAGACTGGGTTCTATAGTTAGGAAAAAGACAACTCTAAATTCAAAACCTGCAGAGGGTCGTTTGTGGAACTTGTGGCACGTATTGCACCAGGTCCTCTGTATTCGGCCCTTCAAATAGTGTTGCTGGTTCTGTTTTCACCTTCACCACTATAATATGTGCTGGTGTCTTGCTGTCGGTTCCTATATATATATATATATATATATATATATATATATATATATATATATATATATATATAAGCTTGGTGCAAAAATAATGACGTAATAATGTCGTTTTTTGACGTTAAAAATATGTCAAAAAACGACATTATTACGTCATTATTTTTGCACCAACCTTATGTGTGTGTATATATATATATATATATATATATATATATATATATATATATATATATATACTGGCACACACCTACAACCTTTTATATATTAACGTAGATCGATAAGAAATAAATTGTTGGGGCAGCTTATATGTAGATATTGAAAGAGGGAGATCAAGGTGGTTATTCTTCTGCAGTCTCCAAATCCTCTCAACGCTGAGTATAAAAGAATATAAACAAATCTAAGAAGCAAACGCACTTTTTTCTTTATTATTTTTGGCTTATTGAATAGTCGTATAACTGAAGAAGAAGAAATAGATGCGTGCGTCGCGGGATGAGTAATCACATGAACGAAAGTGAAAGTAGGTGATTGAAAACTTCGGACTAACTAGTTTGGTTGCCCTTGGCAACACACTTTGAGAAAGGGAAGGTGTCGACCAGACGTGACGTGAAGTGAGCTGTGACTATAGCAAAGGACCGGCTAGGTATGCAAAGATGTGGCGTGGTTGATGAAATATCAATAAACATTACTTCCAATTTCCCCTACGCCTCCTGCCTGCGTTTTTGTGGGGGTGCCTTTGGCAAAATAGGGTACGTCTTATCAAAACAGGAAGTGAAGAAAAGAACAGCCTGACCAACAACGGAATGGGTAAGGGAGAGAATACAGATGTCTTAACAGACTGATATATAACTGTGTTTTGGCCCGTTTTGAAGGTGTTAGAATCTTAGCAGGAACGCGCTGAGAATCTTTAGAAAGACATCTAAGGAGCATTAGCTGATATCTTTTAAGCCTGTCTGTTTACATTTTTAAAAATGTTATATTATTTTTCTTTTCTCGAATGCTTTCGATTTTGTTTCTTATTTCGATTTATCTTTTTTTTTCTCGGCAGAAATGTAAAATACTTAATGTGTCCATTTCTCATTTGTAGAGAGTTCAATCCTCACTGAGTACCTCGAACTCTTCTTTTTTCGTGAATCTTGTTCGTTGAATACGTTC
Organism: Acanthosepion lycidas; assembly: GCA_963932145.1. Taxonomy (NCBI): domain Eukaryota; kingdom Metazoa; phylum Mollusca; class Cephalopoda; order Sepiida; family Sepiidae; genus Acanthosepion; species Acanthosepion lycidas. The sequence goes on along the minus strand of OZ010585.1, from coordinate 111,937,291 downwards.
TCGATCATGGCTCTTCACAAATTCCAGTCTTAATATCTCTTAATATTTTTTTTTCATCTCTCCTAAACCCTGTTCTACTATTAACACGAGCTCGCTGGGTGCGTAATAGTGTTTCTCCCTGTCCCTCTTGCATTCAATCTGACCTGTGAGTATCAACGATTCCGAGCCCTCTTTCCTTACTATGTACCCTAGAAATTCCAGCTCTCACTTGTTATTAAATAAAAGTGTCCATTTTGTTACGATTTCCTCTAAGACTTCGTCGTTACTCACGTGTTCGATTCATAGTACTTTCAGCATATTTTTGTATAATCACATTTCTGTTACTTTAAGTCTCTTTTTTTATCTATGAGGCGATCGTCCAACATTCACTGCCATATAAGAGGGCTCCTACTGAGTTACATTTCAGTAAGCTTTTCTTAGTTTCTAACGAAATTTTCCTGTTTCTCTTGCTTAGCTTTTGGAAAGCTTCTTTGTGATGCACTTTCCGTTTAGTCCAAAAATCAATTTCACATATTGATTTTGAAATCTTGTGAATCAAACTAATTTTCTCTATACTTAAGAAGGCTTGTTTAAAGATAAGTTTATAAAAGAATAAACTAATTTTTCTTACGTATTTAGAGGAATTTTAATTCACTTAAACTTGCGGTTATGTCTGTGGTGATCACTTACATATGCCACACCTCCGCTTTCTTTAATGTCATTGGTTCATAAATATATGATACTTATTATATGACAATTTTGCCATCGCACGTATTTTGGATTTTTCTCTAAAATCACGGATTGGTCCATTTCCTAACCAATCGCGTATTTTAGTATCTTTCTATATTTTTAACGCCAAGCTCACTGGAGCCTATGAGTAGATATATAAACCCTCTCACTGTTAGCCAACAGCCAGTAGCAGTTCAATTCTTGGAAAATACGGCACGGCGCATATTCTTGGGACATTTTAATTCTTAATTATCACTCATTCGAGTAATCATACTAATTCCTATTGATATCACTCATGAACATTACATCTTTCTACACTGATAAAACACTGTGGAATTATTCTTAATTTAGTTAAGACATCAATTGAACTTTGTAGTTAAATAACATTCAATATTGTACTCAACATTAATTAGCTAAACTTATCCTTTTTATTACGGAAAAAGGGAAGCAACTTTCTTTATACTTATTGTTGAAATTTGTATACCATTGTTAATACAATATTTTATTAATGTTCACTGAGCTTGATTATTTTTCTCTCGTGTACATTATTCATATGGGGTATTGTTTACAAGAACACAGCTTTCCTTCTTGATTATATTCACGGTGACCCTAGCCAACAATTCTTACAGCACCTCTACACGCCGGGTTCTTGTCCGGTTACCGTAGCTCGAGCTTCGTCAGTCCATAGATGAGTGATCGCTTGGGGAATACCAGATGCTGTGAGAAATATAGCTTAGTGAAAAAAAATATATATAATCCATTATTTGTCAAATATTATTTACTGTAAAGAAGTGTAATAGACAGAAAGAGACAGAGATGGCAATGTTCACGCTTGCATATTTTTATATAATTCATCTTTTAAAGTAGCATATATATATAATATAAAGTGAACATTGAAGTCAACACTCAGAGGCGACAGGCTGTTTCATGCTACCAGAACGCATTGAACCAGTTCAGTAGGGTAATAGTCCATTCCTCCTCATGAACGCCGAAGGGAAACATTTGAGGACAGACCTTTCACAGGCTGAGTAAGAAATTTATTTAAAGCTTTCAAGAATAATATTGAGGTTTTAGTCTTTATTTCTAAGTTTATGTGCAGCAAATGTATCAGGTCACCGACGACTTGATTTGCCAAATGGGTTCTTTACTGAAGAACGTTGAATTAATTCAGTTTAAATTTCCAACCGATATATCAGCTATAGACTTAGACTGTTAAATATATAAGTAATACTAATTTTGTTTGTGTGGAAACAAACAAATTGGGTGGGGGATAAATTTTCTACAGCTTGAAGAATCTGAAAAGTGCGCGTTCATTTTAACTTTTTTCTTAATCATGCTATTATATTGACAGTGAGAAAAAAATTCAAAACTTATTGTTGTTTATTTTCTGTTTTTTTTTTTTTTTTCTTGTTTTCTTTACATCTTCCGCAGTTTGGTATTTATAAAATATTGGCAATTTACCAAAAACGGAGGAGAAACTGAACGTAATGTTCTAAACTGATTTCAATGCAATCCTATCTAGCCTGGATAGTTTAATTCTGTTTCTTTAGAAGTATCTATGTACTTTTTTCGATCTTCTTTGTTGCGAAAACTTTGTCAGAATCGAGGAAAGAATTCTTTTTTGTTATTATCAGTGACGATATCTTGTAGCAAATAATGATTTTGTTTGAAGCAAAACGTTGTCGGCTTGTTAATTCAAGTTCAAATTTGTAGAAAAGTTCTGTAGAAGAAACAATAGTTTTTTTCTTTTATTTTTCATTCTTGTTGCAAAGCTTTACGGACGCGAGAATTCATGTCTACAATTGAATGCGCCAGTCAGGGTGGAGATTAAAAAAAAAAAAAGGAAATGTAAAAGCCTTACGAGAATTAGTAAAAGAAAATGAAATGTAAGTAAAGCATGCTAAGAAAGGGACGTGGGGAAAATACGATAGAAAACACAATACAGAAATCACGAAAACACAAAATTTACGAAAATAAAATTATAATATATTTTTTTTTCTAAATAATACACTTCTGTTTATTTAATTATTTCACTAGATGCATTTTTTATTTAAATATACTTTCCGTTTTTGTTGTTCTTCTCTAGTGATGTGTTTCTACATTGTTTTATTTATTTGATTTTTACCTCTCTCTTTGTTTCTTTTTTTTCTTTCTTTTTCCATTCCATCCTCTGTTTCATCTCTCTCCTTATCAAGTTCATAGTTTTCTGTTTTTCTAGCGCTGTTTTCTTCAATTATCTTCCATTCTCAATTCAGTCTCTCCTCCTCTTCCCTTTCTCTTCCCCCTCCTCTCTCTAAACTCTTATCTATCAATCGTAATTTTCTCCCCCACCCACCGCCATTATTTTTGTTTCCCTATTGTTTTTTTCCTCTTTTTCACCTGACTTTCTCTATTATTTCTTTTCTTCGTTCACTTTTCTCTGGTTCAATTTTTCTCTTTCTCTTCCTTCCACTGTCTTTTTGTCTTTCTCGCGTTCACTTTTATTCTTTCCCTGTTTCTTTCTGTTTTGCCACGCATCGCTTTCTTTCTTTAGTATTTTCCATTCTTATGGGTTTTCCTTAGTATTACTCTATCACCGCATATCTTAAAGTTCATGCTCTCTTTCACTATCTCTCAATCTCTCTACCAATCCATCTATCTCGCTCTCTTCCTCGCTATCTATCTATATCAAACGCATATATATCTAAAGGTCTGTTTGTATGTATGTATATATATATATATATATATAGAGAGAGAGAGAGAGAGAAAATGTACTACGGCGTCTTCCTTGATGAATTTCAACTAAAGAAGCTAATTAGAAAGGGTTATTATAAAAATTAAAAAATAAATAGGCATAATGTCTACATTATTCAAGGAAACATGCACACACACATATATATATATATATATATATATATATATATTATGAAATAGACAAAGTGCGACAATTATTTTTAAGATATTTTTTATGTTTATACGTTCTTTTTTAAAGATACAAATATTTAAGTGAATCCTCTGTTTATAATAAACAGTAATAACGACATTTACTGGCCTGAATATCCGAAAAATTTTCATAGAAAATATGAGTCTTCCGACAGGAATTGAACCTGTATCCTACACGGAACCGTCATATAACCTGACATATTTTACCGGTTTAGTTACAGAGGAGCATTTCTGTCAGCAAGGTCGATTTTACTGTTTTTTTGACTGGTAAGGAACAAAATGGTTCTTACCAATCGAAGTGCAATTAAATGCACTGAAACGAAGTTGCATATTTATAGTGAGTAAATTGTTTTAGTCTATATGAAAAAATTATAATAAATAATTATTGCCCTATTTTGGTTTAATGCTGTGAACGTTAGAATTTATATATTTTCGTTCTCATTACATTCGGATATATACATATATATATATATCTTTAACGCTGTCTTTTTCCATTTTAATTACTGTTCACTGCTTCTTCATACTCCCTTAAATTCCCTATAATCTTCATACGTCTTTTATTTCCATTCTTAGTTTTGCCCATTACATATCCGAAACTTCCCCCTAGTCTATCTCTCGCTCTCTCTCTCTCTCACTCACTCACACACACACATACTATCCTTCTATCAATCTCCTCTTCCCCTTTTTTTGACATTGTTTTCATTCTCTTTCCAAATCTTTTTCGCCACCAAACTCTCACAATGAAAACACGATAACGTAACCTAACGCAATATAAGTCCAATGCAAAGCGGCACAATGCTAAACAATATGGCGGAATTAAATTTAACTCTGACCACCACTACCGTGATTCCTGCCAGTCTCAGAAATAATGTGATTACAAAAGAAAATACCAAAATTGCTGGTGCGAAGATAAGATGTTTATTTTGCTTCTCTTTCCTATTTTGTCTGCATGTATTTATTCCACACTTATTGATCAAACCGAACAAAAATACATGCAAACATTTCTTCAACCACCACAAATTCTTTGACGCCATTTCTGTATCTGCTGCTGATTTTACCTATAGCCATAGCTTTTATAGCCAAAAGTAAACTTTCATTCTACCTTCTAAAGTAGCAATCAGCAATAGAGTTGGAGACGCCCAATGTCAATGCATATTCTCTAAACATGGCAACAAACGTCATCGTTACTACACAAAATCAACCTTAGTAAATCATTGTCCTACCACACCCTATTCACAAAAGCAGGTTTTGTCGCCCCCCATCATCACAATACTTACAGGATTACTTACTCAGATTTTCTTAGTTTGATGTACAGTGGTCCTTAACATCTTCATCTTCTATGTGCCGTGTCCATTCCTGCCCCTTTCTAGATCTTAATAAATTGTCTTTTTGTTACCTCTCCTAAATACTGATCCGCCATCAATTTCCTCTATCCACTTGCATTCAAGCTGTCCTGTGAATATCACATCTCTCAAGCTCTCTTTCCTCATAATGTGCCCTAGAAATTTCAAACGCTTCGTCCTACTTTTAAGTGTAATTGTCCTTTTTGTTTCCCTTTACTCTATAACTTCGGCGTTGCTCACAGGTTCGGTTCGTGGTATTCTCAGCATCCTTCGGTAGAACCACCTTTCTTTTGTTTCAGTTCTCTCCTACATCTCTTAGTAGATTGTCCAGTATTCATTGCCATATAGTCATTAACAGTTATTCCTAAATTATTATTCATTTGAAGTACAGTACTGTCTACCGTTGCAACTCAGACCAGACACCAGGCTCGTTCTCAAGGTGAACCTTCTTCCAGTCAAACTTATGATTTAAAAATAACTTTTTAGCCAGTTCGTTTCCCATGAAATAAAACCATGAGCCGAAATTAGTAGGAAAATTTTATTCGGTTGTAACCTTCTGCTGTAGACCAGCGAGAAGATGGGAGGGGGGGGGGTCAAGTCTAATCTTCCTTTTCGCGTGGCTGCCTGGCGGTCTCTTGTCCCACTCTATGCCGTTCCGCTAGAGACCACAGTCATATAGAGAACAACGTTCTTTGTCCTGTCAGCTCTGCCTAAAAAAGTAATTCATCAAGTCCGCTCCATTTAGCTGAACCTCTTTGTCAGGGTTGATTGACATGGTTCTTGTGAGGTCCACTTCACTTAGCTGATAATTCTCAAGACAATAACTGACGAAACAGTTTTTTTAGCATCTTTCATATGTTTACCTTTAACAAGATAACACTAATATTGCTACATAATCCCCATTTTTTTAAAGAAAAAATATTATTAAATATTTTTTTTTTATCTTGGTCCTTGCTCGTTACAACAATATTTAGGGTTTATATCATACACAAAGAATCAACAAATAAATCAAGTGAACAATTTCAACAATACAGGAAATAATTAAATAAAAAAGTTCAGTTCGTTTGTTTAAAGAAACTGTAAACAAATGTTAAATATAACTTTACGTCCATTCGATATCAAGGATTTTTTAAAGGTATAAATGGAGGAAATATTGTACTTTCTTTTTCTTTTCTTTTTTTCAACACATCTCCTTACACTGATACAGAGCAGTTCAACTATGTGTCGTTATCTACAATTTACTTTTATCTTTAACCGACACCAATATTTCAGATCAATTTCTCAGTGCCCATTCCATATCATAGAGGTTCTCCTCTACTTCATCACTACCCATTACTTATTAAAGAAATTTAAAACTAAGCCCTTTATTTTGTGAAATCAATGGGCTTATCCGACAAACTTTGTCTGAAATTTGTCTCATTTTTTTCCACGATGTGTTTATTCTTAAGCATAATAATACATCACTGTAGCGTTACATCTCAGATCAGACACCAGTTTCATTCTCAGAATGTACCTTCTTCCATTTGAATGCTTTTGGCTTCAAAAATAACTCTTTAATCACGAAATAAAACTGTGAGACAATTACAGCAGTCGGCAAGTTGTATTCGGTTGTACTCTTCTACTGTAGATGAGTGAGGCAGAGATTCGGCGCTGTAAGGGCGGGGGGAGCTAACAGTCTAATTGGCGTTCGCCCTTTCTTTTTGCGTTGCGGTAAGCGGTCCTTTTGTCCCTCTTTGTGCCTTTCTGGCTTTTGAAGCAGCTAGGAACCACTGTCTTATACAAAACAACGCTTCTTGTCCTGTCAGCTCTCTCTAAACCTCTTAACTTCTTTGTCATACTCTTTTGGCATGGCTCCTGTGAGTTCCACTTCGCTTAACTTATAATCGTCAAGACAATAACTATCTGAATAATTTCTGTAACATTTTTCAGGTGCTTTCGTTTAACAAGATATCGGCTTATATTGATATCGCTACAACAGGTGAGAACTAGTGTTTTCAGTATGACTTGTCCGCGAGATATAGCATAGTATTCTTTAGGTTGAGTTTCGTATTCGTCCTATTGTTCAACTCACAGTTGTGATCTTACCGCCTAATCCATAAGGGCGATTTCAAGCTGGAGAAAAGCTTTAAAATTGGTTTTATTCATTCAGTAAAAAAAAAAAAAAAAAATTAAAATGAATTATCATTATTAGTAGTACCAAAGAAAATTTCACGCTTTTCCTACAGGAATCGTCGAATGAGTCATAATTAATAAATTAATGATTAAAGAAGCGCCTTTAATATTCTACGACTATAAAATACCCTTAAATTCCCCTTTAGCATCATTAAGCATTTCAGCTTAACATCTTTTGCGAAATATTGCAATCACAATCATAAGTATGAATACATGTTTGTATTTAAAGATGTAATAGAGTACAAATGAAAAGTTCTCCATTTCATCGAAGCAGACGTTAAATGCATGAGAGCATTATTGGCTCCTTTATCTTACATTTCTTTCTTTTTTTATAATTATGTATGCTTTCTTTTACGCACACAAACCAAATAGCACCCTTTTTATATTTTTCTCCGTCTTTTCTCGGAATCGAAACTGAATGGTTCATCATTTATCTGAGGTAATGGCAAGGAACAACACGCGTACTAACTTACTGTGAAAAGGTTTGCCTACCCCCCCCAACACACACACACTGGCTCAAATTTCTTACCTGTCCTTTGAAAAGGAGAAAGGAGTAGAAGTTTATCCCTTGTTTCCTGTTTAGGATTGGGTTTTCGATTCCTTCTCTTAAATCTTCTTATTGTCTTTCACTCCCGGTAAATACCACCCCCACCTCATTGCGTCTTAGTAGTGTTATTGTCTTGCTTGGGGGTGAAATTATTTAAAAAATAAAAAACGTAATAGTAGAATAAGATATATATTAGGTTGGCGCAAAAATAATGTCGTTTTCTCATGTGAGAAAACGACATGATTTCTGTGCCTTAGTTAATATTTTACTAAAAATCACTTTTTATTCTTAAGCTTCTTAAAAATATTTAGTCTCGGTTTTAAAAATGCTTGCTTCCATAATAATATCACTGCCATAGGTTTATGAATACCTCGCAGTAAAATAAATATCCTTAAACCTTTATCAGTTTTTCCAAACTCTTGAAGGATTGTTTATTTTCTAGGTAAAAAAATCTAGTCAATTTAATTCTCAGTAATGACAGCAACTTTTGCTGATATATAGATTGATAATATATATATATATATATATATATATATAATTCGAAGAGTATAGAATCCATGTAGAACTCAATATCCAGGACAGAGTAAGAATACAATATAAAATGCTACAAATATTGTAGGTCTGAATTGGATCGTGATTACGATTCCAATGTAATAAATTATAACCATGAAATATTAGTGTTTGAGCATTTCATATTATAATAATTTCAAATTAGAATAACTAGCGCAGACATACTTGAAAGTGCCTTTGTAAACGAAGCACAAAGAAAATGTAAAAATGACAAATATTTTCAATCTGAAAATCTAAAAAGGAATAAAACAACGATGTCTTATGTCACCGGATTTATTTAATCTATCCAGTATGAAAAGTGAGAGAAGACCCACTACGATTTATTAATGGTGGGGATAATCTTCCCAACATAAGATTGCGCTGATGGTCGAATGAGAAAGACAACTGTAATGTAAAAGAACAGCTGAAAAGGAGACAGGTTGATCAAAAATAGTTTCTTTTTTGTTTTTTTTTTATTGAAATTGCTCATGGCAATGGAAGTTAAAAAGATATATATGAAAAGACGTTACGCGTGTCTCTAGCATAATTTTCCGCAACTTCTAAACGGCCGTTTCAAAAAATATTTTCTTAAATTTTATTAACAAAATCAAAGGAAAAAAAAAGTCGTTTCTAATACACTAGTATTCCCAGTCAGAATTCGATGTCGGAACACCTAACTTTTCAACCAGTCAGTATATGTTGCACGGATTTAGCCCTGGGATCTTATCAACTAAGTTAAAAGCAAGATATCTACTCAACAATAACTCTTAAAGACGATCGAGCTTTTCATCGACAAGTTTTTGTAACCAGGTTTGCCAAATTGTATGTGGTCTGTGTCCTGATTTTAATTTTTGAACTCTCTCACATGACCCTTTGAAAACTCGCACAGATTTGAAATTATGACCTGAAATAGAATGTTACCCACTATAAAATACATATCGCTAAACTTCTACTGGAAAAAAAACGGCCTACATGCCAGTAAATAACTGATTCAGTGAATACAAAAAAATAGAAAGAGGAATAATACAAGGAATCGTTTTCTCACCAGATTTATTCGACCTATACAGTGAGACAATCCTAAGATTGATTGATTGATTTCTTTTTTACGGCTTATCAACCTTTTGCAGTTTATCTAAAGCCAGAAAAATATACAAATTTCATTATTCTGGCTATTGTCCTCATCTTTGTCGCCATATTTATTACAACGTTTCGGCCATTGTACGCTCTGGCTTTCTTCAGGTGGTTGGAATGTCGAACTGAACCCTTTATTTCGCTCACTGGGGTAGACTGTTCTAGTTCCACGTGCCATGTTTAATGGATGTCAGTTATCAGTTATCTCCTGTTAATTCCCCTCTCCAATAGTCCGAATAATGTAAATAGTGTACATAATACCACATCTCAAAAATATAGACAGATGCCAGAAAAATATTTTTAGATTTTAAGAATCCTTTGCAGATAATGATCTGCCAACTAACCCATATCTAGAAGAGGGGTGGAGAAGAGGGATATCCATACGTTTCCCGAGGCTATTTCTACGTCAAGGAATATAACGAACCCAACGAGAATTGGAACTCGGCTCTCCGGTTTTCAATTCCGAGGCGTTATTCTTTTACATCACCGGTATACAACACCAAGTATTCCCATCTAGGTACTGACCAGGCACGATGTCGCTTAACTTCGGTGATCGTACGAGAACTGGTGTTTCAACGTGATACGGCCGTAAGCCTATTATCCTAAAATAACGAGAAGACCTACAAGGATTTAGTATCGGCTTACACAGCAACGTACAATAAGCGAATTACATTGTCTTGGTGACAGACGCAGAAAGAAAACTGAGAAACCTCTAAGATAAGGTAGTAACGAAAAACAAGAAGATAAGGATAAAGACTAATTTTAAAAATGCCAGAAGCATGTTTGTCAGCAAAAGAGACAGCCAAATGTCTTGGAGACGCCAAAATGAATCAAGTACGAAAATATTTAAATATCTGAGTATAATAATAACAGACAACGGAAAATGTTACACGGAACGTTGAAAGTTCATATGAATACGAAAGATGTTTTCCAGAAACTAAGCGAAATATTAGAACAGTTCAAAACATCATTAAAAATAAAGAAAACTGTACTGGAGCGATGTGTAATATCTAATCATCTATATAGCAGAGAATGAAATTGAAATGATATGTCATTCTATAGACGTATGCTTAGAATACCATGGGTAGAACATATGAGAAAGAAGGAAGTCTTAAAGAAAAGAGACAACAAGGAAACTGAAGCTTACAATCTGAAAGAGTTGACATTTTGAAATCATTGAAGGTAAGTGAAACAGGAGGAAACAGCGAGTAGCATTCTTAACGTGTGTGTCTGAATCGATGTCAGAACAAAAATTAAAAACGAATGCTAAAGAGACAAAAGATCGGAAATCGTGAAGAGCCATCATCACCAAAGTTATGACTGCTTTGAGGTACAGAAAAGAAGAATGTTGCTGTAGTAGTTATGCTAACCATTTCTCTTCCTACAATAATACAACATTATTAACCTCAACAGTTTTACGTTTTCTTATGTTTACTGTTAACAGCAATGGTGGCGGGTTGGGTTCAGTGATGAAAAAATTAAAAATGATCACTGTTATATCTGTCATGTATTTAGACATAAAGTTTTTTTTTTTTATTTTATACTTCATGTACTATTTCAGGGGGCGGGGCAAGGTGGAGTAGTGGATAGCAGCTCGGTTTTGAGGAATCGGACAGTCGAGTTCGTAACATTCATTTTGGGGAAGTTATGTAGCCATCTACTCACCACCCCAGCTATGGGTAAAGAGCACGACAGACAGGGTCTTATAGACTTGGGTGGCATCCGGTCTAGAAGAAGCACAACTCTGAATTCAAAATCTAAGTGGTCAACGACTAAACCCTGGGATAGTGTGGGTAACTGGAACCCCAGCGGTACAAAAACAAAACATGTTAAAGGACGAATGAACTCCTTAGAGTCAAAGGCCAGCCATCAACCCCACCTATGGGTTAAATAGCCTTACCAACCCGTAATTGGCCAAGTCTAGTGATTATGACTAAACCCCTGAAAACATGGTCTGTCAGGGAAGGGTTCTTCCAACAGGAGTGAATAAAACCTGGATTTGAATATCATATAAAAACAATCTGGTTAGTAGACGGCAACTGACAGGTCAACAATATTTGCAATTCCAATAAAAGCCGGGTTTTCATACTTTAAGTTTCACCCATAAATACCTAGAAGAAATGATTAGTTCAAACGTCTTTTTTTATACGACGACAGATTATGCAATTCAATTTTGGTAAAATAGTGTTATTAATCAACAGATTTTCATAGAATTTTCAGATTGATTGCTTTAATTTGTTTTTTACGGTCTATCAGCTTTATAGAGGTTATTTAAAGCCAGAAAATATTTTGATTCTATTTTTTTTTTTTTCGATAATAATGGTTTAGTGGTACCATAATCTTAACATATGCAGATGACACAATGTTGATAGCAGACACGGAAAGGAAACTACAAAAGCTCCTACAGAATATAGCGAAGGAAAGTGAGAAGAAATTACTAACTATAAACTACAAGAAGACAGAATAAAGGGCTGTCAGCAAAAGGATGAGCCAAAAATGCAAATTATAAATCAAACGAGTACAAAAAGTTACATATCTGGGAAGTGTCCTAACGGGATGAAAAGTGCACCACAGAGATGCAATGATGCATTAGGATGGCCAAAGATGCCTTCCAAAAGCTAAGCAGAGTATTAAGAGACAGAAAACTTTGTTAGAAATGAAGAAAAGACTACTGAACTGTTATGCGATATCTGTCCTCCTATATTGCAGTGAATGTGGAGCATTCTCTTTAAAGATGAAGAGGAGACTTGAGGTAGCAGAAATGTCCTTCTACAAAAGGATGATGAGAATATCATAGACTGAACATGTGAGAAACAACGACGTTTTAAAGAAAATTGAAAATAAAAAGGAAACTTAACATTACGAAGAGGAAGTTGAAATTTCTGGTGGGCGCAATGAGGAAGGAGGGCTTGGAAAATCTGATACACACATGACAGATTGGGGGAAAGAGACAGAGGAAAGCAGCGCGTAACATACTTGATGAGCTTGATGGTATAACAAAGATAAAACAGAAGAGCAGGAAGATGTAGAGGGCCCTGATCGCTTACGTTCTGAAGGGACACAACACATAAAAGATAGATGCTTTACTAATTCACCCATAGATGGGGGGAGAAGAGGTGGATTCACACCTCTCCCAAGGTTATTTACGCATAAAATATAGGCTACAGGATTATATTTGATAAGCACAATATGCAACCGAATAAATGATTATTTTAGTATCTGTCTATATTTCTGAGATGAGGCATCATGTACACTATTTATATTATTCGGTCTATTGTCCTCATCTTTGTCGCCATATTTATTACAACGTTTCGGCCATTGTACACTCCGGCCTTCTTCAGGTGGTTGGAATGTCGAACTGAACCCTTTATTTGGCTCACTGGGGTAGACTGTTCTAGTTCCACGTGCCATGTCTAATGGATGTCAGTTATCAGTTATCTCCTGTTAATTTCTGAGATGAGGTATTATGTACACTGCTTACATTATTCGGACTATTGTCCTCATCTTTTCGCCATATTTATTACAACGTTTCTGACGTTGTACACTCCGGCCTTCTTCAGGTGGTTGGAATGTCGAACTGAACCCTTTATTTAGCTCACTGGGGTAGACTGTTCTAGTTCCACGTGATATTTGTAAAGGATAAAGGCATTAGTTAGATCCAGTGACAAGACCCAAAGAGTGCGAGTTCAATACCCGGTTATGGCAGTGGAGAACTTGGAGAGGGGAATTACTAATAAAAATCGTCGGCATTAAATAACCCATTGAGGTTGATATGCCGTAAAACAAAACAAAAAAATCCAGCCATCAGACCAATCTAATTTTACTCTACCTTCAACATTAAAAATCAGTGTTTAGAAATCAGTTTCCATGTACCTCTTCACATAACTTTGGTGTTTTTCATTTGTTATATTTGCTTGAAAGCGGTATTTTCGTATTTCTCATGGTTTTAGCCAATGTTCTGAATCTTCAGCTCTGTTTGCATTTACAACACCAACTTCGTCAAATATGTTCTTGCTGGTAAATGCACTTTTGCTTATTACCCTTTCAAATTTATCTTGAAATTCTTTTTGTTCCTTTTAACAAAGCGTTTTGCCTTATTGTAATATTTTCCTTGTTTTCAATTACTTTTTGATTGTTCACGAATTTTGTTCCTTTTTTCACAATTTCATTTGTTATCATTCAGTCGTACAGTAACATTTGAATATGTGTTTTCTATTTTTCTTATGACCCATGTCAATCTTGATATATTGGAAATTAAAAAAAAACAAATGTTCATAACTCTAGTAAAAGGATTTTTTCCGGGTGAGAGATTGGGAGAAGAGAAAATGTCACCTTTTTTTTATCTCGAATATTGAATAAAGGCGTATACCAAAACAAGCAAGACTTGCAACTCCGATGTGAAATTTGAAAAAAAAACAAACATTTATTACATTAACATAAAAAATGAAATAACAGAATACAAGTATTGCTAATGAGTTTACACAAAACTTTACTTTTGCAGATAACCAACTAAAAAAATAAAAATATCGTTCATGCTATTATTGAGCAACCTTTCAATAACCAAAACATTTTGAGACTTTACAATACAAATACCTTTTTTAAAATGGTACAAAATATACAAACGTTTAACATTGAAAGATCCTTTGAGATGACACAATACAATCCCTTTAAAAGAATGTTTCAAAATGCATTATTTCAAAACAGATACTCTGAATTGAAAGTTTAAATTGAGTGGGTTTCGGCAGGGTTCACCAGCATCAGTGGGACTTTAACTCATCTGTTCTTTTTATTGAACACAGTTCGAGTCACTTTCTGGTTTCATTTTGATTCTGCTTCATTTCCTCTTCCTGTCATTGTTTGCATCTTACTTCTTCAGTAATAAACTCCTCCACTAGCTTTTCCTTCTGATATCCTTACCACTTGTATCTTTCTATTTGTTGTAGCTTCTATTTTTCCTGTACCTTCCAAAGTTTTATACCTTCGGAAAATTGGTGCCTTCCGTAACTTTCGAAATAGCTGCTGCCTTTTGAAATTTTCTGCCAACTCGTCGTCTTATATAACCCCCAAATAGTTCTAACTTTTAAATTTACGTGAGTTGAAGTCAACCCTCTGATTGGTCAAGAAATCCAAATGATTATTTTATTTTTTTCTTTGAAATTTGAAAATTCAAAACAATTATTTCCGGCGGTTCGTTTCCATCCATGCTATTTTTAGAAAGTTTAAAATATTTTCATATCAAATTTATTAATTTTTTTATGAACCGTCTGACATTCTTTTATTTTTTTTTTTTTAACACTTCTCCAAAAATCAAGAAAAAACCTAGACTGTAATATTAGGTTGGTGAAAAAATATTGATGTAATAATGTCGTTTTTTGACGTATTTTTTAACGTCAAAAAAACGACATTATTACGTCATTATTTTTGCACCAACCTAATAATATTTATCTACTTTTTATCTACACTTTTTAATTAATAATTTAATTTACATTTTCTTTATAATTTTTTTATATTCTCTCCTCAAAAAAAATAGCAATGAACAAAATTAGTGCATCGCGTTATTTTAATTATTTTATTTTCACTTTTAAATTATTTTAAATTTTCTTATAGTACTATAGTTTCTTTATCCTAATATATATGATCACAGAATTTAAAATTTTGAATTGAGATTTTTCACTGAGGAACATGCTCCCTCTAACTAAAAATGCTGGATCCGTCCTTGGATAGACAACTCAGGAGTTGGATATTAAGATCTTACTCCACCAAATAGGTTATGGTAAATATTCTTAATAAAAACAAAAAAGCTGAAATTTACATGGTGCATTTATCGCACGAGTTAATTTATAAACCCCAGTTCTTTATTAGCAATTTTACTGTACGAATGTGTTCAGTTGTGCTAGGATGGATCTTCTGTATATTTATTTATCAGAAAACTTGGAATAAAATGAGCTGGCTCATCGGTATAAAAAATTTTTTTTTTATTTATTTCTTTAGAATGAGTCCTTCTATATTCGGTGTCACAATATTCCTTTATAAGGCGGATATTGCTAGCAGTCTGGAGAAATATCCGTTCCGGAGCAGTAGTAGGTAGTTGTGAAGTCAGACCGTGCTAGGAGTAATAGTCATCATAGAAATAGCTCAGTGTCAACCTACTATGTTTTTCTCGGCTCTGAACAGGGCTGAAATATGATTAGCAAATTACATCTTAACTACTTTTTCACCTATCACGCATGGCTGGTTTCTCTCAGCGTAGCGTCTTTTGTTTTGTCTCTTGCCTTCTTCTCCCACCGTCTTCCCACTTCTAGATCAGAGGTGTGAGGTTATGTCCTTTTGAACAGTCTGAGATTCTGACGCGAACCTTGGTTTAAGCTAGCATCAAAAGTCTGTTTGTGCTAATTTTTTTTTTATTGGTCAAAATCATTTTATTTTCCGGCGTTTCTTTCGTCATCATATATATATAACGGAAGTGGAGTTTCTCTGACTTTTGTTAGTTTTAACTCCTGCAAAGCTTCAGGTGTTTTTCAGTCGGGTTCAGTCTGTTGTTCTTGCTGTTGTTGTTTGTTGAGAGAGAAGTATATATATATATATATATATATATATATATATATATATACACAGAGAGAGAGAAGTTTAGAAATAGAGAAAAAGGAAGAGATAAGGGTTTTAAAGGTAAGTGCAAATGCCTTATTTTATTTTTGTTTATATATTTTATTTTTATCGGGACTCACCACAAAACATTAACTTGTACAGTGTAACCCGGATATAAGAGATTTTCTCTGGTCCCAAATTAGAGCCTGTGTTAATGTATATATATATATATATAATAGACCAAACCCGGATATAAGAAAAACCCGAATACAAGAGACTTCTTCTCCGGTCCCGACAACTCTCTTATATCCGGGTTACACTGTATAATAGAAGCATTATTTTTAAACTCAGGCTTTTCTATTACGTCGCTTACAAATGGAAAATGTCTTTAGAAAAAATAATCTCTAAGAATTATACGGAAAACATATTTTAGTCAAATGCTGCTATGTTTGTAGCTATGAACTTGTAAATGAGAAAAAAAATATAGATTTACCCACTTTAGTGTGTCTTTATTGAACGCAGGGATCTCTGAAAAAAATCTGAAATTCGATTTCTCATCACGAGAGCAGGGTACGAACCATTGTCAAATTAGCAACTGAAAAGAGACATTTTTGGCTTGTGCAATTCCGTTCTTGCCTGCTGCCACCGAATCAATGTTCAATGGAATACATTTTGTAGTAGCCTTTGAGTCCTTTCCGAGAATTCTAATTTCTTCAACTTAGATGTTGTTATCTTTTCAGCTTTCCGATTTGTTTGTGTATCAACTCCGGTGCAAGTCAAAAATAATCTCGTAAGATGTAATTGAACACGTGTGTTTGGGTAAAGTCGGTACATGCAAAGAAAATATCTTGCACACACCCGTATTTTTATATCAGCTGAGCAAACCTGATAAAGAAAACGCTAAGGAACAGGATTAGGTGTTAGTGAGGGGGTGCGCAGGAGACTGAGGTTGGAGTATGCTTGGGAAGGTAGAGAAATGGAACAATGCAACACGATTCGAAAACAGTTCTGGAACGAAAGGGGCGGGGGGGGAGAATGAACGACAAAAGAAGAGATGATGAGAAACTGGAAAAGGCTCAAAAAAAAAAAAAATCTAAAAATCTATTTTTTTTTTTTTTCCTTTCGGAAAAGCAGTGTCAAGTTTATAAATATTTAACTTGGACCGGAAGAAAAATAAAGACGTAAGATTCTGCAACAAATGGAAAACACCGATTTCAAATGAAAAAAAAAACAAAAAACTGGTGTTCTTTCTAAAAAGGCGTTTTTAAACTTACACGTAAGAATAAATAACCGCAATATAAAAGAAAAGGATTTTTAAAATCTACGATCCCCACTAAGGATACAAAAACAAGAGACGAATGTTTTTCTTTCCACAACACGGAAAATGTCAAACCCTCAGAAGCTGCTTGCAACTAAAACATAAACACGAACTGTTCATAAAGGTTTTCTTTTTCCGAAAATATTTACTGTATGTTTTTCATAATTAAGATTTTCATAATTTTCTGTTTTTTTTAGAAGAGTAATTGTCGATATGAACTATTCTTTATATCGAACTTTTAGATATTATAAACCTTAAGATACAGCTTGACCTATTTGGAAAAATATTAAAATAATCCAGACTATATACTGGGAGCAAACCGCCTGCATGCATAAAGAAAATGAATTAAGTAAATAGACAAAAATATAAACGGGCTTAAGACAAGGGCGTATCTTCTCAACGGACTTATCCAGGCTTTATAGCGATGCATCCTGATAGGACTAAACGATCTACCAGGATTTACTGTTGGTGGTTATAATCTTAACAACAGAGAATATGCAGATGACAGGGTTGATAGAATACGCGAAAAAGAAACTGCAGGAAATCCTGTAGAATGTAATGAAAGAAAGCAAGAAGACAGAATATATGTTTGTCAGAAAAGGCAACATTCCAAGATGCAAACTAAATTGGGAAACTACAAATGTAAAATATCATTGTGAAATCCAAAAGCACATTGAGATAACGAAAAATGCAAAGTATTAGGTTGGTGCAAAAATAATGACGTAATAATGTCGTTTTATGACGTCAAAAAACGACATTATTACTTCATTATTTTTGCACCAACCTAATATTAACAAACAGAAAAAGTTCGTTAGAAAAAAAGTAACAATAAATATTGGACAATCTTCTCAAGAGATTTGAGACAACAGAAACGTAGTTCTACAGAAAGATCTCCTGTGAGTAACAAGATAGTTTTTAGGAATTTAAAAACAAAAAGGATATTTATACTAAGAAAGAGAAAGAGTTGAAATTTCTGGAGCACATAATAAAGGAATGAGGGTTGGGAGACTTTGACAATCACGAGATATATTAATGGCAAAATGGGCCACGTGTAACCTACCTAACGAGATTGTGTAAATGAATAGAGGGAATAAGAGAGGGAAGATAATAAAAAGACTACAAAGAACAGAAAGTTGTAGAGAACCATGAACACCCTCGTCCTGAATGGATACGCCACATACAATAAAGAAAAGTGTTGTTCTTAAACATAACAAAATTTGCTTCTTATACCAATCTAGAAACCTTTTTATAGCGACTGATTATAGGATATTAATTTCTAAATAGAAATTAATCCATAAGAGTAAAACGGTGTTTTAAGATAGAAGGAAGATAGTAGAGCGGCACTTCATATTTTTCAAATACCAAAGTCGAAATCGATGGAAAGATATTTCCATCGTAAGTGGGTCGATAGATTTCGAAATAGCAGTTTTGTATTGAAAATAAAAACACAGAAAAACAAAACGTTTATTTTGGAGTGCAAGTCAATAATGCTCATTACATAATTTGCTAAAACATTCTTATAGATTTGATAATAAATAAAAGTTGTAGATAGCTTTTAGCATTGAACGAAGTATTAAACGGACATTAACAAAGTAAATATTGAATAATCTGAGATTTCATCTAAAGTGACCGGCTTACAAGAACCATTATGGCTGACTTATACCAAAGAAGAAAATAATGATTACTCTGAAAAGGAATGCCTTCTGTTGCTGTCCCTCTTTAGCGCTTAAAAGTACATTTATAGGAAAATGTTTTGTTTCTACAAATTTCGGAGTAATCTTTATATCAAATTACATCTTTAAGACAAATAATAAGTAAAAAACAAATATCTTAAGAGAAAAACATGATTGTTTAACTGAAGTGTTGTCTTTTGGTCTTGGCACCTCATCCAGTACTTGTAGCAAAGCTACTTCAGATTAAATCCGGCCCAACTTATCGCCATTTAAGAAACACTTGGTCCATAGCTGAAAGCACTTGATAAAGAAAGGATTAGCTGACATGAGCTGCTGTGAAGTTCCGTTTTATTTATTTTACTTATTTAAGCACAGATATACTCGTATGTATGTTGGCTACCTGAGATGATGTTTTGCACGTATGTTTTCAACTTTAAAGATTACCTGTGGAGAAATGTGCTTTCTGAAGGGGCGACATTCTTAATAATGGCCACGTGCCAGAGTATGGTATTTATTTCTTTGATTTGATATTTTGACTTCTGGTACCACAGTTTGGAAAGAGAAGTTACATTACGATAGTTTTAAGTGATTAAAAGAAAATTTAATTTTAATCTGTGAAAGATAAAACTCCTTAACGTATACACACAATTTGCGGGCGGGTGGTGTGAAATTCGATAGTGTTTCCCAAAAATATTTTTTTTACCGAAATATTTAAAAAAAAAAAAAAAAAAAAAAAAAATTAATAAATAAACATGGAAAAGATGGGATTTGGGAGGTATAAAGAATTTCACCAAATTCAAGGAGACATTTTCAGAAACTGCGTAAGCAACAAATTTATCGAAAAATAACATGAGAAACAAGAAAAAGAATATAAAACATAAAAAAATGTGATTTATGCACGGTGTCCAGTTAAAAAAAAAAAAAAGTGGGGGGGGGCAGTAAATCCAGAAAGACGTGAGACACCCGTTGAAAACTGGTGACGACGACTGTGACTGAAAAATACACGAAGAATTTCTTCACATTTCGTCAATCCCCACATCGGATGTCCTTCTTTGAAAAGTACGATAACTTGACGCTCAAAATGAGTGAACTGCTTAGCCCTATGAGAAGGGCAGAACGAAAGACAAGTCACAAGATCGAGCAGCAATTAATCAATCTTAAAGGAAACAATCAGATTTAAGTAATTACGCGGGAGTCAAATGATTATTCAAGGTCATGAATATTCACGAAATTTATTCAAGGGTTATTCAAGGTCAATTATTCCTGAAAGATAAAAGAGTAATAATAAATTTGCCGCTTTTTCACTGCCCCCACCCCTGTACGTTACAGAGAATAGTGGACAATTTAGGCATGAATAAAAAAAACAAAAAAAAAACAGATTTGATGCAGTCCAGATATGCTCTTATCGGCGAATTTTAAGAATCCCATGAGCAGAGTATATGACAAATGAGGGATTCATAAAATGAATAGGAAATTTCGGGGAGAGTTAAGGGGAAAGGTAGCTCAGAGAACCAAACACTCACATCACACATCGAAAACAAAAGAAGTAGAAGGAAACATATAGAAATATATTTGACAAGTTTGTACAAATATATGGAGCGACAAGTACCACAAATAGACACAGACAGAAAGATTTATACAAGAGAAAATATTGTCGAGTGTATTTGTTTGTTTAGCGGCACATCAACACGTTATCAGTCATTTAATGCCAAAATTTAATTTTCTTGGGAGCATTAATTTCTTTTAGTAAAATGTATTATTAGTATTATTTTTTACAAAATTTATTGTCGGTAATTTTTTAAAAAAAATTGTATTGCTGCTAATTTTTTTTTAAGGTGGAAATGTATTGCTGGTATTTTTACTATAAAATTTGATATACTTTATAGTGTTTTACCCCAATCTGTGGGTTAACTATTTGTCCATAATAGGTGCTACCACCTCGGATGTGGGTGAACATGGGAACAACAGCAATTAAGAGTTGGTTCCACGTTCCTCATAAACTCCTGATCAGAGACCTTGCTGCTGGATGTAGTTTATCGTCATACCCAGGATGTTGTTGACAGTAACAAAAGTCAGAAAGCTGTGGAGAGACGTAAAGGCTTACATTCTTGTAGAATATTGTTTAGCTTGCAAGTGGTCTTACACACAAGTAGACTGGTGTAGTCACTTCAAGCTGCTATATTTAGCAGCCCCACCCCGTCACGAGGGATGTATGTGGCACAAGGCCGAGTTTACCGTGGGTCCTCCGAGCCCGTAGGCTCGGCCAAAAATATTCCCTTACAACTCGTATAAAAGGGTTCAGGGCCTGTCTACCTCCCCGGACGAAACTTTGCCCTTCGGCAAATCCTCGTCCAGGTTCCTCTCTGCTTTTGGCAGAGTTCGACATTCCTTCAAACTGCCTCTCCTGGGTGATTTGATGGAGAGTAATATGGGTGAATAGAGTCCACTCATGAAAATGTGTTGGGCAGGTCTATTCCACGAAAGTGGACTAACTCACCTGATGTATTAGGTACTCGCCTATAAATGAGGTAGAATTAGCTGGCTTGTTTTTATGAGGAGATACAAGAAGGCTGCTATGTTAGCAGGTAATCATTTGACTTCTACAGCTCCGAAGGAAAAAGTACTTGAATTGCAGGATGAATGGGTAGCGTAACAGTTATCGAGGCGAAAATTGAAACTAGCTTGCCGAGTTAAAATTTAGACTTCATCATACATTGGGGAATTAGTTTTGATGGTCACTTGATCTCGATCGAGTTGTATCTCCTATTATTTCCCTCTTGCTTTTGAACTTTGAGAATGCAACATTATTAACTTCTGTAATAACTTTTCGTTTCCATTATCAATTTTTGTTAATCCGCCTTTTTAGTCTTCAAGTACTTTGATAGCCGAAACGACACCAATGCTTCCGCTGTCGTCTGCTTTTGTCTTTTTACATAAAGTCTATATAGATCATCTTTAGAATGAACTATTTAAAATCAGGTCATATTTCCTCTTTCTCTGACTCAAAATTCTTAGTTCTTCTTTTGTTTAGTTTAGAATGAAGTTGGAATATCTTATTGTTAATACTACCCATGCATTTATATGGTTTCTTTTGTTGAGTACCTTTTCCAAAATTCGTCTTATTATTCTGTGATATTCTTTCTTTGCCTCCTCTTTTTATCTCGCTCTATTCACTCGACTCTGTTTCCACTATTCCAAAAGATCTTTAATGTTTTTGTCAGTTCAATTTCCTGGTGATTTCGTTGTTACATAGTTTTTTTTTCTTTTGATTCCTGTTTTCCTTTGTGTCTAAGTAACGCTGCATATTGTAATAGATTCAGCAACATGAATGGTCTAAATAGGGTCACGGGTCTTGAAAAAAAATTACGTACCCATCATATTTAGTAAAACGATATGATTCAAAGATGAAACTACATATCAATAAGCACGTCAAAAAATCACACGTCATATGCTGATGTGGATTTGACAAAAGAAATATCTATCTATATATCTATCTATCTATATATCTATCTATCTATATATCTATCTATCTATATATCTATCTATCTATATATCTATCTATCTATATATCTATATATCTATCTATCTATCTATCTATCTATATATCTATCTATCTATATATCTATCTATCTATATATCTATCTATCTATATATCTATCTATCTATATATCTATCTATCTATCTATCTATATATCTATCTATATATCTATATATCTATCTATATATCTATATATCTATCTATATATCTATATATCTATCTATATATCTATATATCTATCTATATATCTATCTATCTATCTATATATCTATCTATATATCTATCTATCTATCTATCTATATATCTATCTATCTATCTATCTATATATCTATCTATCTATCTATATATCTATCTATCTATATATCTATCTATCTATATATCTATCTATCTATCTATATATCTATCTATCTATCTATATATCTATCTATCTATCTATATATCTATCTATATATATATATATATATATAAGTGGCGCATTCGATCTGGCATTTAGTCTCGGGGAACATTCACGGGGCTTTTCGAGTTGATAAGGCGTTGTGTGTTGATGAACAAAAGCTAAATTTTGAATTGGTTGAGAAAATAGACAAACAGAATATTGAAACAAAACAAGATAGAAATGTTTAGTCTATTGGGAACTTTTGTGTATAGAAAAGGATAAACTAAACGCTGAACTTACTTTGTTGTTGAGTTAAAGGATGAGTGATGTATATAGTTTAAGCCATGTGTATCTATTGCACGGAGCACTAATTTTAGCGTCCTATTCCGATATCAGTCAAAAATGAAAGATCGCTAGCTTCTTCGTATACACAGCACACATGCTTCCAGTTTTGTTTTGTTTTGTTTTTTGTTTTTTTGTTTTACTTACGCATACCTAAAAGCTGAAAAGTTGCTACTGACGGAGTTGTCAACACGTGTGTTTAGTGAGGTTTTAAAAGACTGCTACAAGTTGTATCGGATGGCATGATGCAGCGACCCTGTTAGACATAATAAAGCAATTAGAAATAAAATAAATGATTTGAAATAAAAAAAAAAATCCTGCCTTTTGTCCGACCTTTGCGCCACTCTCAATTGAACGCTCTAAACAAAGTTGGTTTCTGGTTTAAATCTTGTTACATGTTTTTGTAATGATTATATGTAGACTAATTTCATTATTTACATTATGCGGACCATTGTCCTCATCTTTGTCGCCATATTTGTCACAACGTTTCGGCCGTTGTACGCTCCGGCCTTCTTCAGGTGGCTGGAATTTCGAACTGAACCCTTTATTTCGATCCCTGGGGTAGGATGTCAGTTATCAGTTATCTCCTGCTAATTTTCCCTCTGAAAGTTCTCCACTGCCTTAACCTGTTATTGAACTCACACTCTTTGGGTTTGTCACTGGATCTAACCAACGCCTTTATCCACTGTGCCATGTGTCTGAATTTCTGGGTATTATAAACCTAATGTTTTCAGCAACCATTTTTACCAGTGCTCATGTTGCAATTTTTGCTAGAGCTCATATTGCAACTTTGTTATTGCTTTTCTCTGGCACTCCTTATTACTGGTTCCCATATTGTATTTATTTCTATGCTTGGTCGGCTCAGGAGATTTTTGTGGCCTAGCATATGTGCTGATTCCTTAAGTTTACGAATTTTCCAATGGTGTTCCCTATCTATGATCTCAACATGATCCCACAGGGGGCGGTGATCTCCCTTCTCTCTCCATATGTGGTCAGCCACGCCTGATTTTTCTACTTCCCCTCGCGTTACAGCTTTCTGGTGTTCTTGAAGCCTTACCTTGAGTGGGCGGCCTGTCTCTCCTTTATATTCCTTTCCGCAGCTACACGGGATAGCGTACACACAGTCTTTAGTCATGTTCTCATGTATGAGGGGTCTCACTCGAGAGAGACATCTGTGTAGTGTTGTCAAGCTCTTGAAGGTTGTCCTGATGTTATATGGACCGCAGATCCTTTGTATTTTCTCTGATAACCCCTTCACATAAGGCAGGCAGACTGTTTTCTGGGTGTTGTTGTCCTCCTCCTCCTCCTCTTGTACCCGCCTATCCCAGTTTTGGGGGGCAGCTGCCATGTACCCAGGGTAGTTGTTACGTTGTAGGGTACTACTTATACTGACCAATTCTTTATCTAACATCTCTGGGTCGCCACTTATGACTTTTGCTCGGTGTTGTAAGCAACGGACGATCCCTTTCTTTACGCTGTATGGATGGTGGGAAGAAGGCCGGAGCGTACAACAGTCGAAACGTTGTGACAAATATGGCGACAAAGATGAGGACAATGGTCCGCATAATGTAAATGCTGTACATAATACCTCATCTCAGAAATATAGACAGACTCTGACTAATTTCATGTCTTTCAGTATCAGTATATTCTATGACCATCTTCAGGTATTTGTCGTGTCTGATAGGACAACATTCAAGAATATACAACTGAGGAAAACCGTTGCGTACATACACAGTTGAAATATTGTAAAACAAAAAAGAAAATACAAGAAAATTAACCTGAGCCAACAATTCTCAACAATAACAAAATGCGTCTTGTATATTTTACTCTTAATCGCCAGACTAAAATGTTATCGACACTCTTCCAAAACAGGGTATATTAAACTGGGTGGTATGTATTGAAATTTGTTTCATTAGAATAATTATTAATTTCAAAATAATTCGTTAAAATTTCTACTCTGATGATTCCAATTTATTTTTGTCAAATTTTACGTCAATCTCATATATGAATGATTCCCTATGTGCTTTTCAAATTCGCCAAAACATAAACAAACAATATCAAGTATCAATGCTATTCAAAATTATAATGGCGATAGAAAATATTCTTGAAATGTCCGTCTTTTCATTTCACTGCTAGCTCTGCTCCAGTAGATAGTTTTACTTGCTATTTATAAAAGTTTTCGGAAAATAATTATACTTTACCAGAAAAAAATTCAAAACAAATGTAAGTTAAATTTATTTAAATCTACTTTATCAAAATTGCAAACATATTCATTTTCAACAACCGCAAGCGAACGAGAAAATAGGTATTGACGCTATCTCCAAAGACACATAACCCAGTGGATAAAAGCATTAGTTGAAGTAATCCAATGTCTTGTTCATTACCTGGCCACAAGAGAGGCTAACAAAAACTTGAAGAGTTGAGGGAAATAACAGAAAATGCATGAGACTCGAAATTAAAACAAACTATCCGAGTGGACGAAATTTCGGTTCGAAATTCTAACGTATATCACGTGACGAAGCTTACATCGGCCGAAACGTCCTGAATATGAGATAAGGGCAACTGTCTGAATGATGTAAATAGTGTAAATAGTTACACTAACTCATTTAAGAAAATTTGACATAGAAAATAAATATTCGATTCTAGTTTTTCGCAACGAAAAAACCTTGACTGTTTTCAACTTGTTTGTTTTTAAATGTTTTGTCAAATATGAAATGTTCAAGTGATCAAAACGAATGTAGCTACTAAATCGTTCGTTGATGGAGGATGTGAAAGAAACTCCCATCCTAACGATCTCATTTTTTCTTGGGGTTGTTTTGAAGAGTGTTCCCTTGCATTGTCATGTTGGAGACTGACTCCTTTCTGTTTAGCAATGCAGGACACTTTTGGTGTAATGATTCGTTTACCCGATCAAGTTGCTGGAAATAAATGTCTGCAATGGTAGGCTTTCCATATTTCCACTAGTTCATTTCGTATTAGAAATGAGTTCTCATTTTGTGGTATCCACTCTTTTTTTTTTTTTTTTCGTTTTCTGTTAACATGCAAAACTCATTTTTTCATCACCTGTAACAAAAAATGAAAAGGGAAGGTTGTTATTCCTGCTGAAAAGAAAAATTCTGCAGATGGCGGAATGTTGTGTTCAATTCTCAAGCGAAAGTTAATGAAGAAAGCAAATACACTCTTTGTTAGTTTTCCCAATTAATCCGAGAAATACACTATAAACGATACACTCTCGAATAGAAGAAATGATAAATTAATTCTAGACGTTTTCTACAATTTCATTATGGTTATGCCTTGGTTGATTGATTCATAATTCATTGAGATTAAATATTTATTTCTCCGATATCCAGTTCTATTAAATTTTTATTTAAAACTTTTTGGAACTCTCCCAAGTAATTTCTTCTTTTTTTTCATTTCCCTTGCAAGGTCAGGATTTTTCTAACTTTTGACTTTATTTCAATATAGCAACATTTCTCTGTGGCATGGAATTTACGTAGTCTGTCTTTATTCACCTACAAAAAATTTACACTGTCATTATCATCGTTATTATATAATTTTCACACTTGCATCAAGCGATAGTTTACACCAATGATTGACAGAAAGCAAGTCTACTCCGTTGTCCAGCACACTCATCAGTATTCTAGCTGTTGAGGGTCGTTCTATTATTGTATGCATGACCTTAATTCATCCTTAGTCTTTTAGTTTTTTCAGTCTATTTACTAAGCTTTTCAGGATCATTAAAGTTCTCCAACAACTACTAGCAAACCTTCGTGCTCTTTAATATTCTCAGTTTTCTTGTAAGATCCAAGTAATTTATATTGTTTCCTTCTTAACGTTTATTTTATGGTTATCTGGAACAGAAAATTCAGTTTTAATTTTTTTTTTTTCTTTCTGCTTTTTCGTTTCAATCATTTTATGCAATTCATTGATTTCCACCCGGCAAAAAGGGCTTGAAAGCTATTTTCTATTTTTGTTTTCATTCACTTCCTTAAAGGAGAATTTTGGGTTCTTTCCCTAATTTGAATTTTAAATGAAATGTATCAAATCGTGAAATCTTATTTACCGCTATATTTTTTTCCCATTTAATATTTTTATTTCCTTTCAAAATGTAATATTTGCTTTTCGAATACAATTTTAAAGTTTCTTTTACTTTCAAATATCATCTATTTTTTAGAGCGCAAAGTAGGTAATTTTCAAATGATTTCATAATGGTTTATATTTAGTTTGGAATTATTTTTTTAGATAATCATTTTATCTTAATTGCATATTTTCTACTTCATTCTATTTTTTTCTAAATCTTTTGGGATCTCTTTAACGTTAAAAGTTCTATAAAGTTGCAATCATGCAATTTCTGTTGCAAAAGAATTTATTTTTATATTTGGATAGATTTTTGCTCGCTTCATTCATTCAGTTAATTTTATTTTATTTTTTTTTTTTAATCTGCATCCATTTTTATTAATAAATTTTCATCTTTAAAGTTTATATTATGTATTTATCATATAAATTTAAGAATAAATCTCTACTTATCCTTCCTCGTAAAGTTAATAAATTAATGGAACTTCATTTGGATTTATTTATATCTATGTGTTTTCATTTATACAGTGTACATAGATTATTTGCACAATTTTAAAAAATACATAAAACTATACGATTTATTGGAAGAACATAGGTAAACAAATAAAGTTTTATTTAGCTACATCATAATTGGCTCCATTGGTTGCATATGAGACATCATGATGATGCTTAGTTTCTGTGAGCCACTTCGTATTTCCATAAACTTGTGCCAGGAGCAGATGCTAACTCAACTTGGTGGTTTCTTTTCGTACTTTGTACTGTAATTCCACTGGATCTGAGTGTCCGATCTGGTCTCTACGAACAAGGATACGCATTGTGTTGTGGGTGTCACATTGGCCCGCAAAAAGATATTGAATGACCAAAGAGAACAACTAACATAAAGACCAAAAATATATTGGCAAGTTTATTTTTTTATAGAAAATATATAAACAGAAATAATACTACAGTGCACTAGACAAAAAATAACTCTGCAAGTTCATGTAGAGGATAAGAAGAACGGTGTCCTTCTCAGGGCAGTTTTCATGAAAAGGACAGTTTCATGGTCGCAGGAGAACAATATCCTGAAAAGAACAGTTTTGTAATCGGTGAAGAGCGTTGTCCTGAAAAGGATTGATTGCAGCTGGTGAGAATGGATAGAAAATTGGGAGCTGGGGGTCTACTGGGAACAGTGGGAGCAGCGGACGATGGCGAGCTGGAGATGATGATGGCTGGCGAGCTGAAACTGCCGCTGATAGCTGGAGCCATGGAATCGCTATTGCTGGAACTCATACTACACTTTGCTCCTCGTCATCTCAACCGAGGAACAGCTGGGTATTTACTCATGCCTCCCCAATGAGACGCGGTGCTTCACATGGTCAAGCTTAACGGTGGGATCCCCGAGCGCATACACTCAGGCCAAGTACACCCAAGCCCCTGCAACCGTCGGTTGCACGGGCCTCGATGGCAAACACTGATCTTCCACTCTTGTGAAATGAGAAGGTGCAGCCTTGTACAATTGTTTCTCAGGGCTGGGAACTTTAAAGTACTATTTTCCGCAGCTGCGACTCTGTCCGTAGACGGAGGTCACACCTGAGCCGCACTCTGCCCGAAGGCAGAGACGCAACTGGGAGATTATATGCATCCGGCGGCAAGGCCGGGAAACGACTGGTTATTTACTGATGGCCTTCCACTGGGGCGGGATGTAACATAAGGTCAGTTAATCAATGTGGGGAACCAGAGTGCGTACACTTGGGTACTGGTCAAAATTTACGCAACACCCGCTTACACGGGATCGGGCACAAAACTTGTCATAGCTGCGGAACAGAGTCAACTCTTTGATCATCGCTTTTGGGATGCGGAATGTCTGTGTATTTACCCACGGCCCTACTGCACTTGAGGTGTTGTCCTTTTCCTTTAAATCAGCGATCAGTAATAAGCATTTTTAACATTTACCTGAAAAGTGAATGAAAAA
The DNA here is from genome assembly GCA_963932145.1 of Acanthosepion lycidas. NCBI lineage: Eukaryota > Metazoa > Mollusca > Cephalopoda > Sepiida > Sepiidae > Acanthosepion > Acanthosepion lycidas. The sequence continues at coordinate 111,908,062 of OZ010585.1, read as the reverse complement.
GAAAAACTATATATAAATTAAAACTTAAAAAAGAAAATTTCTTTAATATGCAAAGAAATATACTGATAGATCTATATTCTAATGGATAAAATATACTATGTATGTTGTACCAATAATTTATGGAACATGCTGTATGTTTGGTCACATGTGTAGTATGTGTGGGATTGGATAAATGTGTTTCTATGTGCAGTGCTGTGTATAACCGCTATGAGTTACTTTTGCTGCATATTATTTTTCCTAAATTCCATTTCGGAAAGATAATTATCTTAAATATTTTCTGGTAATTCTGATTAAAAATAAATAACAGTTTGCAACTCGAAAATGTTGCCTAGTTAGGGAAAATCTATTCCTTTCCTCTAAAATTGTCTGATTTCAAATTTTTGTTATATTTTTTTTTAATTCATAGATTCTTTCTTTTTAATTTTTTTTCCGACTTAAGATTTATTTTGGTATTTCTAGAATACTACTTCCAGAAGACATTTCCATTCAATAGACTTTGATTTCGATATTTTACTATGGTGTCTTTATACGAAAACAGTTTATGCTTGACGTGAATACTAAACAGAGACTCATATTAAACAAACAACCAAAGCAACATAAAGATAGCAACAAAAATAATGACAAAAACGTATATTCGCAAAAAATATATTGTGTTCAATTCTGTAGACATAAAATGACATACTTAAATTATCATGCTTTTTTGAAAACTAGTTTGTTTACTCTTCTTTCACATACTTTTCCTTCTTCAGCTTTCATTAATTATGTTTTTGTTAAAATTTTGTAATTTTACTTCGGATGGTTATAAACTATATGGTGAGTGGTATTGTATTAAATGGTAACTGTTTCTTTTGTATAAATATAACTTTGAGTACATCGACTCTTCCTATTCTTTAATTAATGATATATATTATCAGTTCCATCTACTGAGGATTTCTATGTCCATACTACATGTATGTATGTATGTATATATATA
>OZ010585.1:111867089-111904589 GCA_963932145.1 Acanthosepion lycidas | reverse complement strand
CATTTTCAGGCTGATATTGTTTTCATGTTTATAAAATTGGATTATGATGGAAATTATTTTATTCAAAAACTTTCCAAATCTCTAAATGACCACTCATAAATCTAAAGTATTAATATGCAAATCTGTTACGTGTGCATACAAGGATACACTGAATTGTCCTCAGATCAACCAAGAAGCACTTCCAAATAAGTTTGATATCTGGTCACATGACTTGATTTTGGAAATAGATCAGGCTAATAACTTTTAAGCACACTGATCACTACAATTTTAGTGTGTTCAAGGCTAGGGTTAATCATCATCTTCCACTCTTATATACGCAAATGGCCTCCTAACATAGCCGTCTATCTCAAGTGGCTCCAGGCCTTGTAAAAGGTGAACTTTACTGTAAAAAAAATATTAAATTAAAAATACCCTCTTATGTATGTATGAATGTATGCATGTAAGTGTGTGCATGTGAACTTTACTAAGAAGTAATAATTAGTAAGCTATTGTTGAAGACAATTACATCTGTGTTTGATCCTCATTGGGAGCATTAATACTTGCAGACTTGTGCTATACTTAGCCAAATTGAGAAAATACTTCTGCATATATTATAATCTTTTCGTATTATGCATATATATATATATATATATATATACATAGCTATATTAACACACACACGTGTGTTTATATATATTTTTGAGTGTGTCTGTGTGTGTGGTTCATACTAAATTTCATCCAATACAAAGAGAGCTACTCAAGGTAGAGGATTACAGTCAAAATGGTACTGATGAATAAGATGTAGGGTATGAATGGAAGAGACAGTGATAGGTGAGGGAGATTATAGGAATATGGAGGACAGATAATGATTGACCCTTTACTTGAAGAGGTCAAGATTAAAGTGTTCAGGGAGCCATTCATGCAGTTGTCTGTTGCCCAAAAGGACAATTCTTGGATAAAATGCTGTTTGAGAAGAACTAGCTTTGCGTGTTCTAGTTGCTATGGTTGGAATTGATGGAAGTAAATAATGGACTTAAACTGAACATTTGCCATGGAAATAGTGATAGAATAGCAACTTTCACAACATTGCATCTGAGGAAAACGAGTTTGCAGAGTAGAAACAAAACTTCCCCCACAAGACTGTGTAAGCAATCAGGAAATTGAGAATTGAACTTCTTAGTTCAAATATGGTGGAAATATTCCATTTTCAGTCTAATTTGACTCTTGGAAAATCAAAATTTCAGAAGGAATAAGTTATAGAATGAGCTGACAATTTTTCCAGTATGGTTATACACCTTACTAGAAAGCAGTAGTAGGCAAGCTCATATTTAAAGACAAGTTACACCTGTAATATACTAAATCCTCATTGGGCACTCATACTTGTGGACTTGTGCTATACTAAGCTAAATTAAGTAAATACATGCAGACATAATGTAATCTATTTTATTTTTTGGTGGGATGCCTTTTTAATCATTCCACCCAAAGTAAAGCAATAATGTTGCTAGACGGTTATTGGGAGTGAAAGAGAATGAGAAGACTTCAGTGAAGAAAATAGACGATAAAAGGAAATGATTCAGGAAGACAGAAGATTGTGATTGGCATTGCATTTAAATCTTTGAACATTGTAGGTGACAAAAAATTAGAAAGGAGTTCCACAGTCAAGAAGTGTAACAAAAGAAATTATTACAATAGAACATATAATTGCATCTAGCTAATTTAACATTAAAACAGTGAGACCTACTTGCCAATCTAGTAGTATCCTTATATCTATATCTGCCACTACATTGATACATATACTTATACGCATGTGCATATATATGTGTATATATATATATATATATATATATATATATATATAAGGGAGTGTGTGTATTGTAAACAAACTGTTATTGGAAACCAATGTGTTAATAACATCTATTTATGAATTTGACTTTATTGAATCTGGCCATGACTAAATAATTAAATTATCCTAAGAATGGAAGTAATTGAAACACAAATTTTAATAAAAGGTACTTTTAATAGAAACTGATACTTTATCTGCTTAAATAATGTCCACATGACAAAGCATGGTATGTGCATATGTCCACTTGTCTCTCAGTGTTGGGTTTGCCTACGCACTTCTGTATCCATACAAAACCTGTAAGTGTTCACAGTCAGTGCACACTTGAAATCCTATGTAAATAATATTGATTGACATCAAGGCAAGAATAGAATGAGAAAGATGATATTTTTCATGTTCTCATCAAAATGTCTGTTCTATATTTAAAACAAATGTCGTTTTTGTTTTTGTTTTTTTACCAAGTCAAACATAATAACTAGATGCAGACACAGAATACGACTCGTCCCATCTTATAAAGATCTGTGTTCAGAAATTTTATTAGCATAATTTTTCACATACATACAGATTTATAAAGAGTGGCTAGGTTTTGTATAGTCTAATACAAGAGTACAGGAATAATGTAAGATTCACTACATGATTCAATATAAGATTAGCTTGTTAGTCATTAAACTATATAGTAAATATATCTGAGAGAAAATAAGTGAAAGAAATAACTGAATATTCTTGGTAGAGAAAACTGAATATTCTTGGTAGAGATAACTGAATATTTCTGATTGAAATGTCTTAATCATTTCACCCCAAGCAAGATGGTAATGCCTTTACACTGGGTTACAGGAAATAAAAGACAAAGAGAATTAGAAGGCTGAGAATTAGGAGGATTGAGAAAAGGGCAAAAAAGGAACTAGGCTCAAGAAGAGAGAAGATGACAATTGACACTGCATTTAAATTTATTAAAGCAAGAAATCAGAAGGGTGTTCCACTGGTGAAAAGTACAAGAAAATAATCTATTAGAGAAGAAGTGGTAGTTACACATAGTTATTTAAATGGGTGGAAATAGTAGCATGCTTAAATTCATGTAGGTGGGGGGGGGAAAAGCTCATCAAAGCAGCTGCCATAAAAATATTTGTAGAAAAGACACAGAGAAGCCATATTATGTTGGTGAGAAAGTGACTGTCATCATTGATGACATTACAGATCCTTTCAAGATTTTGTCAATAATCTTGAGATGTCAAAAGGAGCACCAGACCAGATAGGGCAACAGTATCATGGCAACATGGACAAGTCATAGATTTATAAATGTGCTAAGATCGATTTTGACAAGAGAAAATTTTCTGACATGACACAGTGAATCAATTTTTCTTGAAACTGATTCAATATAGTTAATCTACTTCATGTCAGTGTGAGACCAAGAAGGCATAGTGTATTGAACTCCTGAACTTTAGCATCAGCCATACTGATGGCAGGCAAAAAACTTTCTCTATGAGGATTAAATGAAAGCAGTTTTGTTTTGGAGCCATTTCTTGCCCCAGTTAATCACTGATTAGAGATCCTTTTCAAAAAGTTGTTGCCAGATTTACTTTAGGAAATCGGCCAGATTTTCTACTAAGACAGCAGTAAATGATAGTGCCATCTGCATAAATATTTAGTTTGGAACTGATGACAATGGGGAGGTCACTGATGATAATCAGAAAGAGTGTATGTCCCAGGATAGAGCCCTGGAGGACCCCTGCATTAGTATGAAATGACTTGAAAGCCAGCCTGTTCAACATGACCTTCATTAAACATTTTCTTAGGAATGATTGGATTAATGTAAATATTTGTCCTATGACACCCTATCACTTGAGCTTGCATTATTTTTTAAGGCAATTCACCCCATGCAAGGTGGGAGTGCCTCTAGCATGCAAGGTGTTACAGAGAATTGAGAACAAGAGTAAAGAGACCTGTTTGAAGAAAGGATACAGAGTTGGCTGGGGAAAAAGCTCAGCATGCCAGATGTTGATTGACATTATATTTGAAGAGTATAGTCATCATGGAAGCAAGTAACGGGAAGGGAGTTCCTCAGATGGGAAGTGCAGGAGAAGAAGCTGTTTGAGTAGAAGTTACATTTAACCATTTTGACAGTAAATGGGTGGGACCGAGATGCCATCCTAGTAGCTCGCTTAAATTCATGTAGTCCGGGAACCAGCAAAAGTAGCTTGTTGGAACAGTTGCCATGAAAATACTTGTAGGAGAGACAGAGGAAGGCCAAAGCATGTCTGTGGGATAGCGATTGTAGTCTAGATGCCAGATCAGGATCTATCACAACGGGAACACCAGACCATATATCACAGCAATATTCCATGCAAGAACGGATGATTGATTTATAGATTTGAAGGATGGACTTGAACAAAAAAAACTTTCTGGCACGACACAGAGAACTAACTTTCCTTGCATTGGATGAAGCTATTCATTCAATGTATTTATTCCACCTCATGTCAGTAGACAGCATGAGACCAAGCAGGCGTAATGAGGTGCTCTCAAGGAGTTGGGAATCAGCCATTCTGATGGGTGATACTTGGTAGAAATGTCTGAATATTCAAGGCAAAAATAGGATCCATATAACATTAGCATGTTAACAATTAAACTATGACAAACACTTAACACATATTCTTTGTGATGTCAGTGAAAACTTGTTGCTACTTTTGTGATGTCAACAAATATTCATTGTCACTTTTATAATACTCGTTGTAGTAGAGACTTTGTAATCATAGATACACCTATAGTAACACTGTTGAACAATACGTCTTCAAATAGCACTCGCTTAATAATACACATGCAAATAGTAATCCGTATAATGATCCGAAAAGAGAAATAGTATAGTCAATATAGTAGAGAATAACGGTCTCTATAATAATAGAGGATACACTAGAAATAGTGATCTGAATAGTAATAGAAGATAGACTAGAAATGGTGATCAGTTAGATTCCAAGCTAATTGCTACTGATGCATTTCTCCTATGGTCATGTGATCCACTTAATTCAATAGTGGGATTGCCTGTCTTTGCTCACTGGCATTGAACTATGTTCAAAGTAAAGCATTGACACTTTTTCCCTATATAACAATATTTAAGTGATAATTATTAAATAGTCTTGGTAGAAACAGTGAATACTCTTTGCCAAAAATATTGAGTATTCTTTTTAGAAATGACTGAATATTCTTCACAAAACAAATTCTTTACTGAACAAATCAGAGAAAGTAAGATTTTAATTATTTTTTTTTTTACATCTTATTGTATAAATAAACATGGACATATCACTTTAATGTCAATTGCACTTATTTAAGATTCAAATATCAGGTAATTTAATTATGTTTATGCATTTATTAATTGCATTTCTATAAGTTCACAATTGTAAATGCTAAATGCAAGAAAGATTTAACCAAGACAAATGTCCAAAATATCTCTCTCTCTCTCTCTCTCTCTATATATATATATATATATATATATATATATATATATATATATATAATGAGCAGGAGTTGCCCAGTCCTCACTTTCCAGTCTTGGTAGTGTTCAAATGTGTCTCCAAGTCCTTATTAGAGAAGAACTATTTTCCACATCCCAACCTCTCTGTCATAGGCAGGATGTGGTAGGACTCTCACTACTTCCATGGAAAATTCTCAGATGAAGTACATTCCTTGGTTACACCAGGTCTAACTCGGATCCACCATGCCATTGTAGAAACCCCCCACCACATTCCCTCTGTATTCCAACAGTGAGAAGTTCCACTCGAACAGCTTCTCACAAACCACTTCTCTATGGAACAGATTCCCAAGAATATGTTTACTGATCACTATACTCTTAACCTGTTCAAGTCTAAAGTTATCTTCTCCTCCTATATATATATATATATATATATATATATATATATTTCCTTATAATAATACAATATATATGTGTGTAATTTTATGTGAATAGTCAAGAAAAAAGAACAAATTTTAAAATTCATTTATTTTGTAGAAAATGCTGGCCAAATGTTCAAGGGATTTTACCAGTTCACCTGAACTAAATGTCATCCAATCTTTGTTTTTGAGCAATGTTTGGGATCTTGGAAAAATTGATGGAATTATTATTATCAAAGAGGTTACTTCAAAAGACAGGGTGGAAACTGTGTTAGGTTTTTGTTTTGTTTTCCATGGTCAAATTCTACAGATTTGGGGTAGCACTTCATAATCAGAAATAAAGATGAGAAGGTCGATTATTGTGTATATCTGAGGTAAAAAAAAACAGTTTTTTTAATCAGGTTATTTGAATAGACATACAAAGAGATAAAATTCTATATTGCTAGAGAAATAGAAATAGTAATGAATAAGTAGCAGATATAAAGAGAGGAAGAGAGAGATAAATAAAGTTTGGGCTTTTAGTTCTTTCTCAGTGAAACCTTAGACGAGGCTTAGATCAAAGAGATAGGTATGAATTGATAGGCGAGATTAAACAGGATACATAAACTTGAACAAAGTACAGTGTCAGAGAAAGAAATCAACAAGACCTCAAAGGCTTACAAAAATACACCAATCCTTCATGCAGATGATTTGTTGGCAATGAGATGAATGAAATCAAAAAATGCATCAAAGACATTCAAAGGGCTGGCAAAAAAGTAAAATGAAAATGCAATCATGATTTATTGGCAAAGTAGATTTTTAGGGATCAAGCACTGTGAAGGACACTGGCTGAGCCTCTCATAGGAAATGTATAAGTTTAGAGGCCATCATATCAGGAAGAAGAGATTGGGTTTGGAATTAAGAACCTTTACAGCTATGGCACCATGGAGAGAACAGTTACTTCCATGAAAAGCAAGCAACGTATTTGAACATAAACATTACATTTAATTATAATTACCTGTGAGGAATAAATATATATATATATATATATATATAGTGTATAGTTAGGTAGTAATTTTTCATTAATGCATGTTTCATTAAATAATATAGACAAGTTTTATCGATTTATTTTAAGTAAGTTCTTTTCATATTGTCTAATAAGCTCAATAACATTATAATTGAAAGACGAAAGGAAATCACCATATTGATACATGTTTAAATCCAATCTAAGCTTTCAGCTTACATAAGCCATTATCAAAGATGACAATTACTTTTCAATATATCAACCAATACACGGATGAAACGATAATGATACACTGTTTTGTTGCATGAAAAATTTCAAAGCAACGAGTAACTTGTGTATATGAGACGCAGAAGCAAAAATCGCATCGCAGCTCATGACATCACACATGACCATGCAAGAGTGAAAATGAGAAGTATTAAGTAGGGGAAGCCGTTGGTATAAACCAATGGCTTCTGCTATCAATTATAGTCATTTAAGAATATGTGTGGCGATTTCATAGTTTATTTTGTTCAGGTTAGGTTTCAACTGTTTTATGTATATAGCTTCAAGAATTTTTAGTTTTTGTTTGTTTTCATGTTTAAGTATAGTTGTATTTTCAACAAGGATTTTTCAGAATTGTGTACGTGACCAGGCATGTTGTTTTAAATGCCTAAATAAATATATATATATATATATATATATATATATATTGTGTATTTGTGCAGCAATACCTCTTTTATACAAGTTTCATTAAAAATGACTGACAAGCTACTGTGGTTAAGTTTTTTATTCAATTTTTCTTGTGTCCTTATAAATTTCATATTTCTGGATATAAATTATATAGAAATTCTCTGAATCTTCAGTATGTTTGAGCGCTTTTGGCTATTATCAAGGATTAATTTATTTTTACTTTTAACAAAATGTATTGTTTTCTTATCTGTGTGTGTGTATATATATATATATATATATATATATATATATATGAGTACACCCCTCATATATATATATATATATATATATGAGTACACCCCTCATATATATATATATATATATATATGAGTACACCCCTCATATATATATATATATATATATATATATATATAAAGTGAGTACACCCCTCATATATATATATATATAAAGTGAGTACACCCCTCATATATATATATATATATATATATATATAAAGTGAGTACACCCCTCATATATATATATATATATATATATATAAAGTGAGTACACCCCTCATATATATATATATATATATATATATATATATATATAAAGTGAGTACACCCCTCATATATATATATATATATATATATATATATAAAGTGAGTACACCCCTCATATATATATATATATATATAAAGTGAGTACACCCCTCATATATATATATATATATATATATAAAGTGAGTACACCCCTCATATATATATATATATATATATATATATATATATACAAAAGTGAGTACACCCCTTATATATATACACACACACACACAAAAGTGAGTACACCCCTCACATTTCTTCAAATATTTAAGTATATCTCTTCATGGGACAACACTGACAAAATGACACTTTGACACAATGAAAAGTAGCCTGTCTGCAGCATATATAACAGAGTTAATTTATTTTTCCCTCAAAATAACTCAAAATATAGCCATTAAAAGCCAAATCCCTGGCAACAAAAGTGAGTACACCCCTTAGGAAAAGTTGTCAATATTAACATACAACATGTCAACTGTCAATATTTTGTGTGGCCACCATCATTATCCAAAACTGCCTTTACTCTCTTGGGCATGGAGTTTACCAGAGCTTCACAGGTCGTCACTGGAATGCTCTTCCACTCCTCAATGACGACGTCGCGGAGCTGGCGGATATTTGAGACTCTGCGCACCTCCACCTTCTGCTTGAGGATGCCCCAAAGATGTTCTATTGGGTTCAAGTCTGGAGACATGCTTGGTCAGTCCATCACCTTTACCCTCAGCCTCTTCAGTAAAGCAGTGGTTGTCTTGGATGTGTGTTTGGGGTCATTGTCATGCTGGAACACTGCCCTGTGCCCCAGTTTCTGGAGGGAGGGGATCATGCTCTGCTGCAGTATTTCATAGTACATGTTGGAGTTCATGTTTCCCTCAATGAAATGTAACACTCCAATACCTGCAGCAATCATGCAGCCCCAGACCATGACATTCCCACCACCATGCTTGACTGTAGGCATGATACACTTACCTTTGTACTCCTCACCTGGTCGCCGCCACATATGCTTAAGGCCATCAGAACCAAACAAATTAAATTTTGTCTCATCAGACCATAGGACATGGTTCCAGTAATCTATGGGCTTTGTTGACATGTCTTCAGCAAACTGTTTGCGGGCTTTCTTGTGTATTGCCTTCAGAAGAGTCTTCCTCCTGGGGTGACAGCCATGCACACCAATTTGATGTAGTGTGTGGCGTATGGTCTGAACACTAACAGGCTGAATCCCAATCTCTTTAATCTCTGCAGCAATGCTAACAGCACTCCTACACTGATCTTTCAAAGAAAGCATTTGGATGTGACGCTCAGCACGTGATCTCAGCTTCTTTGGACGACCTACCCAAGGCCTGTTCTGAGTGGACCCTGCTCTTTTAAAATGCTGGTTGATCTTAGCTACTGTGCTGCAGCTCAATTTCAGAGTGTTGGCAATCTTCTTGTAGCCTTGGCCATCTTTATGTAGTGCAACAATACATTTTTTAAGATCCTTCTTTGCCATGTGGTGCCATGTTGGAACTTTCAGTGACCGGTAACAGAGAGTGTTAGAGCTGCACTACAAATTTGAATACACCTGCTCCCCATGAACACATGGGCATAGTTACACTAATGAGTCACATGACATTTTGGAGGGAAAATGAAAAGCAGTACTCAATTTAGACATTTAGGGGTGTACTCACTTTTTAGGGGTGTAGTTTCTTAGGAGTGTCCTCACTTTTGTTGCCAGGGATTTAGCTTTTAATGGCTATATTTTGAGTTATTTTGAGGGGAGAAGAAATTAACTCTGTTATATATGCTGCAGACAGACTACTTTTCATTGTGTCAAAAGGTAATTTTTTCAGTGCTGTCCCATGAAGAGATATAATTAAATATTTGAAGAAATGTGAGGGGTGTAATCACTTTTGTGATACACTGTGTGTGTGTATATATATATATATATATATATATATATATATATATATATATATAAGGATTAATGGATTTTTATCTAATATTCTAACATATTTTTATAACTCTAACCATTTATTTTAGTGACTACCCATATTTGAGTAGATGCACCCTTTATTTTTTGACAGTATCTTATTTTTGTCTATGAGTCTCAATATTCAAGGAATCTTATGTCCTCTGTTGCAGGAAAAACTTTTGTTAGATCCAATTTACTTTTACCCAACTTGCCCATCATATTGTCAGAGGGTGTATTTTTCTTTAATAAGATTTTCAAAAATATATATATATATATATATGAGATAACAATATATATTTTTATATATCAAGAACAATATTAAGTTAAACTTTGTTTATTTATATATATATATATATATATATATATATATATATTAGTGCATTTAGTTCAGCAATCCTTCATTCATACATGTTTTATTAAAGATGACAAAGTACTGCAATTAAGCATTTTATTTTACTTTTGTTCAAACAATTGTTTTTTTTTCTGGATACAGAGTATAGAAACTGTCCAAATTTTCTGTCTCTGAGTGCTTTCAACTATATTTTTACCATTATCAAGGATGATTTTATTGTTATTATTTAACTTCATGTATGGGTTGTGTATATATTTCTAGAGTTATACGTATGTTTTATTTTCTGAACACTGCACATTGTAACTGTGTTTGTAGTTAATATTATTAACTGCTGGCTTTTTCTTTTTTATTATTAAGGCTTCGATTATTTTTAATCTTTTTTACATATGGATGAAGTTATTATGCTTTTATTTACTAATCGTATGTTTTGGGTGGAGTCTGGTAAGTTTTTGTGTGGGTTTAAATGCTTTTCTGATAGAGCTGTAATCAGATAGGTGTAACATAAGGCTTGTGGATAGGCATGTAGCAGTTTGACTGACTGTAATTATTTATAAGTTCGGTTTGATCAGGAACATGGTTCCTTAGAAGGCATTTGAACTTGTAAATAATGTCTGTTCTTTGTAATATTGATTTTGCAGGTGTGTTGTTATTTTTGAGGATAAGGTTACCTGTTTTAAATTTTTATAGTAGATAATTGATTTTTTTTATTCAGGTCAATTGGGGTAGTGTATTCCTTTATGTTATTTCTAAGTGAAGATTCATCTTGTTTATAGTTGACAAAATCAAAAATAATGGAAGCCTTAATAATAAAAAAAGAAAAAGTTACACTGAATAATATTAACTAAGAACATGGCCATAATGTGCTGACTGTGTTCAGAGCATAAAACATCCCTATAACTCTAGAAACATATAAACAACACATACATTCACTTAAAAAGTGAAAATAAAAGAAATAAAATCTGAAATCACCCAAAATTACACAACATTTTGACAGATTTTCTACACACTGTGTATCCAGAAAAGAAAACAGTTTCTCAAACATGAGAAAAATTAAATAAATAGCTTAAGCTCAGTACCTTGTCTGTCATCTTTAATGAAACATTTATCTATCTACCTATATATCTATCCATATATATATATATATATATATATGTGTGTGTGCATGCCAGTGAAGTAATGGATAGCAGCTCGGATTGAGAGATTCGAGTTCAAATTCTAGTTGAATTCATTACATTCACTTACGTGCTAATAGCCTTGGGAAATGTATAAATCCTCTACTTCTTCTCTCAGCTATGGGTAAATGGCAGGACAGACTGGGTTCTATAGCTTTGGATGGCAACTGGTCTAGTATCACAACTCATCAGTGTGGCTTGATGTAGAACCTGTAGTGTTATATATATATATATATATATATATATATATATATATATATATATATATAACCCTACATGTTTTATTGCATTTGACTGACAATATCTGTTTAATTTTTATATTATATTTTTCCAATTTGTCTATCAGGAGTCATACAGCCAGATCAAATTTATAAAAACATAGTTAATAATGTTAATACCGTTACCGTTGATAATGTTAATACCGTTACAGTTGATAATGTTAATAACGTTACAGTTGATGACTTTCCATCATCAATAATCATTATATTACCAGCTACAATATATAGAGAAAACATTTGATTTTATTATCTTTTCATATTATTATTTTTATTTAAATATGTCATTGTCTCAATTTGTTATTATTTAAATATATGCATATCAAATTCCAGTGCTGTCATGTGTAGAACATCTGTTAACTATACATATGTGATATACATTTTAAATATTTTTTTAAAAGCAACCTTTTACAGTTACATAACAACATTAAATAGAAAGTTATTAATTTTAAATACATTTTTTTTTTTTAAATTATCTGTATAAGAATAGCACTAAGTATTTTAAGTTTTCCATTAAAATTAAAATGTTAAACATTTTCCATATAATTAAATTAAAAAAATATTTCCACATAATAAAATTTTAAAAAATTAATCTTTTTGGCTTTAGGAGTTGTCAAATTAAATGACACATACTGAACGAATTTTCTTTTTTCTTTAGTCACTGATGACATTAAATAATTCATGATTAATGATATGTGACAGTTAAAATATTTAAACTTCATTATGAACTTTGGGCAATTATTTCATAAACTGAATGAATTGCTATTTCTTAAATAATAGATTATATATATATATATATATATATATATATATATAAAGACATTTTTTTTTATGTTTATATGTTCTTTTTATAGATACAAATATTTTTATATATATATATATATGTAAAAACATTTTTTTTATGTTTGTATGTTCTTTTTATAGATACAAATATATATATATATATATATATATGTAAAAACATTTTTTTTATGTTTGTATGTTCTTTTTATAGATACAAATATTTATATATATATATATATATATATATATATGTAAAAACATTTTTTTTATGTTTGTTCTTTTTATAGATACAAATATTTATATATATATATATATATAAAGATATCTTTTTTATGTTTGTTCTTTTTATAGATACAAATATTTATATATAAAGACATTTTTTTATGTTTGTTCTTTTTATAGATACAAATATTTATATATAAAGACATTTTTTTATGTTTATATGTTCTTTTTATAGATACAAATATTTATATATATATATATATATATATATATATATATATATATATATATATATATTGTTTATATGTTCTTTTTATAGATAGAAATATTTAAGTAAATGTTCTGTTTATAATAAATAATATTAACAACATTTACTGGCCTGAATGTCTGAGAAATTTTCATTGAAAATATGCTTCCTCAGAGAGGAATCAAAACAGTATCCTACACGGAACTGTCATATAGCCTGATATGCTTTACTGATTTAGCCTCAGATGAAGATTTTGGGTAGCAAAGTTGATTTTACTGTTTTTAAACTACAATTCTCCATGATTTTCTCTCATACATTCATATCTGCTCGATGCATATCCAAATGTAAACAAATGACATCATACATTATGAAATGGACAAAGTTTGACAATTATTTTAAGACATTTTTTTATGTTTATACGTGCCTTTTACATTATACTGTTTATTATTAACAGAGCATTTACTTTAATATTTGTATCTATAAAAAGAACATATAAATATAAAAAAAATGTCTTAAAATAATTGCTGGACTTTTTCCATTTCATAATAAATATATATGATAAAATATAGTTTTATGGTATGCTATATTTATGGGTTGAAGTGCTCAGTATCAGGGGTAGAGTGTATGTAAATATAAAACGGACATTGAACTCAACACCCAGAGACGACAGTCTGTTTCATGCTAAATGCAATCATCAAGCCGTGTTCAATGTTTTTGCTCAAGTTTTATATATGCAGATATGAAAATAAATTTTTGCTACATTACTTGGAAATCAAAAACTGAAAAACAAGAATAAATGAAAATAAAATAAACAAAAAAAGAACAAGTAAAATAAATTAATCCACACAGATAATTAAGTAAATAAACTCAATAAATAGAAAACAAATTAACAAAACCCGCCCACCAAAATAACCATTAGAATAATACAATAGACTACCCACAATGCAACAGAATACCATAATACATCACTGACCTGATATGGGAGAATATGATATATAAATTTCTAAATATCAGAGCAATATTAGGCAATTCAATGAAAATGTGTAAAAAAATTCTGTGTAATACATTTTATTATCTTGTAGAATTTCATCAAACTAAAATAGTGTTTTTATTTGTGTAAATGGGGGAGATGTAAACATGAGCATCATTTATAAATAGATATCAATGGTAAATTCTGAACATGTGAAAATACTGAATTTTAAATATTTTTAATTTTTACAATTTTAAAATTTTATTACTTTAAATAATAAGCTTAAAATATTTAAAACTCAAAAAGTGATTTTTTTTTTTTTCTGCTATTTGTCAAGTAAGGGTTGTCGGATCATTTTACTTCAAAATCGAGCCAAATTAGGCACAATTCATTATTCCACATAAATGCATGGTAGTTTAATTCTAAGTTAAAATTTCTAGCTTTTTGAATGTCTGTGTATCTGTCTGTGTCAGTGTTTTTGCAGGCATTAATTGTCTCCAACTCAGTCATGCACACAAGCACTCAAACACACAGACAATAAAACACACACAAACATACACACATACAATCACACATGCAAACATAACACATGTGTGCACACACACACACACACACACACACACACACACACACACAAACATAACACATGTGCACACACACACACACAAACATAACACATGTGCACACACACACACACACACACACAAACATAACACATGTACACACACACACACACATAACACATGTGCACACACACACACACACACACACACAAACATAACACATGTGCACACACACACACAAACATAACACATGTGCACACACACACACACACATGTGCCAATAAAATTTTCTTTTACATCCAAGCAGATTTTATTCGGCACAACTTTGAACTACTGATGTATATTTTCCGATTCTTTGTCTGGCTAAATCGTCACACACACACACACACACACACACACACCAAACCCACCAAATCTTTTTTACTGACTAGTTAATAGCAAGAATCAACCATCATTTTTTTGACTGAGTGTTTTCTTCTTTTCAATCAGCCATCTTGAAGATCAGGATGTTTGGTGAAATGAACAGGAATATGGCTGGCAGACAAATAGGAAATGAACAATCATAGAATTATACATAATTCCTCTGTTTGGTAGCCTATGAACTCTAAACACACACACACATATATATATATATATGGCAGGGAGGCAAAAGTCACACACAATAGGAATGATTTATTAAAAGTATAATTACATATGGAAATTTTATTCACCAGTTATTTAATTGTTATATGTGCTGCTCAAAATGTCCTCCTTCTTTTTCAAAACACATTTCAGTTCTGTGCCTGCATGATTCATAAACATGTCGGAGAGTTTTCTTCTCTCCTTTTACTGCATTCATATTTAATTATCTCTCTAATTTCCTCAATATTTCTTATCAAGAATATTTGCCACACATATTTAAATATTATTTGTTACTTCCTTACACGTGACACGTATCCAATCAAAACATCCTACTGCATCTTGCTAACATTTACACACTTTAAAGTCAATAATGTTTGCCACACATATTTGAATATCATCTGTTGCTTCATTACACATGACATGTATCTAAGCAATGAAATGGCCTAACACAACATACCATTAATCTGCATCTCTTTGCTTTTTTACCATGTTTTATCATTTCTATCTTGATATCTAACAAAGATTTAATAAAGTGAAACATGTTAGATTAAGAATTCTTTCTTGTTTGTTTTACTATCATTTTGTTGGATTCCTATCCACACTCAATCTCTCTCTCTCTCTCTCTCTATATATATATATATATGTGTGTGTGTATGGGTGTGTGCACATGCTCAAAATGGTACAAAATTCTGCAAATGGAGAAAAAAGAACTAATCATCACCTGCAATAAGGCAGAATGTATTGTCATCACAAAGAGAAATAACCCAAGTTGCATATTACAAATTGCAGAGGTTAATATCAGGCAAGTACCGACGTTTAAATATCTAGGACGGGATTTTACAGAGGATGAGAAAAATGTAATGCCACAATCCAAGCACACATTCAACTAGAAAAAGATGCATTCCAAAAGTTAAGCAAGGGTGCTGAGAAACAGAACATTTTCAATAGAAACAAAGAAAATAGTGTTGGATTGCTATGTGATATCGGTCCTCTTATATGGCAGTGAATGCTGGACAATCTCCTCAAAGATAAAGAGAAAACTTGAAGCAAAACAAACGATTCTACAGAAGGATAGTGAGAATTCCATGGATGTGGCAAGTAAGCAACAAGAGAAGTCTTAAAGAAGATGGTAACAGAAAGAACACTTATGCTCAAGAGTGAAGAGAGAAAGCTCTAACATTCTTGAACACATAATGAGTGCAGAACATAACCCAGCCAGGGCAATGTTGAGAACAAGAGAGATAGGAAAGGTAGTGAGTTTTCTTTATTTTTCTGTGAAATGAAATTAATTTAATATTAAATACTAACATTTAAGAATTCTTTACTTGTGATATATTCAGTGATGAAAATTATTCAGTGAAGCTTTAAGATTGAAATTAAACTCATGACTACATGGTTATCTATACTCATAACTATATATTCAAGAGTTTCTGTAAATATGTTTATATATATATATATATATATATATATACACACACAAACTCTTGAATATATATATATATAAATACATATATACACACACACACATATATATATGATGGACTTTCCCGTCGGTTTCAACATATGAGGCTCCGACAACTTTGTTTATTTAACCTTGTGTGTGAGTCGCAAATGACATTTCAGTCCTGCTAGTGATCTGCAAAGAAGTCCACAGATTGTGCAAGAGTGTGGATTGTTGGAGTATATATATATATATATATAAGGTGCAGCAGAAATTCCTCCCATATATAGCTCCAAGAAATAGGTAATAGTGGCAATGGTCTTCAGCTAGCTAATGTCTAACCATTCGTTGTATGGGAGGTATTTCTGCCATACACTTATTTATATATATATATATATATATATATATATACATAAATATGTGTGTGTGTGTGCAATAGTTAGATTGTTGCCATTTTATATTTTTAATTTTGTACATGCTTATTATTTGTTTGTGATTTTCTTGATTGCACAGTATATTTGTGTCAAAAGAGCACCCTGATTCAATTCACTCTGCCAGAAATGTGGAAATGCCATGCTGTACTGCTTGACTGTCATGCCAGAAGCTGCAATATAAACATTTCAGTGTGTCTGGGTGTGGAGGATTCAGAAAGGTTTGGATGAGTCTAATGGTGATTTCAATGTTACAGAAGCTAGAAAAATGGACTCTGATCATTCTGCTAAGAAAAGAACTCCTGAATTTATTGGGCCTAAGATTCAACACGAGGGCCTACATCAAGTGCCTTGAGGAGATAGTGCTGCCCTAGCTCAAGAGGCTGACCGCTGGAAGACCCTATGTCCGGCAACAGGACTCTGTACCATGCCACACAAGCAGGAGAACCCAGTCATGGCTGTCAGACAATTTTCTGCAACCACATCATCCCTTACATCTGGCCACCTAACTCCCCAGACTGAAACCCCCTTGATTATTATGTGTGGGGTGCAGTTGAGCAAGCGACAAACAAAACTCCTTGTAATACCAAAGATGTACTGAACACGAGAATTATGGCAGCATTCACCAACTTAAACAAGGAAATTGTCCAGAAGAGTTGCAGGAGATTCCACAGTCATCTTGAGGCCATAGTTGAAGCCAATGGCGATTTTAGTGAATAAATTTACTCTTTATTATTTCAAGATATTTTTTTGTAATTTTGGTAAATATATCTGTTTAAATAAGATGTCAGTGTCATTTTCATTTTTTGCGAAATTTAGACTACAATATCTGTCACACACTGTATATGTGTGTGTATGAGTTCTTTGATAGATATATATATATATATATATATATATATATAGGGGGGGTTGTTTTATGTGTGTATGTGTGTTCCTTGCTTTATATACGTGTAATTTGTTTTATTATATTTCCTTTTCACTTCATTTATCTTATCTCTTCCATTGTGTATGCATGAATGTGTATGGAAGGTCAATATATTGATTTCAAACCAAACATAATACTGATTGTAATCAGTAATTAATCACACTGATAGCTGAGCAGTTCCAAATCTTAAATAAGACATTTTCATTTTTTTTATTTACTTTTATTAGCAATGCTATTGTTTTTATCTTTCAAGGTATTATTTATAGAAAACATTTCAGGCTATTGCTAATATATCACTAAAAGCATGATTGTCTTGAAATATTAAGTGTTTGTGTATTAGCCAGACTCTGGGTTTTAATCTAATTTTATTAATATGCACTGGTAAGACGCATTGAAGAAGTATCTATGATGGTCATTTTAGAGTGCTGAATTATTGACTTTCATTCATGCCTATTCATAATCTATTCTAAGAGAATTCAATACACAAGAACACTTTAAAGAACTTTCCTTTATTGCTTCAACACTTATACAGACAATTCGAATTTTTTCAAGAAAATGTGAAGCTTTGAATTTTGAAAATAATTATTTTTTTTCTGACTTCACCTGTTTAATTGCATCCTTTACTTCCTCCCAGCCTTTCTTAGTAAATCTTATTATGTGAGTCATTTAAAGTTGAAAAATTCCGTAGAAGTTATTGAATGATAATTCTTCTGGAAGTGCCAAATGCTAAATTGTCAAAATATCATACTAATCACAAAAAAAGAGAAATCTTTCAAAAGATAGAATAATTCTGAACATTTACTGATAGTAAACCACCTGCCTATGGATAGTAGACAAATTGTAAAAGTACAAAATATAGAAACAGGCATAAGACAAGGATGTGTCTTCTCACCAGACTTATTCAACCTTTACACGAAGGCGATCCTAAGAGAGCTGGAAGTTCTACCAGGATTTATTATTGGCGAGCATAAAATTAATAAAATAATTTGCACATATAACTCCATATTGATGGCAGAAGCTGAAACAAAGCTGAAAAAACTCCTAGACATGGTAGTAAAGAAAAGCAAGAAGAAAGGACTAAGTGTTTTAATAGACTATGGAGTATGTAATACAGAAATCTGAAAATTCATTGCAATAGTGAAAGATGCCTTCCAGAAACTAAACAAAGTATTATAACACTGAGTAACAAACCTAATATATTTGTATGAATGGATTGTAGAACAGAAATAGGAAAAGATGGCAAAAAAGCAGATGTTGCTTAAAGCTACAAGAGATAGTTGTGGAGAGACATGATCAGAATGTCTTGAAGGCAGATAAATGAGTATGACTCTCCAAATTGCCTACAGTATTTGGTCATATTGTGGGAATTTCAACTTAAATCTTTCATGCAATCCACAGAAAGTAGCCTTTTATATTTTTTGTGGGAATTTCATTTTTTTTTTTTTTTTTTAATCATTTCAACCTAAAAAAAGAAATAAAGCCACTAAAATGCAAGGGGTTACTGAAAGTGAAAGAGAATGAGAAGAATTCAGGAAAAGGAACCGGAAACCCAATCCTAAACAGGAAACAATGAATAAATCTCTACTCCTGTTAAAAAGATTGAGAAGGGGTGTGAACTGGATGATAGGCAAACCTAACTACCCCTATTATTCTACTGTTTATGCAAAGAGGATATCCCATATCAGTTAAATGTTCTGAGTTAATTTGTCCTTGTGCTGCCAGTCTTGCTTTGTCTACTGAATCAAAGGATATCAATTTTACTGCCTAACCAAGGATTGAACTCCAAATAACCAGGTTACTACATACACTTAACCAATGCTTATATTCACTTAGTTTCAAAGTTAGTAGACATCATGTATGTTTTCTTTTTCTCATATTCTTCCACACTCAGTAATCTCTTGTATGTTAGTAGCTTGAAGAGAGAGAAAGTGTATAGTAAACTAAGAAATAGGTGAGAAGTTGATATGTCGTAGAACAACGCAATACAACAATATTAAAAGAACAAGAAGAATTTGCAAGAGGGACAGCCTGGCTTACAAATTGTGAATTGGAGGCATCAAAATCAAACAAGTACAAAAATATAAGTGTGGTGGAAGTGTGACAGAGAAAACCAAACATACATTGGAATAATATAAGATGCTTTCCAAAAATGAAATAAAATATTTGTAGAAAGATTTTCAGAACAGCCAAAGGCATTAAACCTCTTCATTTCAAGGTGTGGTGGATTAGTAAAAAGGATTGTAATTATCTGTATATGTTGGATGGAAGAGATATAAAGTGTATAGTAAACTAATACACAGGCAAGAAGTTGACTACCATCATAGGACAACAGAATACAACAATAAATATCCCCTCTGAGTAATTTCAGCTTTCATAATTCATTATTAAAGAGTTTTTGTCTTGTGTTGGTAATTTTTTTTTTTTTTTTTTTTCAAATATTTCATCTTGTGGCCTTTTAAGTATCACAGCAGCTTTTTTTTTTGTTTATCATGTTGTGCACAGCTTCAATGATGAAACAGTTCAAATACTGTTACATATACAAATTGGATGCATATGCATCAATTTTTAGATGGCTCCAAAAAAAAAGTTTAAATTATTGCCCATTGATTGGTGTTACAGAATGTAGAGGCTGAGCCAGGATGGTCAGCAATTATAGGTGTGGTATTCTTTGTACTGGATTGCCTTTGTCTAAAATGTTGATATAAAACCAAAACAAGGCAAAGTTGGCAGAGGGCCACAGAAATGTCTCTTTCACACACCCAAGTTCAAGAGACAGTCTAAGACTACATGTATAAGGATGTTAGACCAATGAGCAACATGTGTTCCCTTGAAGTTCTTTCTTCGCTCTGTATCTCCTAGAATTAATGCTAGCACAGCTGTCCATCTACTCTAATAAAACAAATGAGAAGAAACAATCTTTCATTGATACCTTATACGAATTGCCATTAGGGTCTGACAGGCTGAAGCCAACGATCGCACAAAACACAACACTGGATTTGAACAATGATTTTTATTGAATATTGGTATTTAAATTTTTCTTTTCTTTTATTCTCATTGTGAACAGATTTGTATTTGTAGTTATTATAAAACTGCACTTTGTATTCATTCTAAATTCTTTTTTTCTTTTCATTTCAGGTGAGTGATTCTTTAATCAGGGTCTTTTTTTATGACTGTGAAATTCCAGGTAAGAAATAAATGGTTCTAAAATCCTGTGGGAATGATAATAGTTAGATCTGCCAATTCCTTATAAACATGTATCATCCATTGAACAATGTCGGTTGAAATTTATAAAATCTGTCTCTGAGAAGGTTTCTCAGATCCATAAACTATTATAATTTTTCTTGTACTGAGTGGGGTTTCCTTCCTAACCTTTTGTTTGAAGAAGTGTGGAACATCAACATCTTGATTATGTGATTATTTTCTTTTCAAGTCATGACAACATAAGCACAAAATTCAAACATACTCATTCAGTGGTCAGCATCAGTTGCTGTGGCAAGACAATTATTTTGCTTGGTAAATGTTTCTTCTTGTCCTTCATAGCTCTTAATAATTTTATCTTTTTCTATCCCTCTTAAGCCTTGTTCCACCATTGATTTGCTCAAGCTTGCTAGATAGAATATTCATTTCTTTCTTTCTTTCCCTCTTAACTTCCATCCTGGGTATGACAATAAACTACATCCACGTCCTGAGTAAGACAATAAACTGTCTAACAGCAAGGCCTTGGATCAGGAAACCACCTCTTAATTGCTGGTGTTCTCAGGTCCACCCTGACCCAGGGTGGTAGCACCTGTTAGGGTCCTATCTATGGGCAAATAGTTGACACCCAAACTTGTGTGAAAATAGATTTTAATACTAGAAATACTTTAATAAAAAAAAAATATAACCAACAATAATTTTTGAAGGAAAAATTATTTTCAGCAACACTTTAAAAAAAAAGAAAGTACCAGCAATACAATCAACTATATATTCTTTGAAAAAAAATATTACCAACTATAGATTTCTTCAAGGAAAACTATTCCCAGAAATAGATTTTTGAAGAAAAACATATTACCAGCAATAAAAATTTTGTCTGCATTAAATAACCCATTAAGGTTGATAAGCTGTAAAACAAACAAAACTAAATTAAACCCTCTTACCTTGAATCTATCCTGTGGGTATCAATTTTACCAAGTCCATTTCCTTCATTATGCACCCTGGAAATTTCAACTCCCTCTTCTTAATGTTATGTAGAAATGTTTCAATTTTCTTTGTCCATGAGAAATATTGTTTAAAATTCACTAATGTATAGCAAGACTGATATTGCATAACAATTTAATACTTTTTACATTGTTTCTAACAACATTTTTCTATTTTTTTTATACTTTGCTTAACTTTTGGTATGCATCTTTTGCTATCCCAATGCACTGCCAGATCCTCTGTCAACACACTTCCCAGATATTTATATTGTTGTACTTGTTTGATTTTGGTGTCTCCAATTTGTAATTTGCATGTTGGGCTGTTCCCTTTGCTAACAACCATGCATTCTGTCTTCTTGCAATTGAGTTTAGGACATTAAGTGTGACACTGACATATCGGGATGGCCAAGGACATATTCCAAAAGCTGAGCAGAGTATTGCAAGACAGGAGGATTTCTTTGGTACCAAAGAAAAGAACACTGAGCTGTTACATGATATCTATTGTTATTTATGTCAGCGAATGTTGGACGATTTCCTCAAAGATGAAGCAATGGAGATTTGGTTCTACAGAAGGATGCTTAGGATTTCATGGACCGAGCATGAGGTCTTAGAGAGGTTTCAAACAAGGAAAAGGCTTGTATTTAACACCAGAAACAGGAAGCTGAAGTTTCTAGGACACATAATGAGGAAAAAAGACCTGGAGAATCTGATACTCAATAGTCAAACGGAGAGAAAGAGAGACAAGGGAAAACAATGTGAGAAATACCTGGCAGACTTAAGCAAGTGGATGGCAGAATGTGGTCTGGGTGAGGAAGCAGAGGGAAGGAGCTTGCTGAGGGCTACGAGGGATAGAGGGAAGTGGAGAGCCATGATTATCTGCATTTTGAAAGAACATGTCTCATAAAAAGAAATAAACTTTCTTAATCTCTAATATATTCACACTTTGTAACTATAAGTCTTATGTGAATATTCTTGAGAGCATACTTAAGAGTACCATTACTGTTTCAAGGGTAAATATTTAGCCTACTTTGCCAATCTTAACATGGATTTAAATGCTGACTAATGGTGCTTGAAGCCAAATTATTCCAGCCACTATATGACTAGTGGAGAGATTAGATCAAGCACTCAAAATTTCAGAATGCTTTACTTACTTATGCACACTAATATATTGATCAGGGAAGCAGATAAAAATCTCAAACCCATCAAGTAACGTTTCAATATTATCCCTGAATAAGGCCTGCTGTACACATAAGAGTTTCTGTTATGATTTTTAAGAGTTGAGTTTAAGTAAATACATAAATAAAATGTCCATATGAAATATTTATTTTTCATTCTTTTAGCTTCAAAAATCTATTGATGTTTCTGTCACAAACTCAGACAACTTGAATAGAATGTCATGGAATGATGGGTGTCCTGATTATTTTAGAAGCCATGACAAGTGAAATCAGTCCTCACTAGATGATCGATAAATCTGGACTTTGTCAAAGTCGGCTTTGTCTGAGAAATATCTTCTTTTTAGTTGTATTACAATCCTCAGATGGAATTTTTCTGTAGGAAATGTAGTTGAAATTCCTTTTAACAAAATTACACTTAAATCTTCTTCTATATGCCATGGCTTTCCACAATTGTTTAGGCTTTGTAGTTTTAATTTTATATCTTTTTTTTATCTCCCCTAAACCTTACTCCACCATCCATTTACTAGGTAGGTTATGCATTGTTTTCTTCTCCCACTCTTGACTTCAATCTGTTCTGTGAGTATCATATTTTCCAAGCCATCTTTCCTTATAATGTCAACTAGAAATTTCAACTGTCACTTTCGGATGTTAAGTATAAGTGTCCTTTTTGTTTCCATTTTCTCTCCTATGTTTAAAATAATTTTAATAGCCTCATTCTTATTAGGTTTGGTATTCTCATTTGAAACTTAGAAAGCATCGACATTTATGAACAAAAACGAAGTGTTAAATTGGATTTGAAAATAAACAAACAAAAGAGTGAAATGAAACAAGACATTGTTATTGTCTCAGGAACATTTTCATGAAGAGAAAGTTCCAAGTTGATTCCTGAAGGAAAATATGAACTAAAGGAATGTTCTTAAGAGTGTCTCTATAAAAAAAAAAAGTGAAGAAAAAGTTGAATTTATTCTGTTTGTGATTTAAAGAGTGAGTGAGGTATATTGTCTGCACCATGTGCATCTATTACACTGAGTGCTAATTTTAGCATCCTATCTTGGCCCAAGAAGAAAGCAAGTGGGCCTCTTGGAATTTACTGTAGGCTTGCTCCTATTTCTTTCTCTTTTTATACATGCCCAAAAGCTGAAAAAGGCTTGCTGCTGCTGATAGTTATCATTGCATGTGTGTTGAGGAAAAAGGCTTAATGTCTGCTACAGCATCAGTTTTAAAATATAATGATTTGAATTCTGACCACAGTCAAAAAAGGAAATGCAGGGGACTTTTCTCCCAACATCATAAGATATTGCAAACCAAAATATTGATATGAAAACTTAGGTCATATTTTTAAATAGCCTCAACCAATCTGCTAGTTATATCTCTGATTTTGAGCATTTTATACCCATAAATATAGCATACCAGGAAAGTATGCTTTTATCATATATATATATATATATATATATATATATATATATAAAATAGGAAAAAGAAAGTACAGTAAGATATATAATCCAGTGTACTTATTGATATTTTTATTTTTACAAAACAGTACTCAATGTAAATTTATAGAGCATAAATATTAAAAATAACTGAAGCTAAAAACTTCAAATTTAATTATATATAATTAAATAAAATTTGAAATTTTTAGCTTCAGTTTTTGAAACATGGTAATTCCTGTGTAGCAAATGAAACATATTTTAAATCAGTTAATTTATGATATATATCTATAATATATATATATAGGGGCTGATGATAGCTGCAAATAAAACTATAGACTATACCATGTTGAGGTAATTTTTTGTTTTTTGCTGAAAAAGATGCATATGCTCTGTTATAATAAATACATTGAGCTCTCTGTTGATCAGTTTTAATAATTAGTATTACTAGGATCCACCCGGATTATATATCAATGTATCGATTACCTCTCTCTCTCTCTCTCTCTATATCTATATATATATATATATATATATATATATATATATATGGGGGGGGGGTCTGATGGAGTTGTGGCCAGATAGGTGTAACATAAAGTGTCTTGATAGGCATGTAGGAGCATGACCAATGTAATTATTTATGAGTTCAGTTTGATCAGGGACACAGTTCCATAAGGGGCATTTGAATTCGTAAATAATGTTCGTTCTTTGTCATTTTGATTTTGCAGTTGTTATTTTTAGTAAGTTTAGCTGTTTTAAATTTTTTTGTAATAGAAAATTAATTTTTTTGTTCAGGTCAACTGATGGATGGAGGTGAGATAGAATGATTTGTGTACACAGGGTTAAGGATAATGTCGATAGTTTGACAGGAATGGTTGGAAATAAATTTTTAATTTCAAGCAACGCTAAGATACATTGGGTTGGTTTTGTACTTTTTAGAATTTGGAGGAATTCATGGGTGGATGAGATGCTGTAATTGGTGGGTAGGTATGGGGTAATGATGTCATTAAGGAATTTTGATAGCTCATAGATAGGGGTGATATAATAATAATAATAATATAAATAAATATTATCACCTGCTAATATATGCAAAATTGTAAAATTCCTTTTAGCAAAATGTTATATTCTGTGCTAATAGGAATATATACTTAAAAAACAAGGTGGATAAAATAAGTAAAGGTTTATTGTAAAAAAAACAGTACAATAAGAATAAAGGTAACAGTTATGCACAAGGTCATCACAGGTCAATCCAGTAGTGAGCGCTACTATTGTAAGGTCGGTAGTTCTCCCATAAGTCTTAGTCATACTCAACAGATCCCAGCTATACTCTGTGTTTCACTGACTTACAGATACTTATAGGAAGTTACTAATTATAGTGTAGTCACACATGGGGGTGACAGGTTATTCCATTACATCACAAAAAGACATGTTAGACAAGCTGACATTGTTAGTTACGTTTTAAAAACACTTAAGAAACTGATTTAAGATATATTAAAGTTTTTTTGTTACTTATGCCTTGAAAGTTTACGCAAATAATTCTGTTATATTTGATTTCATTATTCTGAAATATATGTATATCTATTTTATTTATCACTGCCTTAGTAGCCAGATTACTTGAGAGGTATTTCTTGTGGAAGGCCAAAAAGGAGCTTTTAGTCCCAAGATTATTATTATTAGTAGTATTAGGATTATTGGTTGATTTATTTACTGGTACATATCTCATTTAGAAATCCTTGCCATCATTTGATTATATTTGGTTGAAATATTTTGGTAGTTTTGTCAAAATCTTAAGTACCCATATATTTTTGTTGTGAAATTATGTGCTGAAATCATCCTAGCATATCCGGGAAAGAGAGACATGACATTTTTTTTTAATATCACTGCTTTTGCATCACATGTACATTTGGTCCTGGGTAAGATGTTAAACTACGTCCAGGCCTCTGATCAGGAGGTCTTGAGGAGTGTGGAACCACCTTTTAATTGCTGGTGTTCCCAGGTCCACCCTAACCCGGGGTGGTAGCACCTGTTAGGGTTCCAGCTATGGGCAAATAGTTAACTATTACCAGCAATACTTTTTTGAAAAAAATTATTACCAGCAATACAATTTTGAAGGAAATATATTGCCATAAGTGGATTTTTGACAAAACAGAATATTACCAGCAATAAGAAATTTGGTCAGTGCTATAAAACAAAATAAACCAATCCAGTCTAAACCAATGAATACATACTCTTTTTATATGAATCTATCCAAAAGATATCAGCATTAAATAACCCATTGAGGTTTATATGCCATTAAACAAAATAAACCAAACCAATCTAAACCAAAGAATACATACTCTATTCATACGAATCTATCGTAAAAATGTTGTCTGCATTAAATAACCCGTTGAGGTTGATATGCCATAAAACAAAATAAATAAAACCAATCCATGTACATTTGCTGCATAAATATATCCTTACAACTTTTTATTGCTCTATCGTAACACAGAACAATGTTTAGCAAGAACTTAAAAGTTAATAAATACTGTAGGGATATTAGCATTTATAGCTCCAAGGTGACTATTGCTTGTACTAAATATGTAAAGAAAAGCAACACATTTTTTTTTTTTTTTAAATCTTGGTTTTACATGACCTGTTTCTATTAAAAGTCACAGGAAAAAAGTCTTGAATAAAAGATTATAAATTTGGTTCCTATGGAGGATATTTTCAGTTTTATTGTTTACATTATACAGATAAATAAAAAGGTAAAGAATCATTTTATCTAACATAAGAGATAAAAACATGTTCTGAAATCCCATTAGTAACTACAGAAAATTTGCTGATCCTACCTCTAGACATCCTCAAGAGACGCAATAAAAGACAGACAGACAAAATGGACATTTGGTACATAGTAAGATAAATAATGTTTGTATGAAGTTGGGCAGAACTCATAGGAATCTGACTTTTTAAAATATCAAGCCAAACATGAAGTTGATTATAGTCAAATCTTGGCAGAGACTTATTGCTAAAATAGTGACTGCAATTTTATTGCTTAAACCACATAATGTCAATAGTTATACTGCATGAAAGTACATTGACCCTTATAAACATAACTATACACAATAAATATATATATATATATATATGTGTGTGTGTGTATATATATATATATATAGAGAGAGAGAGAGAAATATACTCTTAAGGTGTGCAATATTTATGGAATAAAGTGCTCGATATCAGAGATAGGGCGTGTGTAAATATGAATATAAGAGTGAATATTGAAGTCAACACTTAAAGGTGACAGGCTGTTTCATGCTAGACACAATCATCAGGCTTGAAACATACTGTCACCTTTAAGTGTTGACTTCAATGTTCACTTTATATATATATATATATATATATATATATATATATATATATATAGATATCTCAAACTAAAAGGTCAACATCAAGTGTAACCAAGTGACTGGTTCATGTGTGAACACAATCTTCAGGCCATGTGTATTGTGTTTTGGCTTGACTATATATGCTGGTCAATGGTGCAGAGTATTAAGGTCAACTGTACTATCCTAATGGCTCTGTTTAAAATTATTCTTGCAGCTAATGTGTTGAAATAATTTTGTATCTGGATACAGTTATTTATATCTATTTTATAGTGTTGTTAGTTATATCTCTGATTTTGAGCATTTTATAACCATAAATATGCCATACCTGAAAACTATTTTTAGGCAAACTGTGTCTATTAGGAAAAAAACTCATCGTCAAAAATATTAACAATATAAGCATACTTAATAAGCGAAATGAACTCATGATCACCTGTAGACACAGAAAATCGTTTTCTTTTCAAATACTGGAAGCCAGATTAAATTGCACTTTTTGATTATATATTTTTCTTTTATTAAGCTGTAGGTTTCATACATGCTTATCTCCCTTTAACCCAGCAAAGGTTATTATATCAGAACTAGAGCAGTCTCTCCAGTAATAATTCTACATTTGAAATTTCTATTTTGTCCTTTATTTATTTTTTATTTTTTATATATATATATTTTTTTTTAATGAACCCTACCAATATCTCACTTCCTGCACCTTTTGTACTATTTTATTTTTGGTCTATGAAGCAGCATTTCTCCCCTGTGACATCTATGTATTTTTATAAAAACATAAGATATATTTAAGTTGCACACCAAAACCTAGGTAAATATATATATATATATATATATATATATATATATATATATATATATATATCTTTGCTCTGTCTCACCACATCAAGTACTGTTATGTTTACACTTCATGAATAAATTTGATGATTATTTATTTGCTTGCCTGTGTATGCATACCAACAGGTGCATATATGGTTGCTTATATCTGCTCATTTGATTTAACTAAAAAGTTAGGATTTGGCTCCAGAAAGAAATATTTATGTATGGCTAGTTGTATGCTGCATGCTCAAGAGTAAGAAATCCTAAGAAGGCAAAAATTAAATTTTCTTAAAAATTCTTGTTTACCATGATGTCCTATAAATTTAAATTAAATAAATTATTAAACCAGAAAGAAGAGTTTTTGTCAAAGTATTTTTACAAATAAATCGTTTTTTTCAAAACTCATCGATTGGTTTGCAAAATTGAATGAAATGTAGAGTTTGTAAATCTCAACAAAAATGTTAGCAATAATTTCAAGAATGTTGTGAGGATTTCAACAGGCAACATGTTGCAAAAAAATTCTAGTATATAAAAAAGCTTCATTTTTTTTTATTTTTTTAAATATAATTTTAAATGTGTAAGAGAATAAACTTCATGTTCCAACTGTCTGCAATTTAGAGTGGTTACACATTTTCGATCAACTAAGGTACTGCTCCCCACCTTTCAAGGCAGCTCACATTTTAAAATCATTAATTGTCGATTGTAAGGCATCTTCAGAGGCTCATGTGTCTTTGACATGGCTATTCCAAGAGAATGAATTTAAAGTGGGGAAAAGGAGACTGGAAGAAAGAATCCTCTAAAAACAGAGGTTAAAAAAAATATAGGCAAATATGCAAAAATATTCATGTGTATGGAATGGAGTGCACAGCTTACTTTTTTGATTCATTTTGTTTATTCATTTACTTAAAGTTCATTTCCGGTAAATCAAACAGAATCAATATATCTGAATTCTGATTTTGCAATTTCATTCTCGGCCTGTGCCATTTATCTAATGATGGAAATCTCTGTCAAGGACCCCCCCCAGTTTTGCTAATTAACTTGGGAACTGAGACTCCCAATCCATACCCTCTCTGCTTTTGATTGATTTCATTTTTTTTTTCTTTCTTTTTTTTTGCTTTGGGGCAGATCCTGTTTTATCAAATATAAACATGTTTAATTTTGTTGTGAATTCCCTTTGACAACTTCTGTACACAAAACAAAACCCCCTAATGACAGCTATCTGTGCAAAATAAAGAGAAAGCATGTATACCCATTATTCAGCCTTTCTTTCTTTTTTAAACATGTCATAATCTTAAATTTCTCTATCATTCTTTTTACCTAATATTCTTTTTTTTTTTCTTTTTTTTTTTTTTTTTTTTTTAGATTCTTATGAAATAGACTTTAATATCCCTTTTTTATACTCAAGAAAAATTCTTGATTTTGATATATGGATAATAGCATTTCTTTTGTATCCTTGTTTTTCAAAAAAAATAAGGTGAAGGTCTTTGATATTCTTTCCTCACATAATTATCTTCATAAAGAAAAGTCTCAGAATTTTAAATTAGTATCATTAGTATTGCTTGCTTTACTAAGATCTTTGAACTTTTCATAATATGTAAATAATATTTTTTAGGGTTGTCTTCTAAAAGTGATTTACTGAGATTTTTCGATTACTTTTACATTGTCTAAGGATTTGGTTTATTAACACACTAACTTGATTTAAATGAAGTTTATGTAACTCAGCTTTTAATATGTTGAATGCCACTTCCCATACAGTCACTGAAGTTGAAGCAACATTAAGCTTGGTCAGTATCTAGATTGCATGACTGTTTTGGAATACCAGGTTCTGTAATCTTGGATGTGCAGGTGGTGTAATCGATAATGGCTCAGAATTGTTAATCGGTGAGCCAAGTTCTAATTCCAGTTGGGTTCATTATATTTACTTACACACAAATACCTTTGGGAAAGGTTTGAATAGACATATTTCCCCACAGCCATGGGTTAATTAGTAAAACTTGTACCACTAAAGCGTTAGTATCTCAAAAAAATTCTTACAATTAAAAATATTTTCTGGCTTTAAATAACCTTCAAATGGTTAATAACCCATAGAAAATGAATGAATCAATCAATTAGCTTTGAAAAATTCCAGCAAGATCAGTTATAAACTTTGAAACTGACCTATCAGTAAGAAGCCAATAAGATTTGAGGATGCTTGAGCAGTTTTTGTCCCTAATCCATGGTCTGCCCTTCCACTTTAAATTTAACCTTACATTCAACTGGTTGTACGAGCAAATACCTACTGATTATACTGATTTTTTTAAAAAAGGTTAGGGATAAAAATGGCCTTTAATTGCTTAATAAGCAAGATATTTGAGATTAATTTGACTCAGGATAGATTTTAATCAGATTAAACAATCCATACAGAGTGCTTGATAAATTTCCATTAGTACAATTTATTTATTTACTTTGTTTTGTGGTCAGTATTTTACATTGTATGCAATCCCTATTTTTTATACAAGAATTTCACCAATACAAAGCTTGAGAACTACTCAAGATAGAGCACTACAGAATGAGTTAAGTGATATGAATCGAAGAGGAAGTAAAATTAAGTCAGATAAAAATTAACCCTTGACTTCAAAGGTTAAAATTGTAATGTTCAGGAAAGCTTCTATTCCACATGAATGTCTGTTCTACAAAGTAACAGCTCTTAGGAAAGAGCTGTTTGAGTAGAACTTTTTCCTTACAGTAGCAACATGGAGGAAATGTGAATGATTCAACACCATGGAGATAGCATTGTAAATGTCGAAAACTGGTGGAACCAAATAATGGAGATCTGAACATTTGCTATCAAAATATCAATAAAATAGTGATAAGCTTGTAATGTTGTCTGTCATAACAAGGCTACAAAAGAAAAAATAAGTCCTCTCTCACAAAACCATGTGAATGCTTTTGAACTCTATCAAGGTTGGAAGATGAAATTTAGATGTAAAATTACATTAGCATTCTTTCCTGTGATATGGTTAAGTTCAAGTATTAACTGTTTTAAATTTCAGTAGTGCTACTCATTGTGTTTATAGCTATAACCTTAATTCTGCCTTTTAAATTCAGTTTGACATTGCCATATCGATTCTTCATTAAAATTCCTTAATATTTGTTTTGCATTTTTTAAGATTCGTTTCTTTTTCTTCTGACTTTCTAATTCAATCAAATCATTCGACTGTTTAAACTTGTGTTTAGTGTATTGGGAAATTTCCTTAAATTTGTCACCATAAAAAGGGACCTTAAGGAGTAACAATGACACCCTTAATTATATTTGCTGCTCATCTCACAAAATTGCACACATCTAAGCATACACACTTCATCTAGCATTTGCTCACCTGTTTCTGTTGCACACAGGCACTTAGTTACAAACATGCAGAGTAAAACATATTGTGAAAAGGAGTTCTTAAAATAGGCACACGTATTGTCTTTTTTCCTTGTTATGTATAACTAAAAAGGAATGCATAAAAACGGTTTTCAATGTCTAATATAGGCACACAAACCTACACAGGACCATATAAAAATACTCGTTGTGGTGCAAGGGTTAAGGTTTTATATACAATTTTATGGGACAATAAGAAAAAGATCTGCTCACAAGGCAGTGGTAAGTGTGAAAACGCCAAAAGCTACTTATAAGATGGTATAGGTTTATTACACCTTGTCTACCAGGATCTCTGCTAGGTGATGTTCTATTCAGGACTATAAAATGAAGGAACATAAACCCTCTTGATCTCTTTTTTGCTCCAGGATGCTTTAGGTAGAAGACATCCGGTTTTCTCCTTTCAGGAAGAATTAGTCACATGGCAAGCTGACCTTTTAATTTCACTCAGCCAGATGACCCATGCATGCACACACTAATTCCACAATTTTTTTTTTTTTTTATCTATCTGTATACATGTAAATATAATTTTCTCTTTTGTGACCCGTTTCATTCTTTATATTAAAATATGTATATATAAAAAATCCTGAACATAATTAATTTTTTTTTTTTTTTTTGAACCCATTTATTTGAAAAGACTTGAAAATTTACCATTAAAATCCTTAACCCCAACTGCTACATATTTATTTATAAGTACTCTCTAATGCTAGCCTTGTACAAAGATGTTTCGTAAACAACTAAGTAAAATACCAAACCTATGAATATATTCACTAAGCTCAGCATAATCAGGAACTGTCAAATGAAGGTTTTTTTTTTTTGTTGTTTCAATTGACTTAATCCAGTAGCCGTTGACATGTTGATATTTTTTCCCCATTTTTTTTCTTTCCCTTCCTTTATTTGATTCTCTTGTCTCATACCTTGATCAGCATCCGCAAGTTCCTGCAATGTCACATATGCCATATTCGGTAATCAGATTTTCTGTTAGGGCTGCTAGTAGTATTCTGGAAGTAAGCTCACAAAAACATGCATTTCACTTGATGCTGGTTAGTAATAAATTAGTGACACTGAGCACTGATATAATATCTCTGACCCTCTATCACTCTCTGTACATTTTGCTAATTTACTTTTTTGTATGAATGTTTCATTGTAATATAAATTGAACTGAACCACATATTTGATACATATATTACCTGGGTGTGTGTGTGTGTGTATATATATATTACCTTTGTGTGTGTGTGTGTGTGTGTATATATATATATTAGCTGTGTGTGTGTGTATATATATATATATATATATATTAGCTGTGTGTGTGTGTGTATATATATATATATATATATATATATATATATATATATACATACATACATACATACATAGGTATATATTCCAAGTGAATCCTAATAATATAATATAAAATATTAAAATTGATCCACAAAGAGAACTCAATGTATTTATTAAAACAGAGCATATAAAAATTACATACACAGGAATTTAAAACTAATCTATGAGCCAAGTTTCAATTCCAGGTGGGTCCATTATATTCACTTGCACACAAATATCCTTCGAGAAGTTATGAATTCACTTCTTCTCCTCCTCCCCATTATGTGTTAATTAATACGAATTGTATCAGTAAATATATATTATTGCCCAAAAATTCTTAAAATCTAAAAATTTTTTCTGGCTTCAAATAATCTGTAAAATGTTGATAAGCCATAAAAAAAACAAATCAATTATATATATATATATATATATATATATATATATATAAGCCATAAAATGTTAAATACTTCATATATGTTTGTTAAGCTGGAAGATTTCATTCACTTGAGAGATCATTATTAAAAAAAAATGCACCCCCCCAAAATTAACTTAGACAAAAATAAAATATTGTTTAAAAAATAAATCAAGCATCTACTTAAATACTGGTATCCAGTAAAAAAAAAAAAAACATATAAAACATTCAAATATATCAGATTAATAAAAAAAAAAAATAAATTACTTACATATATATATATATATATATATATATAAGATTGTGTGTACATAGAATATGGTAAGTGTCAGTTTCACACCTTCAAACTATGGTATATAGTGCTTGCTTAGTGATAAGTTGTCTTTTCAGACTATTTGCTTGTATAGGTAGTGAACCTCATTAGATACCAAACTATTGTTGATCTATTACTGATTAAGTTATGCTTAGTAAATATTTATATCCCCTGACAGAAAATATAAATTGCAATACATTGAAGTACTTGAATTGTTAGTGGTGTTTCTATGTTGGCAATTATGGTCCAATGAACATTCCTACACATGTACAATTGCCTGTAATCATCAATTTATTTTATGAGTACTTCACTGTGTCTAGTGCACAGATCAGAAAAAATGTGGCTCTGGGAGTGTAGAACTAGGGATATGCATGCTTCTGGTCACACCACCTCTTAATCAAAACACTGTCTCCAGTCATGTCGCTCGCAGGTCACCATAGAAATTAAAGGTCACTCTGTGTTTAGCTATGAAAGCAAACTCTCTACCTTATGATCATTTTATGTGCATTATAGATCTGGGAACATATTCAGCCACAACACACAGACATCAACCCCCCCCCCTCGCTGCATCATCATGTGCATCATTACACCATTTGCTTGTTTTTGATGCTTTGAACAAAAAATGTTTTCAACTTTTTCTACTGTTATTTCTGAAACAGGAAAGTAATATGCTGTTCCAGCAGAATAATGCCTGCTCTCAGGATTCCTGTGCTGCTCAACATTCTCTGCATCATATTTGCCAGTGTCTATGACCGGTGCAATCATAAAATAGCACCTTACTTATTCAGCTCATTTTTACTATATTACATCAGCAGGTGCAAGAAGCATTAAATAATATATTGCAGGATGGTATTTGCCATTGTTTTATGAGTGGTTATCAAACTGTGTTAGCTCCTAGATATACAAAGTATTAATATGGGGTTGAACCACTTCTTAATTTGGAACCTGTGCATATATGGATCTGTATAAGGGATCATTATATTTTCATTTACACTAATCAAGCTGTGTTACCAGTATGTTTAAACAAAAGGTCAGTGGATAAAAACATTGGTTAGATCCAGTAAACTTGACACAAAGAGTTGCGAGTTCAACACTCGTCTACTGCAGTGGTGAAGAAAACCTTGTAGAGTTGAGTTAAAGAGTGATAACTGAGACATCTGGAAGAGGTATGGCATGTGGAACTAGAACAGTCTACGCCGGTGGATGAAATAAAGAGTTCAGTTCAAAATTCTAGTCTCCTGAAGAAGGCAGGTGCATATAATAGTTAAATTGTTGTGAATATGGCAACAAAGAACAGTTCAAACAATGTAAATAATTACAATGCCTCATCTCAGAAATATAGATAGAGAAAAAAAGGTCCGTTTTCATTTTTCCTTATAAAATTTTCATTCTATATAGGAAAAGAATGTAATATACATTGCAAGTTTATGTCAGTATTTTGAATTACCTTTGACATGGGAAATTTATATTGATAGTTTTTTAATCATCAAATTTGGCATTTTCAAACCACTAAGAGGGTGTTAAGTAGAAAAAGCAAGAAGACATAATATTTATCCTGTAAATTTAATAGTTGGCCTAACCACAGAATAGCACAGATGCAAATGAATGTAGATGCATATATTAACCTTTAACACAGACTAACATTACATTTTGAAGGCTAAATAAAACTAAATATATCCTACAGTTTTCATATATAGGTGTGCATTCTTGATTTTCTTTATTATAAGAGCATTCTCTTCCTCCAATCAAATTTATTTTATCCCTTTTCTCTCTTTGCATCTCATTCTGTTTTATTATTATCCTATCCTATTTTCTCTCTCACATCCATTTTATCTAACCTCCTCACTCTCTTTCTCTTTTTTTTTTTTTTAAATTTAATCTCTTTTTCTCATTCTCTTCAGCTAGATTTCTATCCCTTTTCTTTTCTTTTTCTCAAATGTCTAATCTTCTGTCAGTTGATATACCAGTCTCTCTTCCCCAACTCTCTTTCTCATTACCTTTCTTTCTTTCTCATTCATTTCTCACCCTGATCTGATTTTCATTCCTTCATTCTACTCTGTGGTTGTCAACATTTCATTCAGATTTCTCAGTGTGTAAGAACACATGAACATCCTGCACATGACAGCACTATAAAATATTTATGAGATTTTTTTTTTTTTTTTTAATTTTTTTCATAAATACCTGACACACACACAAAGTGAAATACAGAATCAACTCAAAGAAAATTTAACAGTTGTACATTTATTTTTCAACACTTTTTATTTCATGTCAGATTTGTTCATTTTTTAAATTTTTCTTTTCATTCCCACATGAACATAAAATTCCAAACACCTTGAAAACAGACTAGAATTTACAAAATGCTTTAATTTTTGGTAAAATGTTCTAATTTATTTTAAACAAATACCTATATTACTGAGTAAGAGACTTTCAACAAATTCTAGTAGTATAAAAAATTTAATGAGAATATAAAGATTATGGATTGGCCTTAAAATCCATAGGAATATAAAACAGAAACTAATAGTTGTAGTATTAGTAAAAGGAATATAATTTGGCTTAACCTCCCTCCTTAAGAAAATGAAACAAGAACAAAAATAGAAAAAATATTTTTAAGTTAATGCTTTCCCAAAAGTAGTAAATTATCAACAGAAATAATATTAAATTAAGTTACAGTTGCATACAAAATATGGAAAAAATAATGAGCATAAAAAAAGCTTAATAATGACATAGACAACATTAAAAATAATAATACAATTTCATGCAATTATAGAAATAAAACGGTGTCCTCTAATTAATAAATGTTTAAACAGCAGTATAGGATGTAGTTGCAGGTGGGTTTGATTTGTATGGGTGATTTATTAGTCATTCTATTGTGATTTTTTGTTACTTGTGTCATGTTTTTGGTGCAAATATATTTCAGTCTTTCTGTTGAACATCTTGTGAATGGTGCCTGATGGGGAGGGAATTATATATATATATATATATATATATACATATCTATCTATCTATATATATATATATAGAGAGAGAGAGAAAGAGAGAGTCCAGTGAAAAATGCATACACACTTCAGGAAAGGAAAAACTTGTATAAATACTGTAATATTAAATTTTATTCAGACATTAATTCAAAGATTCAGACATGCAGAGATTAATGCAAGTTACCTCTGGAATCTACAATCACAAGAGATGCTCAAAATGGTTCCCTTTAGCT
>OZ010585.1:111847089-111864589 GCA_963932145.1 Acanthosepion lycidas | reverse complement strand
ATTTTTTACTAGGTCAAATGCTAACTCCACATCCAACACGTTTCCTTTCACATCTGAGCTTTGAGCCGGCATTAACGGAATTCATTTTCACCTTTTCTTCCGTTCTTTCTTTCTTTCTTTTTTTTCCTTTATGTGTATTAAGAATTTACACTTATTTAAATCATTTATTGCTCTTTCCCAACATGAACCATTCTCTCATGTAAGACTTTCTATCTTGTCAAAATCATTCTTTCAGCACAACGTACGAACATTGGCGAAATAAATTCTATCATTTCTTCAACAGCGAACGATACAAATGAGGCATTACAGATTTTCCTTTTTCATGTCTATTAAAATGGTACCTAGATGACTCCTATCAGAAGAGATGGCTCATGAATTATGGACTGCCCAAAAGTTAGTGAAAATTCCATATGCAATATGTTTGATTAAAAGAAAACGAATACAGAAAATTTCATGGTGAAATGATTTCGAGAGAGATTTGTAAGACACAGGAAACACTTGATTCAGCAATCCTTTCTCAAAATTTCGTATAGCACTCCTCTCTCTCTTTCTCACACACATATAAACATGTAGATAGGTAGATAGATGGATAGCGAGAGAGTTATATATATATATATATATATATCTCCAATGTATAACATATTTCAACTAACTTCTAGAGAGTCTCGATAAAAATAAAATATATGAACAAAAATAAAACAATTCAAATTAAAGCATTTGCGCTTTTCTTTAAACCCCTTATCTCTTTCTTTCTCTACCTCTCTCGCTGTAAACTTCACTGTCGTCCTTCTCTGCCTACTAACCCAGATATCATGCTCTAGAATTTGGCCCGAATATCAAAAGTCACTTTCTTGGTGTCAATTTTTTGATTGGCTAAATTATTTTATTTTCCGGCTCACTTTCGATTTCATTTTTCCATAACGGAAGTTATGCGTGGAGCCTCCCTGATTTTGGGCATTTTTCAGTAAAAAAAATAAGTCAGCTTTGCTTCTGCAAACTTCGGATGTTTTTGACCGGGTTCAGTGTTTTCTACTTCTTCCTTTTCTATTTAAGGGTTGCTTTCTCGTAGGTTGGGAGAAGTATAGAAATAGAATTTTAGGGAAAGAAAGAGATAAGGGTTTTAAAAATTTGCCGCATTTATTCACGAAGACTACTCAATATCAGAATGTTAGTAGATATAAACAGTGCGTACGTAGACATCAACACTGAATGATGATTGGCTGTAGTAGTCTCTTCCCTCTGGCGGCTTTAACAAAGAGCGCTGCCCCACTAATATACATAGGACTAAATTATTAGCACAATTTGACCTTTAATTTACGTTCTTAAAAACTCCGTTCTTCCGGAAAGTACATAGCTAGCTACCTACTTGACTGAATATTATTAATAATCTGCCTCCTGAACTGTTCTTTCAAAAGACCACCAGCGAATATATCTTTATCTATACAAACCACACGGCCCATTAATTTTGGGGAAGTACTTTTTTGAGGTAGTACATTTTGGAAGAAGTCTCATCTCTGAAATTATTCTGCCTTAGAGACAACACCAGTCCAATGGTTATGCAGGGTTTGATGTGGATATGTTAAATCCCCTACGTATTTTTAATTCACAAATGTAACAAAAATGAGTATGCAACAAGAGAAATAATAATGTAAAACAGTGCATTGCTTCAGCAATTAATAAATATTTATATAACACGAAACAAGTATTTTAAATTGTTCCAAAGTTTTGCTTTGTTTGGTTAGAAGTGTTATTAAACTTTTGATTCATAAGATATGACATTGTTAAACTGTGTGTATTAAAATTAGAAAGTGTGCTTAACTAGTATTGTATATGGGGCAAAATTAAACAGTTCTGTCTGTGTAATAAATTCAAAGAATTGTTGCCGGTTTGCTGTAATTTCTACAAAGTTGTCGCTCTTTGACTAGAGTTTTGACGGGTGTTGTTTGTAGTGAAATAAGTTGTTCGTGTGAGTGTTCTTTTGCAAGCTGGGTTTATATTAATTGAAATAATGGATGGACAGCGTTTCATATTTATTGAAAACTTGTCACGTGATCGGCTCCAAATTGCTTGGCGCAATTTGTTTTAACCCGAGTCAGAAACTAGGTTGATTCGATTCGGACGTAGTTGAGAACAGGTGAAATGTATATTTTATATTTGCCAGCCAATCAGAAAGCGTCTTTGCAAAACTTCGTTTGGTGCCAGTTTTAATGGGTTTTTGGCTGATATAGGATTTTGATCGTATAGATATGTCTTTATGCAAATAACTTCATTTCAAATATATCTAGAGTTTTTTTGTTTTTTTTAGTTTGTTTTTTTTTTTTTGTTTTTTTTCAAATGAGAAAGTAATTTATTAGATGTCATTATTTTTCACCAGATTTGAGTGCGGGGGGGTTGAGTACAGGACCGAGGGCCAGGTGTACTAAGTTAAGAAGTTATCTCTAAATTAAGATCCAAGTTTGATTTTTTTAAGAACCCTATCAACCCATCTAATTTTTCGGAACTAATTAGCTTTCTTAATTAG
The DNA here is from genome assembly GCA_963932145.1 of Acanthosepion lycidas. Taxonomy (NCBI): domain Eukaryota; kingdom Metazoa; phylum Mollusca; class Cephalopoda; order Sepiida; family Sepiidae; genus Acanthosepion; species Acanthosepion lycidas. The sequence goes on along the minus strand of OZ010585.1, from coordinate 111,862,068 downwards.
TTCTTTTACCGCATTCAGTTTCAGTAATCATTAAACATAATCACGCGGCCTTTCACGTCTTTCTCCGGCTCTATGCCATGGAACAGGGGCTTTTTGCGTTTAATTCAGTTCATCAACCGCTGTCAAGCTTTCTAGGGGCTATATTCTACCGGCACGAGTGGGTCAACATACACATAGATGATAATACTTAATATCGTAAGATATTAATCCATTCAAAACCTGTCAATACACATACAGAGAATATAATTATTCTTTACAGGTGCAGCCACCCGGATATATTTATTTTGCCAACTGCATCCACATCGTCGCTCTTAACATATTCTCTCATTCTCACGCGCAAGAAAGCAAAAGCTATGCCCTACTTATGACAGAATCAAGTAGTCAGACATATTTACAAGGCCTATACAACGCAGCAGATTTTAATACCAATTCCTCATACATATTCAGTGTTATACTGGATTACATATGAATGCCTGGTACATGGATAGGCAAATACACAGACGTAGAAACACAAGCGGACACACGCGCATGTATACGCACAGGCACAGATATGTGTGCATACACACATCTGTATAGAGACATGTGTTGGACTCATTTGCGCAGTCTTGTGGTGGAGAAAATATATTTTCCACTCTGAAACCCCTTTCTCGCAAATTCAACGTTGTAGTATTATCGCCATTTCAATGGTAAATGTTTCTGAAGAGTTCCATTAATTTTAGACACTAACATCGAGAAAGCACTATGCTACTTTCCTAAGTTCTGCCCAGGCAGCGTTTTCCTATGAACAGATTTTCGTGTGAGTTCTTCTGTCAATACTAGAATCTTGATCTCCTAATCATCATAAACTTCACTTCCTACGACCTCTTTTCTTATTCTTCGATTAATATAACACACCTCATTAATCATTCTCTTTTGATTATAAATCTCTACCTTGAGTGGATTTCGAGCCTTGTATTCTGGGAAATTTAATAAAAAGAAAATTATACGCTTAGACAAAGGACACCCATGCAACCACACAGACGCACACTTGAGCTTAATGAGTACACGTGAGAACATCAGTTCATCTAACACACACACACACACACAGCAGCCCGCGCAAAAGAATAGACTTTCACGGACATTTATTCACGTGTATACACACAGAGACAGTATCCCCTGTGAAGTAAACAAATAAATATATTTTTCCATAAACAACGCCGTGTACTCCTGCAATCAGTTATTAAAGGAAAATGTCGTGAAGGAATTATCCGAAAAATCAAAATCCGAAAGTGATAATTAGTTGGAAAGCCTTCCCTCAAGACCCAGTAGACATCTGTTGTCATTATCAATAAATCAGATGGATTATAGAAATACCGCTTTCCATTCAACAGTCATATTTATCTACAATGTATGTAGTATTGGTTGTTTCAGTACAATATATAGTATTTTACTCTCTCGCTCTGTTTACTATTATGGGACTCCCCAACATCCTATCTTTTTATTGCTCGAAATAATTATTACTCATTTATTACTGTTCTTTGAAGTTTTGGTAATTATTCTGCTATCCAGATTCATTAAAATACTGATTTGAAATGGTTAGAACTGAGAACTCTTCAATACCCGCTAAGATATAGAGTGTGGGGAATGCAGCCCGGCTTTCTTTGGTCGATGCCAATGTCTGTATTTCTCATGACATTGTTGATAGATTCCGAAGTCACAACATTTATTTTAATAATAGATTTGTGAATTTCCTATGAATATTTTAATTCGGGCTAATGTTCTCGTCGTTGTTGCTATTATAACAATGTTTTACCCGTTGTCAGCTGGAAAATATCCTAACGGATTAAAGCGTTTTTTCGTAAATTTGATAGCATAATAATTGTGAATTTGATAGCATAATAATTGTGAATTCAATCCCTGAACCGGATTGTACAGATACAAACTAAGTAGAAAAATCCCAAGCAATAACTGGGCAGTATTAAAAAGAACAAGACGAGATATTCCCAGACATGGAGAACGAAAGAATCTACCATCGTAGATGAAATAAACAGCTGAAAACACCTGAAGAAGGCCGAAGTAGCCAACAGCCGAAACGTGATAGTAACAACAAAGATGAGAACATTCGTCGGATAAATAATGTAAATACTAATGGGGTTAGTTTGTCAGTTGGAATTGATAAAACAGAACTTAAATGAAATAGCTATAATATTCAACAATGCAATTTAATAATAAAAAAAAATATGTAAAAGTGTGTAGGTTGAATTTTGTTCAGAATTTTGATGAATAAAATATAAAATGTTCATATTTGAAAGAGAGGATTTGTCACGAAAGAAATACATTATTTTGTTTTGTATTTTTCCTTTTTTAGAATTCATTGAAATGATAATTTGTCAGAAATTTTGAAAAAAAATCACTGAAATACGAATTTGAACCCACATTTGAGTCATAGCCATTGTTGTCGTCGTTAGAAGATCATTTGATGTTTCGCCATCGATGAACTGTAAAAAGTTTAGTTTTTGATGATGGTACTGGCGTTAGTAGGTCGTTTGATCTTTCGCCGTCGGGTTACCTCAAAGAAGTAAGGGAATTAGTTTGAGTTGTATAGACAAAATGTCATTCGTGATGTTTGGCATTTCTGAATCGACTCCAGAGTAACATTCTTATTGTTTTCTTTTTTATAACTTTCAGGAGGATTGTAAATTATATATTTTTAATTTACTACAAGTTAAATGTGATTGTATAAACAAAATTTTCATATCATGTTACCTTTTTTTTCCCACTACGTCCGTACCCAATTGTAATTTTATTGTTGGAAACTGGCGAATTGCTTGATCCCATGTTGAACTAATCGCAACGATGTCTTACGGCAATGAAGATTTTGCCTATCAACAAAGCTTCAAGATATTAGAACACAAACAACTGTCCTCGTTTCAAGATTATAAATTATGACAAGGCTTTGTATTGACCTCGACTCAGAAAGGCCGTCCTAAATATTATTAATAAATAAAATATCGTGTTAATAAGTGAGGGGTTATTTGGTTTGTTTTACGGCATATCAACCACAATGGGTTATTTAATGCCGACAAAAGTTTTTTTTTTTTTGTTTTTTCAAAAATGTATAGCTGGTAATTTTTTCAGAAATGTATAGCTGGTAATATTTTTTTTTTAAATGTATAGTTTGTTTTGTTTTTTTGGGGTTTTTTTTTGTTGTTTTTTTGTGGCATTTTAACCTCAATGAGTTATTTAATGCTGACAATATTTTTATTTCTGGTAATATTTTCTTTTTTCAAATATTTATTGTTGATACTATTGGGGGGGCATTTCTGGTATTAAAATCTATTTTTACACTTTCATACTGTTTTGAGTCAGGTTTTGGGGTCAATTATTTGCCCATAGCTGGGACCCTAACAGGTGCTACCACCCCGAGTCAAGGTGGACCAGGGAACACCAGCAATTAAGAGGTAGTTTCACGCTCGTCGTAACCTCCTGAACAGAGACCTTGCTGTTGGACGTCGTTTATCGTCATACCCAGGACGTGGATGCAGTTTATCGTCATACCCAGGACGCTTACACAAGTTTGGATGTTAACTTTGCCCATAGCTGGGACCCTAACAGGTGCTACCACCCCGGGTCAGGCTGCAACAATTAAGAGGTGCTTCCATGCTCTTCGAAACCTCCTGATCTGAGGCCTTGCTGTTGGACGCAGTTTATCGTCATACCCAGCACGCGGGCGCAGTTTATCGTCATACCCAGTTCGAATAATAAGTCAGGGATAAAACCGATAAATTACAGAATCATATTAAAGGTTAGACATGCGTTCGTGCTGTTTTGGTATGTGAATATTATTTGTGGGATTATGTATATAAATATTCACCTAAAAATGAAATGTTCCATATATTTTCGTTGTACAGAAGCTGCGAAAAAAAAATCAGATGTAAATAAGATTGTGTTTAATGACGTCAGGATAGATCTTTAATGGAAGATACTCACAGAATGTATAGACAAAAGAAGCAAACATGCATAAAATAGGTTCTTTTTCCAGTGGCTTATTTTTTTCTGCAAGAAACGAGAGCTTTCAACAAAATATTATGAAGGAAAAATGATGTTATTACATAGAAAACGTATACTGTGCATCTATTTTCAGTTCTAGGAAAAAGCTTTAAATCTGAAAAGCAATTTCTTTCCCATATCCAGATGCATTGCTATCTATTTATCACTTTCTCCCACTCTTTCATCAACACGCACATATAGGCAGACTGTCTTCACTTAAACATGTTTCATTGAATATTGATATATTGTGTCTACTTATTTTTATACTGATCCTTTCCAGTTGTTAAATCAGTTTCTTGATGCTAAGATGAAATTAATCAAGGAAGGCACCGTAACTTTTTCTAACCCAAGTACTTTCGACTTTTTCTAAGATCATCTTCAGGGCTAAATTACAAAGACAAACTTATTGTCACTACGATAAAATCTGCATTCCGTTGTGATAGTGATTTAAAAAAAAACAAAAAAAACACGCGCGAACACGTTTTGTAATTATCTTAAAACTTTCAAATTTTATCCGTTGTAATTATGAAATCTTTTGCAAAACAAACAAATATATATGTTCCAAGACTGAAGAAATACAGCTTGACTAATAGTGTCACGCGCAAAGCGATCCCCAGACGGTTCTTCGAACTGTTTGTTTTGTTTACGTACACACACACATGAAACTGTGTCGCCGCTCGATATTGACCTCATTGTCTACTCGGAGAGCCGAGTTCCAATTCCAGTTCCAGTTCCAGTTAGGTTCGTTTTATTCAATTACGCGCAAATGCTCTTGGAAAAAAGTATGAATGCACGTCTTCTCTCCCAAGCTATGGATTAATTAGTAAGAGTTGCATGACTAAATCATTACTATTGTAAAAAATTCTTGTAATCCTAAAATATTTTCTGGATTTAAATAACCTGCAAAGTGTTGATAAGCCGTTTTATCTTGGTCAAGTTACGAATTGACATCTGCCAGTCAGCCTTTCTCATAAGCATCTGTTTTATCGAATTGTCTTATCACTAGCATGCCACGTTGATTCCTTTGAATCTAAACAAATCACGTTCGTTCTTTACCGGCGAAAACAACAATATCAGAAAGTTATTACCTCTAATGAATGGTAACCTTGAGAATCTGTATTTGTTGCATTACCACATCAATCGAACTGCTGTTTTGCGCCTAGTTGAAAGCTTGATGTTTTCACAGGCATCATACAGTGTCAAGGATAAGTAAATCGATATCTAGGAGTATAGGTATGGTAAAAGAAAAGGATATTTGGCAAAGAATTGTGGTAGTGAGGAAGTAACCAGAGTCATATTCCTGGTTGAGCAACACGACAAACATGACGCATTGAAAAATGTCTCCCGTCGCAAATTCATTGTGTCGACCGAGAGAGATCACTTATTTTCAAAACACAGGGCAATACTATGAATAACTGTTTCGTATCTAGGAAGGCGTGTGTGGATTTAGGCCCGGGTTTCTCTCTCTCTCTTGAGGCCCGTTAGTTGATACGACCTCTGGATTTATATTTAACGCAAAATACCACAAAATATGAAAAAGGAACACAAAACGGTTGTGTAACAACAATAATATTGATATTTGTGTAATGATGTACACAAGAAGAGGTTACTATTTTTGTTGGTGTTATGTCCATTTGACTGAATTATTTTACTAATGAAATTGAAATATTTTTATCCGAGCTCACAAAAGTTGAACTTGTCGCTCAAAATGTTCGCTGTTAGAGAGCTGAACGAATTATTAAGCTGAAAAATGCTGAATAAACTTTTAGCTTTAGAAGAGTATTTTAAAGAGAACAGTTTTTGTTGCTGATTTGGAAATGTTTCGTATCTTGTAATGTAGTTTGGAAAATTTCGTATGTACGTGCATGTGTGAATATGTTATCATAAGCGTCTGATCGCACATGGTCAAAACGCGGATCCTTTAAGGTTACATTTTCTTAGGCGAATGAAATCAATAAAGAGAAGAGAGAACGAACGGTATTTATAATTAATGTAACCACGTGACAGGATCTTGAAAAAAAGAAGCGGGAAAACTTGACTTGGGCACTCGCTGAAAAAAGACTTGTACGTGGGTGGATTGCAACGCCCACTTGTGTGTTTATTGACCAATTAGGATTTGAGGTTTCCTGAAATATTGTATGAAGCTGGGTGAGAACTTTGATCCACTTTATGCATAGATTTGTACAAAATTCAACATTGATAAGAAAGTGGTATCGGGATGCTACATCTGCTTAGATAGATATGGTCCCCCCCTTATTTTACATCCCTCAATATTAATTTAGCCTCTCATTGGTCAAGGGCCACACAGTTTCCAGAATTATTTCGGACATTTACAAAAAATACACCTGAAAAATAACAATCCAGACGCCTCACCTTGAAATATATCACTAAGAAATATCGGTGAGTTTGATAATGTTAGGCGCTGTTTAACTCCCATACCGAGGCGAACACACGTAATTGTGGAAGTTTTTTTTTTTTCATCTTAAATTTCCTCTCTTCATATGTTTGTTCATTATAACCTGCGTAAACACGAATGCCTCGTTCTGATCCAATGCTTAGCAAACGATCCCAGCGTACTATTAATATTTTAGTAGACATTATCATCACTGGCTGTAGTCTTGTGTCAGTCCAACCTAACTATAGTAATACCGATAATTGGTTAAGATAGACGAGATAACGGGCTGTTTAGTTTTTACTATTACCATTTTCATATGTTCTCAACGTTTAATATTACTGTTTTTATGTGTACTCAGATTTTAGTACTATTGTTTTTAATATGTACTCAACTTTAGTACTACAGTTTTCACGTGTACTTAATTTTTAGTACTACCGTTTTCATGCATACTCAACTTTTTTAATACTGTTTTTGATATGAACTCAAGTTTTAGTAGTATTTTTTTCATATGTACTCAAGTTTTAGTAGTACCGTTTTCATTTGTACTCAACTCCTAAAGGATGTACGGCGTGCAAATTCCAACGAAGGCTGTTGTATTGACATTATTATTTATTTCTGAGGAAAGACCTAGATCAATTTTTTAAAACTTTGTTGGCAGCCAGTGTGGGAAAAGGAAAACTCTGAATTTAATACTATCGAAAGCGGAAAAGGTCACTTGAAACTAGTCCACTATCGTCCCCGTCATGGTAAAAAATAAAAGTAATATGACGCTGATACTTGAAAGCGTAGTGGAATAATAAACGATGTATTCTAAAAAGTAAGCAGAGTATTAAGAGCCAAGAAAACTTCGTTAAACATAAAGAAAAGATTGCTAAAATATATTTACATAGTAGATATGTAATATCTCATCCCTTATACGGTAATGAATACGGAACAGTCTCTTCACAAACGGAGAAGAGACTCGAAGCAATAGAAACGTGGTTTTACAGAAGGAGGCTGGGAATACAACGGTCAAAACATTTGAGCAACAAGCAAAATTTAAAGAAAATAGGAACAATAACGTTCCTCATGACTATAATTAGAAAAAAACAACTGGTACACATAATGAAGGAATTTGAAATTCAGAAGACATACGTATGGCAAAATGTAAAGGGGAAAAAACGTGTTATTTAACGAATTTGTTTGGATGGATAACAAAAACAAAGGAGAATATTTATGGGAAAAAGTTACTTAAAGCAAAAAAAAAAAAGAGAGAGAGAGGAAGTTATGGATGTCCATGGTCGCGCAGGTCTTGAAATTCGGTACATAAATAAAGTATATGTGATCCCTTACGTGTTAAAGGGACATGGGATAAAATAAGAAGAATCTGTGAAACGCCACACCATTTTCTACGTCCTGAAGAGAGGTGGCATTAAAAGCAAAATCCCGAAACAGAAGCAATAAATTCTCAATCGCTACTTACCAGATAAGGACATTGTTTTTCAATATACGTCTACCCGTTTGAAATCAAGAAGTATTCGGGGACGATTCAGTTTGATTTAAAATTTCGAGGATGTTGGCATCATGAACAAAATAAAGAGAAAATCTGTGAGAATCCAAAAAAAATAAAATAAAGATAAAATTTTTAAAAAATAAAAAGAATTCAAATTAAAGACATTTGCACATTTTGAAACCTTCATTTCTCTCTCTCTTTCTTACTTTCTTTCTCTTTCTTACTTTCTTTCTCTTTCTTACTTTCTTTCTCTTTCTTACTTTCTTTCTCTTTCTTACTTTCTCTCTCTTTCTTACTTTCTCTCTCTCACTCTTTCTTTTTCTCTCACTCTTTCTTTTTCTCTCACTCTTTCTTTTTTCTCTCTCTCTTTCTTTTTTCTCTCTCTCTTTCTTTTTTCTTTCTCTCTCGTTCTTTTTCTCTTTTTTCTCTCTCCTTCTTTCTCTCTCTCTCTCTTTCTTTCTCTCTCTCTCTCTTTCTTTCTCTCTCTCTCTCTCTTTCTTTCTCTCTCTCTTTCTTTCTCTCTCTCTCTTTCTTTCTTTCTCTCTCTTTCTTTCTTTCTCTTTCTTTCTCTTTCTTTCTCTCTCTTTCTCTCTCTTTCTCTCTCTTTCTCTCTCTTTCTCTCTCTTTCTCTCTCTTTCTCTCTCTTTCTCTCTCTTTCTCTCTCTCTTTCTCTCTCTTTCTCTCTCTCTCTCTCTCTTTCTCTCTCTTTCTCTCTCTTTCTCTCTCTTTCTCTCTCTTTCTCTCTCTTTCTCTCTCTTTCTCTCTCTTTCTTCTCTTTCTTTTTTCTCTTTCTTTCTTTCTTCTCTTTCTTTTTTCTCTTTCTTTTTTCTCTTCTTTCTTTTTTCTCTTCTTTCTTTTTTCTCTTCTTTCTTTTTTCTCTTCTTTCTTTTTTCTCTTCTTTCTTTTTTCTCTTTCTCTTTTTTTTCTCTCTCTCTTTTTTTTCTCTCTCTCTTTTTTTTCTCTCTCTCTCTTTTTTTTTCTCTCTCTCTCTTTTTTTTTCTCTCTCTCTCTTTTTTTTTTTCTCTCTCTCTCTTTTTTTTTCTCAACTAAAGAGAAGGCAACTCTCAAATAAAAAGAAACTATTGAACCCGGCCCGAGAAATATCGGAAGTTTGTCACTGAAAACTAACAAAAATCAGGGACACTCCGCACATAATTTCCGTTATAACAAAAATGAAAAAGAAAGGAAGGCCAGAAAATAAAATCATTTTGGTCAATCAGAAAAATTAACATTGACTTTTGATGTTAGTCGAAACAAATGTTCGCGCCAGTCTAGGAGCCCAATCAAAAGGATATATGCTCACACCTGTGACCTAGGAGAGAGAGAGGACGACAGGAGAGGACGGAACAAAAGTCTCTACCGTGGAAAACCAGCCATCCATGATGCATGAAGAATTAGATGATAATTTTTGCCCTCCTGGCTGCTGAGAAAAAAAAACAGTAGATTGACACTGGCCTGTTTATAATATTGCTATCAACCGTAGCACGATCTTCAAAACTATCACAACCGAGCCGAAACGAACATTTCTCCAGACTGCTACTAATATCCGCCTTACTAACGAACATTTTTCTACACCGAGTACCAAAATACTCACTGTAAATCATATATATATATATATATATATATATATATATATATATATATATATTATTTGCATATACCCTTTCATCACAGTTTGTTTTATTCCAAAGTTTCCGGTAAATAAATACCAAGAACCATCCTGGCAACAAACAACTATCCGCAATTAGGACTTCCCAACGTGACCACACAAAATAAAATATTTATTCTATATTAAAACTTTTTTTTTTCAATCTTGACTATCATCTTTTGTTTTTTTTTACTCATTTTATCCCAATCAAATCGATAAAAGTCACTATGAGGTAAGTAGTTACCGAAAATTAAATAAACCAGGAGTAAAGTAAAAAACAAATCAGGATTCGAAGAAACAGAAAATGATGACTGACATTACATTTACATTTTTGAAGATTTAGATAACAAGAAAGATTGAAGCTCTAAGGAAGTTCCACAGGTAAGAAGCGCGGGAGAAGAAACTATTAGAACAGAACTTACAACAGTAAAATGGTGAGACCTAATTGCCAATCTAGTTCCGCGATTAAATTCATTAAGTCAAGGTGTCATAGAGAAAAGCTCATCAGAAATATTTATAGAAAAAACATAGTAAAGCTACATTACGACTTTGACAAAGATGCCAGATCAGCACTAATAACGTTGAAGATTCTTCTTTGGATTTGATGAGATATATAGCAGAAACACCAGAGTAGACGTGGCAGCAATATTTGATGCACATACGAATGGTAGACTTATAAATATGCAAGATAGATTCTGGCGAGGCAATTTGTCATCACATATTGATGTGTGGCTACACGTATATGCGGATTAATTTCAATTGTGCTTAATTTTGACGAGGCGCTAGCTACAAAGGTTGTTATTATCATTATTATTATTATTATTATTATTATTATTATTATTATTATCTAAGTTTTGTTGTCCTTTTTCTCACATTGTTTTGACAAGCAATATTATTTTTTTTATACGCAACCATAAAAATAATAGTTTATGCTATTTTAATGTGACTTTTACTTCGGATCAATATTCACCAATAGAGAAACGACCTTGAACAAGTTATTTCGCTTGGTAACAATCCAAGCGCATTTGCGTATTGTTATGAAAAAAAATCTCGCAAGTGTGTGTGTGTACGCGCGTTATTTTCGCATTAGACAAAAGAGTAATTTCATCACATGTTCTTTCAAGCTCTGTGGGTCGGCCTTCATTACTTTACGAGAGTGGTCAGTTAATCTCGCGAGGGTACTTTTTTTTATACATATGTACAGGAAATTACATTAGATGTTTGCAGAAGTTACTCTCAGCATAAATTTACTTTTTCATATATTCCGAGTCGAGGAATTACCAGTATAATTATAAATGTCCTAAATCACCTGGTCATTGTCTTTCAAAAAGTTCATAAGTCTTAATAGATGTAACGTTATGGCGACGTTTTATAAAATTCAAAACTACAATCCACTTTTCTGTCTGAATTTTTGAGATGGAAAGTTATCATTATTTACCCTATTTACATTCGAGCTATTATCTTTTACAATTCACTTTTGTGCAATTATTAAAAAGCTGACTTTCTAAGTAGTTTTTCATATTTAACCGTCATTTTATCCGAAATATTTATTCATTGATTGATTAATTTGTTTTTTACGGTCTATCAACCTTTTACAGGTTATTTACAACCAGAAAATAATTTTAGGTTATAAGAATGTTTAGAGATGCTTGCGTTGCGGTGTAATGGATATTAGCTCAAAATGAGAAATCTGGTTCGTTACATTAACTTGGGAAAGGTATGATTCCCTTTCTTCTTCTCCCAGCTATGGGTTCAATAGCAGGACAGACTGGGTCCTATAGCCGTAGTTGATAACCAGTCTACCGCAAAAAAGAAATGGTAACCTACTGCAGGAAAATCACTGATAATTAGTCATGAATCAAAAGTGACATTGTCATACGTGTTCTTAGCGTATATATCTATTGTACATTTAACGATTCAAGAAAAAACAACGAAACTCCACTTGTGAATCAACAAATAAATATATATTGAAATATAACATACAAAACAATCATGCAATGAAATGTAATGATTAAGGAAAAAAGTTGTTCCTCTTCAACTTTATTCTGATTTATGATCAAATGTTCGAAAGAATTTCTCTTGAATAAGAATGTTCAGGATGCTATGTTAAATAGTGTTTACTGTTAGAATAGAATACAGTTAATTAAGAAATGTGTTGTTTAGAGAAATTAATAGTTCTGGTTCATGAACTTGGCCGAGTCACAGAGAGAGATATGTGTTATGCTTTACAAAAATCTGTGTGTGTGTGTGTGCGCGCGTTTGAAATGTTGAGTAAAGTCGTAGATCTGTGTGGACAGCGATAGGCTCCGAGCGGGAAAAATTGATTTAGTATTAAAGTGTTTGGTTAAAATTTAACCAATTACTGATTTTGCATCAAAGAAATATGTGAGCAAGTTCACGACCGAAAAATTCAAAGTGATGACTGCGATTGCTAAATTGTCTTATAGAAAAGCAGTATTGATTTACTAGCCAATCGCAGACGAATAAATTGTGGGCGTGGAAAATCGTAATAATCGCTACAACATGATCACCCAAGCGTGACTGACTTAACTGACTGGCTGAATGTTTTGCTGATACAAGTCTCTACTAATTAACTATAGGGAGGAATGGTGGATTCATGCCTTTCCCAAGAGTATCTGCCCGTAAGTGAATATAACAAACCCGACTGGAACTGAAACTCAGCTCTCTGATCTCCAATTACAGTTCGTTGTCCATTATACCACACACACATCAAGGCACCTAGTATTCCCACTCGGTGACACATCTTGATACTGGCCAGGTTCGACGTTGGTTAATTTCGTACGATCGTACAAGATTCGGTGTTTCAACGTGATATGGCCGTAAGTCCCGAAATGTTTGTAGAGACAGACGTGTCTGATATAAAGAAAGTTTCATATACTAAATAAACGATATTATTTACAGTTTATAGGGAAATAAACGGCGTGTTGTGTAAGAGGGTAAGTTGGCATATACTTTCAGTTATCGGTGAGTCTTTCGTTCTCTAGCCGCTCAATTTCTCATTTTGAGTCACTCGGCGTAGATTCTTGTAACTGAACTAACATTTTTCAGCTGAATTAATACAACCAGTTATTAAATCATGTATTTATCGGTTTTTACGTGATACAAAATTGAAAGCTTTTGAATCTAATCACAATGATTGGCTGCAATTGGTTTGTTTTCTACTACGTCTGTAAATTTAAAATCATTTAGATTTTATTTTTACCAGATTTTTCAAGAGCGCGGACTGAATACACACACACACACACACATATATATATATATATATATATATATATATATATATATATATATATATAGTAATACTCGTTTGGAAAACCTCGGATAACTCAACTTGTAATAGAACAAATCGGTACCCGAGAAAAAAAATTCGAAATGAAAAAAGAACCAAGAACATTAACACAACACGAAACCAATCGTCAAGTGTTTAAACTCCTAGTCCAAAGAAAAAAGAACACAAACGAGTAGAAAGACATATATATATATAATGTGTGTGTGTGCGTGCGTTTGTGTGTGCATGTTTTGGGGGTATGTATCTCTGTGTGTGTGAATAGGTTTTTGACACGTTTCTGACTTATAATTTAAAATTTATTTCAGTTATTAAATTGCTATATTATTAAAATGTATTCTGCTTTCAGTTGTGGGGTAATGGTTAACGAGACTTGTCTAGATGACCATTGCTAGTACGCTTTATACTCATTGGGGGTTGCATATAAAAATAAATAACCCAACAAGGCTTATTTACGCGCGGACTATTGACCACATCATTGTTGTTATCACAATATTTTGAGTGTTGTAACTTCGTGCGACCTTCATTACAATGAGAAAATGGCCGAAACGTTTTGACAACAGCAACAAAGATGAAGACAATAGTCCGCGTGTAAATAAAGCGAATAATAGTGATAACTCCTCATCACAGAAATTCTGACTGAAGAGTTGAAGTATCGTAAAATTAACCCACATAAATGAAAGGATTACGAAATATACGTTGTGTGTGGGTTACCACCACTTAGTTTCGCCAAGAAGTCGTTAGGTGACAATGTGAAGCAGCTACAAAAACTAGAAACATCCTGCCTTTTTTCTCCCTTTTTCCTTCTAGCATACTGTAGAAGTGACACCACCAGGACTTTGTTCCCGGTCATGGGGATATATTTCCCCTTAGTGACTAAATTTTCTCATACAATTTTATACTCGGTTATATAATAACAAAATGTAAGACATCGCCTTGTTAAAATTTATTCCATTTCCTTACACCAATCATTTAGATGTGTAAATTTTGTTTCTGCTTTTATTCTAACTAGGAGACGTGCCATAACAGAAACGACAAAATCTATCTAGGTGAGATTATTGAGAGCATTTTCCCCAGGTGTCTAGTCCTATAATCAATTATGTTCGCAGAGACCCCCGTGATTTAAAAAAAAAAAAAAAAAAAAAGTGGTGAGAATGTTGTGACCAAGTAAATGGTTAAAGCAATAACAAAACAAGTGTTGCAGATGTATCATATATTAAACAGTAAGTACAACAGAAGAGCATTACACGACTAGTTTGTGTCGTTTGACCGAGCGCTCAATGTATTCGACTGTACCCCCAAAAGCCTTCTCTCCTACTAATTTTATAGTAGGCAGAAGAGTCCAACATAGACATTTTAGAGGGAGGATACCACAACAGAGAATGAAGACAATCTAAAGCAATGTAGCGTTTTCAGTTTTGAATCTTATTGATTTTAGGTCATCGGGATCCTTAGCAAAGGGAGAAAAATGGTAAGAACCACAGAAGCTAAGAAGTTGTGGAGGTGCCCTGAAGGGACTTGGAACATAGAAGTCAGTCCCAAATAGTTTAAATTTACTGGAAGAAATCAGAAAAAAAATGGCAGGCGCCCAGAGTTTTGCAATTTTCTTTTCATGTTAAATAAGATACATTTTCCTGTACTTTTTACGCGATAATGATAAATAAAACACAATAGCATTTTTTTATATATATATATAAAGTGGGGATTTACCTTTAGTCGTATCTGAGAGGTTTGCTTGTTAACCATAACGACACGGCGAGACGAGCCCAACCCAAATATTGAACGCGTCACGAATTCTATGCCTCGTTCTTGCACAGGGTTCTACCCACCATTGTTCTGTTCGAATTTTAGTATATGCTATCAAACAACTACATCTTGTTCAATCGCAATGTCGATAAGTATGTCAAGTCTTTGTTGTATGATGTAAAATCAAAGAAAGATCTTAAAACTTTCTCGTGAGCATTTTTATATCAGTTTCCATGAACTGCAGACGTTTTTAATTTCTTTATAAAACATAGCTAAAAAACAAATTTCTGGCGGATACAACAGATTTTTAAAGGACAATAGTGTAGGGGGAAGATTGTCACATGTATAACGATTTAGCAATT